>LPNX010290532.1:141724-180576 GCA_001517045.1 Pseudotsuga menziesii
CCTATCATGTGCCCCAAATCCTATCTTTTATTTATGAATACATTGAAAAATCGATTTCTTATAAGATAAACTCTCTAGGTGTATACCTATATAAATTTTTATAGGCCACTATGGCCATCATTGATTTATCATTTTCATATTATGATTTATCGTTAATATCATGATTATATTTGGTTAATAATCTTAGTGTATATAATTCAATTTATAGAGTACTTCAATTTGAATATATTGAATTTTTATGGTAATCTACCACTTGTTTAAATTATGTTATTATTTCCATATTATGATTTATCATTGATATCATGATTATATTTGGTTAATAATCTTAGTGTCTATAATGCAATTCATAGAGTTCTTCAATTTGAATATTGAATTTTTATCATTAATCTACCACTTGTTTAAATTATTTTAGTAAACCAGTATTGTATATAACAATAAAAGGAATGAAAATCCATGTAAGAAACACTAAGGATAATGTAAACAAGTATTTAAAACTATTAGGAGTTGGGGAATTACACACAAAGGAAGGATAAATGAGCGCTACAAGTTGATTGAAGGCAGGGGGTGGGGTTTGTAGGAGGAAGGATTGACGGTGGTCAGACAGGTCAGCAACATTCCAGAAGATCCCTTCACAATGGTTCCTACTCATCCTTGAGGAGAGAGGGACCATTGAAGGAATGAAATAGTAGAGGCAGATCCTGTTATCTCAGGAAAAGAAAATGAAAAAGGGAAAGGAGTAATCAATGCCCCTATAACACAAAGAGATGGCGAAGGATGCAATAGAATCAGAAAGGAAGAAACAAATAATTAGGGCACGCGAAGGACAGGACAATGTGTCCCAAAGTCCAATACTATGCCAAGGATGCAGATTAAATCTAAAAGAGTTAGGGAGGACATTCAATACATGTAAGAGAGGGTGCTCATAGGAAAACTCATTGGGATTTGGCCCACATAAAATAACCTAGTCTGGTGGATAAACACAATTTGGAAACCCCAAGGACACTACGATCTACAACTAGGAGCAAAAGGGTTCTTCACTATAGTATTCTTTAATGAAGAGGACAGAACAAAAATCTTTGATAATGGACCCTACTTTTATGGTTCAGTAGGCCTCTTTTTAAGGCCATGGAAGGAGAGATTAGACCCAGACAAACAAAACTTTATGATAGCACTTGTATGGATAAGAATGCATTCCCTCCCAACGAAATACTAGTGGACATTGGGAACACTCTAGGGAACTTTATCAAAGTCTCAGAGTGAACTAGACAAAGAAAATATATATCGTATGCTAGAATATGTATCTAGCTTGACATCTCCAACGATTTTCTTGATGGAATAGAGCTAAACTGGGAAGATGAGGAATGGTTTCAGGCCATAGATTATGAACAAATCCCTTTTTGCTACAGAATATGCCATGAGCATGGCCATATATTCAGATATTTCCCACAAAATAAAAGACCTGGAGGGAAGAAAGATCAAGATATCTAGGATGCGGAAGGGTTTACTAAAATTCAAAACAAGAAAAGAAAAGCAAGGAAGACTTCAGAGCCAGAAGTGAAAAAAAGAGTGCAGACCCAGAATCGGTTTGAGACCCTCCAAGAAGGTCAGACAAACTACAACCACGACACACAGGTAGATACGATGAAGGATAAAATCCAAGCAGAACAACAAAGGGAAGAGGACAAAGGGCACCGAGGAATTGAGAAAGATAAAACCCCAAAAAAGAGACCAGATATAGCAAAATCAATCCCAGACTCCCTTATTCAGTGCCAATAAGAGGACGCCAAGAAAGACTCAAGCACAAAGGAAGCGGTCTTAGAAGATATGGAAATAGGCGACCTAGACCTAGAGGATGGAAGTGACTTGTTCCGATAAATATCCTTCCCAAATTCCCCCTCAGCAAGTTTCCCTGCTAGAGAAAGCCGTTATTCAAGCTAAAAACTCAAGCTCCCTAGGGGTTGTTGTTGAATCCCTCAAAGTCACCGACGGTAAGAAAAACCCGAAGAAATATAAGAGGGGAAGACCTAGCAATGTCCAAAGAATTAGAGCAATAGGCGAACAACTGGTGGGTTCAAGGCAGTATCCAACAATATATGCAACCCTCTCTCCCTATAGTTAATCTACTCTTGATGCAGATTACAACTTGGAACATCAGAGGTTGTAAGAGCACTCATAAAACCCATCTTCTTAAAAGAAGGATTGAAAACGATAAGTCAGGGATAGTTTTTTTGCAAGAAACAAATTGCTCAAGAAAATAACTTTTAAGTATCGCTAAAAAAGTATGAAAGGGATGTGAATTTGTAGCTTTAGATGCAAGAGGGGTGGTAGGAAGTCTGGGAATCCTTTGGAACCCTCGAGAGGTGCATTTATGTTAGAAAATAGGACCGCGGAGCAATAATAGATATACAGTTAAATTTATAAACAAGATGCAAAACAAATTAAAACAGTACAAAGAGACACAGATATAACGTGGTTCACCCAAACGATGGGCTATGTTTACAAACAAATTTTCCAGTCCTTTTATTTCAGTCCAGAAAGATGAAGGGATACGCCCTGCAGCAAAACCGCTACACTTCCTCTTCACGCTGTCACAGTCTCTATTCCAACACAATACAATTCCCACATCCAGTACCATACAGTACACATATCCAGTACAATACAGTACTCAGTACAATTACAATGGAGCCTCGTCAAGCCTTATAAAGGCTTAATCACATGCAATACCATGGGACAATACCATGGGCTACAACAAACCATGTGCTAGACCTAACCACCTTTGACTTGATCTCAAGTCAAGGTTAACCCTAACAATCCCCCCTTTAAACTTGACTTGGAGTAATCACCAACTCCCCTCAAGTATTTACCGAGGAATCTTACATACACCCCCCTATCACCTAGGTCTATCTCCCAACTTTACCAGTGAGTTACCAGGGGTATGCATGCCTTACCAGGTCTTACATCCATATGCCCATTTACATGCAAACTGCTCCATTACATTTTTTTCATGTTCCTTCATGGTGACTAATCACAGCAACTCTACCGCTGCTGCACTCGCTGGACCTTGGACTTGGAAAATTTCTTCTTTTCACCTTCATGCTTTAAGGCCAACAGAAACTGAGCAGGAACTCAGTTTCTCTCTGGTTACTCCCTTTGTCAACATGTCTGTAGGATTCTGGCTAGTGTGAATCTTTTCCAGTTTTAACAGTTCTTCATCTATAACAGATCTTATTAAGTGGTATTTGAGTTCTATATGTTTAGTCCTTGAATGAAAGACTAAGTTATTTGCAAGATGAATGGAACTCTGGATGTCACTGTACAACCTACTATTCTCCTATTTCTTACCCAATTCTTCCATGAACCTCTACAACCAAATCATCTCCTTACTAGCCTTTGTAGCAGCAACATACTCTGCTTCCGTTGTTGAAAGTGCAACAACCTATTGCAGTTTTGAAATCCAACTTACTACCGTTCCAACTACAGTGAACACATACCTTGTGGTGCTCCTCCTGTTGTCTTTATCACCAGCCATATCGGCATCAACATATCCCTGTAGAATAGTGTCTAAACCTCCAAAACATAATGCATGAGAAGTGGTACCTCTCAAATACCTAAGAATCCATTGTACGGCTTTTCAATGCTCTTTACCTGGATTATTCATATACCTGCTCACAACTCCCACTGCATGTGCAATATCTGGTCTTGTGCACACCATGGCATACATCAAGCTCCCAACTACTGATGAATAGGGAATCTTGGACATGTAATCTATCTCTTCCTATGTCTCTGGACACATATACTTGCTTAGTTTGAAATGGCTTTCCAAAAGTGTGCTGACTAGTTTTGCATTCTGCATTCTAAACCTCTGCAACACCTTTTCTATGTACTCATCTTGAGACAATGTCAATTTGCGATTTTTCCTGTCTTTTGTTATTCTCATACCAAGGATTTGCTTTGCAGCACCCAAATCCTTCATCGCAAATGATTTAGCTAGTTTTCTTTTGAGCACATTTATATCCTGCATGTTAGACCCTACAACAAGCATGTCATCCACATACAATAACAAGATAATATATCTTTCATTATCTACCCTCTTGAAATAAACACAGTGGTCAGAATGACATCTATCATAACCTTGTTCTGTCATAAACTTATCAAATTTTAAATACCACTGCCCTGGAGCTTGCTTTAGGCCATACAAGCTCTTCTTCAACCTACAAACCAAATTCTCCTTCCCTTTGACTTCATACCCTTGTGGCTGATGCATATAAATATATTCCTCCAAATTCCCATGGAGAAAGGCCATTTTTACATCTAATTGTTCAAGATCCAAATCTTCTACCGCCACTAGAATTAAAATAGTTCTAATTGAAGTTATTTTAACAACAGGAGAAAATATTTCATCAAAGTCTATACCTTTCTTTTGTGCAAACCCCTTTAGATCAAGTCTAGACTTGTACCGCTTCTTTCCTCCATCTTATTCCTTCAACCTGTAAACCCATTTATTCTGCAATACCCTTTTTCCTGAAGGAAACTTAACCAGATCCCAAGTCTGTTTTCTTACCAATGAGTCCATCTCCTCATCCATGCCTTGCTCCCACTTCTTTCTAGATTCTACCTGCATTGCTTCTTCAAAACATTCTAGCTCACCAGAATCAGTAATCAATAAATAATACAGTGAAGAAGAGAATTGTTAAGGGTGTCCACTTAACCTGGTAGACCTTCTTACAGTTGCAGGAGTTTCAGGTACCTGCAGCTGCTCTTGATTTTCTGGTGCTTTTGGAACTTCATTTTCTTTGATTTCATCAAGCACTATGTATTTTGTGTTTTCCTTTTCTTCTTTCTTTCCCTACAACTGATCTTTGTACATGACCTTTTCATTGAATACTACATCTCTACTCCTAATGATTTTGCAATTTTTAAGATCCCATAAGCGATAGCCAAAATCATCAACCCCGTATCCAATAAAGGTACATTTCTTGGATTTATCCTCAAGCTTTGTTCTATCATCTTTATCAATATGGACAAATGCTTCACAGCCAAAAGTTCTCAGAAATGAGTATTTTACCTGTTTACCTGTCCATGCTTCCTCTGGAATTCCACCATCCAAAGCGCTTGAAGGCCCTCTGTTTATTAAATAAACAACAGTGTTTACAGCATCAAACCAAAACTGTAAGGGCAACCCTGCATGCAATCTCATACACCTTGCACACTCCATGATCGTTCTATTCATCCTTTCTGACATGCCATTTTCTTGGGGTGTTCTAGGGATTGTCTTCTCTCTGCGAATCCCATTGTGTGAACAGTAACTGTCAAACTCCTTGCTGCAGTACTCACCTCCATTATCAGATCTGAGACATTTCATCCTTTTTCCTGTCTCATTCTCAGCCAAAGCTTTCCACTTCTTAAAAGTGTCAAACACATCAGATTTCTATCTAATGCAATAAACCCAAGTTTTTCTAGTTGCATCATCAATAAAAGTAACATAATAATGAGAGCCACCAAGAGATTGTACCTGAGCTGGTCCCCATACATCTGTATGGACAAGATCTAACTTTTCACTCTTCTTTTGTTTCCCAACCCTGAGAAATATAACTCTCTTCTGTTTTCCATAAACACAGTTCTCACAAAATTCCAAAATTACCTGCTTCAGATCTAGAAGCAGTTTCCTTGAGTGGAGAATCTGCATCCCCTTCTCACTCATGTGGCCAAGCCTATGATGCCACAACGATGCACCTGTTTCTGTGGAAGCTACAGAAATAGAATAATCAGTGTTATGAGGACATAAATATAACGTACCTATCCTATTTTCTTTTGCAATTACCATTGATCCTTTAGTAACCTTCCACCACGTTTCTCCAAACGTAGACAAACAACCGCCATCTCCCAACGTCCCTGTTGAGATCATAATTCTTTTCATAGCAGGAATGTGCCTTACATCCTTTAGCAACCAGTCATTTCCATTATTTAGTTTAATATGTACCTTACCCTTTCCAACAATTTTACATGGTTCATCATCCCCCAATAACACATGCCCAAAATCACCTTGAACATAATCATAAAAGAATTTCCTATGGGGTGTAGCATGACATGAAGCCCCTGAATCTACTACCCAGTAATCACTAGTATTAACAAATCACCCGCTACATTTGCTTCCTGGGTAGTCTCTTGCTGCCTCTCACCTTTCTTCTTTGGTGCTCTGCAGTCTTTCTTTAGATGTCCTTTCTTACCGCAGTTCCAGCATTCTATTATTCCGAATTTGGACTTGGATCTTCCCTTTTTAGAATTGCCACGATTTCCTGGGCTCCTTCCTCTCTCTTTTTGTCTCCCTCTACTCTCCATGGTCAATGCATTACCTGATGTCTCACTTGTGCTTTTCCTTCGCATTTCCTCGCTAAGAATAACACTAACAACATCATCAAACTTAAGAGTTCTTGAACTAGGGACAGAGTTACTTATAGCCATGACCAAGCTATTCCATCTTTCTGGCAATGAGCACAAGATTAGAAGAGCCCTAACCTCATCATCAAAGTTCACTTTTACAGAACTTAACTGGCTTGTAAGTGTATTAAAATCATTTAAATGGTCAGCAATAGATCCACTTTCCAACATATTTATATTAAATAAACGCTTCATTAAAAATACCTTGTTAGAAGCCGATGGTTTTTCGTAGAGCTTACTCAATGTGCTCATCACACCCTCTATTGTTATTTCTTTCAAAATATTGAAGGCCACCAACGAAGCTAGGCACAGCTGTATTGTTCCTAGTGCCTTTCTGTCAAGAACCTCCCATTCTTCATCCTTCATAGCCGCTGGCTGTTTTTCTTTTCTGCCCAATGGCAGGTACAGATCTTTCTGGTACAGATAGTCCTCCATTTGCATCTTCCATAACTGATAGTTTTGGCCATTAAATTTATCGACCCAAAACTTTCCTTCTTCTACCATTGCTCCCACTCGAACCAGGAACCCTTCTTTCCTGCGAGTTTACAAACCAAATAGACCTTTTGGATTTGATACCAATTGTTAGAAAATAGGACCATAGAGCAATAACAGATATACAGTTAAATTTATAAACAAGATGCAAAACAAATTAAAATAGTATAGAGAGACACAGATATAACGTGGTTCACCCAAACGATGGGCTACGTCCACAAACAAATTTTCTAGTCCTTTTATTTCAGTCCAGAAAGATGAAGGGATACGCCCTGCAGCAAAACCGCTGCACTTCCTCTTCACGCTCTCATAGTCTCTCTTCCAGCACAATACAATGCCCACATCTAGTACCATACAGTACACATATCTAGTACAATACAGTACTCAGTACAATTACAATGGAGCCTCCTCAAGCCTTATAAAGGCTTAATCACGTGCAATACCATGGGACAATACCATGGGCTACAACAAACCATGTGCCCAAACCATGTGCTAGACCTAACCACCTTTGACTCGATCTCAAGTCAAGGTTAACCCTAACACATTTATCAGGTTTTCTAGCTACCCCTTGTACTCTCATGGCCAATTTCCACATCATTGGCACCAGAATAAGAGGAGTTATTTCCAATGTTTATGGTCCCCCAAGGGCTAAACAGAAGCCAACATTTCTAGAGTCATTTTTAGGAATAAAGGCCCTAGTCAAGGACAAAGCATGGACTCTGGGGGGCGACTTCAACCTGATCAGGAACCTCAATGAAAAAAAAGGAGGTATTTGGAACTTAAACACTACTAGCAATCACTTTAATGCTATTATTAATGATCTTAATCTGATAGATGTCAAAACCTCCAATGGCATTTTCACATTGAACAATAAAAAGATGGGAGATAGAGGGATTACATGCAGACTTGACATATTTCTGCTCTCAGAATTGGTTATGATGGCAGGAGGGGACCTTAAAGCAGTGGTACTACCAAGGTAGGTTCGGACCACTGGCCCATCAGTCTGGAATAGGAAAATGTTAGATTTAACCCCCACAGACCATTCAAATTTGAGATATTCTAGCTCCTCCAACTAGACTTCGACAAGAAACTCAAGGAATGGTGGGAGAGTTCCCCACCAATCAGAGGGTCTCTAATGTATCAATTCCAACAAAAACTTAAACTCCTTAAAGGACACATAAATAAATGGAATAAAGAGTCTTTCGTCAATATATTCCAAGAAAAATAGTCCTTAGAGAACAAAATTAAGAAAAAACAATCTCAAGTGATGAACAACAAATACTCAGAAGAACTGAGGATTCAGGAAAAGTTATTGTTGCAGGAATTTTGTTAGAGAGAACACCAGGAGGAAGTCTACTAGAACCAAAAGTCCATAATCAAATGGCTCTAGGAAGGAGAACGTAATACGAGCTTTTTCCACAAAGTTTCCATTCAACACAGAGAGGGGAATCAGATGGAAAGACTTAAGAAGGAGGATGGAATCATAGCCAAATATCAAGAGGAGCTTGAATCTACCCTAAACTCTTACTTCGCCAAGCTCCTGCAAGAACCTGATAGAGATAGGGAGGAAGCCCAAAGAGAAGTGTTAAGCCATATTCCTAAGATCATCATGGAGGACCACAATCAAATTTTGTGAAAATCCATCAAGATGATGGAGTTAGGCGGTTAAACAACTGGCAAAAGAGAAAGCCCTGGGACTGGATGGCTTCACCACAAATTTATTCCATGCTGGCTGGGAATGGATAAAGGAAGAAATCTGGGCCTTGGTGGAGGACTCCAGGAAATATGAGAGTGTTCTAAGAGCTCTCAATTCTACTTTCTTAACTCTCATTCCAAAATAAAGTGGAACAGAGGATCCAGGAAAACCAAGACCTATTACCCTATATAATTTCATCTACAAAATCATTTCCAAGGTAATTGCAAACTGTCTTAAACCCCTCCTACCTATTATTGTCTCTCTGGAGCAAGCAGGGTTTGTTGAAGGAAGACAAATTCTAGATGGAATTATTCTGGTCCATGAAACTATCCATTCTCTCAAAGCGACGAAAACTCCAGGTATGCTCCTGAAGCTGGAACTTTCTAAAGATTATGACAAACTGAATTGGCATTTCTTGGAATAAATTCTCAAATCTTTCGGTTTCATGGAGAAATGGACAAAGTGGGTCATGAATATGGTCTCTCTACTTTCTTCTTAATTTTGGTCAATGGGTCCCCCTCGAGTCCCTTCAATAAGTCTTGAGGCATTAGACCAGGTGATCCCCTTTCTCCCTTCCTCTTCATAATAGCAGTGGAAGGACTAGGAAGGATCCTCAAAAATAGGAGAGAAGTGAATAGAATCTAGGGATTATCACTTACAGATGGGATGGACCCACAGACCCATCAATAGTTTGTGGATTATAACATGCTGATGGGCCCATCCTCGGTTCATGAGCTCAGAGGAATTAAAGAGTGTTTGAATACTTTTCTAGAAGCTAGCAGCCTAGAAATCAACAAGGAAAAATCCCAGACCTACTTCTTTAATACCCCGAGGATCACCAAGAGAAATATTCTTAGAATCTTGGAGTTCTCGGATGACAGCCTCCCCTCAAAATATCTAGGAGCACCTATAGCAGAATTGACTGTCAAAAAGATATCATTGAAATAATTAGTCGACAAAATTAACAAAAATATCAATCTCTAGACTTACAGAGCCCTCAATTTCCCAAGAAGACTAGTCCTGGTAAAATTTGTCCTTCAAGCCATGCCCATTTATCTCTTCTCAGTGCTCGCAACTCTGAAATCCATTATTAAACAAATTAGGAACATTTAGAGGAACTTCCTATGGGGAGGAATGGAAGGCAACAGAAAATGGGCTCTTGTGGATTGGCAAACCATATGCACCCCGAAAGTTGTTGGGGGATTGGGGCTTAGATACCCTCTTGATAATAATAAAGTCATGACCACAAACATTTGGTGGATATTGGTTAACTATGCGAAGGAGCCATGGCCCAAAATGTGGCACTTGAAATATGCCCCCCAATGGCCCAAGCATTCCCTAGTTTGCTTCGGGGAAAATCTCCCAGGCTGAAGCATCTGGAAAACTGCCCAAGAAAATAGGGAATTTGTTCAAAAGCATAGTTTTTGGGAAGTGCAGAATGGCCAAAATGCTAGATTTGCAAGCGAAGCTCTGAACCAGGAACCAATTATTTCTTGTGGGGATAGCTCCCCATCTCTACGCACCTTTCTCTAGAACAATTCCCATGGAAAGGTGCCAGATTTCTGGGATACCCGTAACAAAGACCAGCTTTTTCGGATGTGGAAGGAAAGAAGCTAGTGGCAAGCCAAAGTTCCCAGGGAAGATATCGAATACTTTCTTTCAGAGCTCTACGATAAAAGAATAGCCAAGAACAAGGATTCAAATAAGCTCGGATGGGGGTATGACAATTCAGGTAGCTTTAATCCCAAAGAAGCCTTAGGGTTACTAACAGGGACATAAAAGCTAGAGCTGGAAGCCAAATGGGGTAAAATATGGACAAAAGGATGGTGGCCAAAGGTCTCTATTTTTTGTTGGATGGTGATTAAATGGCGCATCCTAACTTGGGATAACCTGCAAATCAGAGTATTCTACGGTCCTTCTAGGTGTTGCATGTGTGAAGAGAATAATGAAACCATAAATCACCTGTTGGATGAACGCAAAGTAGCAGACTCAATATGGGAGAAAGGGGCGGCAATTTTTAGGAAAAACCACTGTCATAGGGGAATACTAGACATCACCATAGTATATTGGCCTATGAATGGTTTTAAAAACAAAATTTTGAACCCCCTATGCGAACTTTTTCCTGGTTTCACCTTATGGGAAATTTGGAAAACCCAAAACAGATAGACCTTTGAGAACAAAGGTAAAAAACAAAGGGAAATATGGAACTCTATAGAAGCTCATCTGAAAGAAACTATATCTCTACAACAATGGACATAGGAAGAATATTCTACTGAAGCAAATGAGTGAATTATTCTGTATGATTTAGGGATAGGGGAATTACCTCCAACAATTCGATTTCTCGATCAGTTCAAGCACCTGTTTCTATCTCGAACTCCTGGTCGGCACCTCCAGCTGGGTCTTTTAAACTCAATTTTGATGGAGTGGCTAAAGGTAACCCTTGTCCCACTGGTTATGGGGGTGCTATCATAAATTCGAAGGGCGATATCATTAGTTTGTTCTGGGGATCCATAGGAAGCAACACTAACAACATGGCCGAGCTCAAAGGCCTTATCTCTAGCTTGAAATGGACACTGTAAACTGGGAAAACTCCTCTAGTGGTGGAGGGGCACTCTCAGATCATCATCAACCTAGCACACCGGCTTCAATTGGGTGCCTCAATGGCCCAAGTCTCAAAGAACTAGAGATGGGAGGGTCGCTTAAGTGCTCTAAGGAAAAATCTCACAGGACAGGAAGCCATTCTGCTTTTGCATGTAAAACGAGAGGGAAACAAGGTGGCGAATGTCTTGGCGAATGTCAAAGTGGAAAGTAGTATGTATTTCCATGCAGAGGAAAGTGACGATAGTGGAACGACTTAAACCATTTTGCACCGATGCTGGAAGTTGGTGGAGGACGACAAGGATAGCAGTCATAACACATACATCCCCCTAACTCACTCTCTCCTTATGCATACGAGAGACATTTGTCAACATTTGTTGACTAGAAGACAAACGGGTGGGGATTCGACACCATGTAGTGGGTCCTCAAATGTCATGGAGGCTAACATGGTAAGTCGGGAAAGATCCTGAGTGCCAGATGTATGCCTAATACGGTAAGTTGGGAAAGTTTCGGGACAGAGTGATGCATGCCTAAACATGTGACAAAGGTACGACGCACGTGGAGGAAGCATAAGGTCAGTTTCTTAGCAAGATTTGGGCTCTACTTTATATATACGGGTAGAGACTTTTGGATTTTCAATCCATGGGAAGAGTGGAGGAGAGGACGAGCAAGTACCGAGTTCATGCTTGAGGTGGTAGGAATGGTTAATATGGTGAAGGTCCATATCATTTAGCCCCATGTGAATCTTAAGGCAGTGAATCAGTCACACACAGTGAGAGATCTGATGGAGTGGGGGAATGGTAGAGAATTATGGCGAGCACACATAGAGTTAAGGGGAATGTCTGTGGATGGGAGAACCTGGAGGAGAAAGGCTCTTTAAATTTGGGCTCGAAGAAGAGAAATGTCCCAAACAAGGTGTTGTTTCTATTTCTTTTGCTTCCTAGTCTTCGCCTATGTGTTTTCACCATGCCGTGTTTATGGAGGGCCCAGAATCAAGCAAGAGGCCCCAATAGGGGTGAAATTCATAGTGAGGATTCCCCTAGTGACATGAACGACTCTACGCCTTCAAGGGGCGGTGACCCAATTGTTGAACCCTTCAATTGGGATGACCAGTACATGGCAGAGACCCTCATGGTGATAGAGGCATTCATTTCCATTCTGGAAATTGACCTCCTTTGGGTGTTTGAGGGCATGGTGGGCCATCCATTGCTACCCAATCCCTTCTGGATCACGCACATCTTGCTTTTCTAGGACATCATCTGGCACGGGCAGTAAGAGAGTGCTATGGGTTTTCATCTCCTGGAGCAGATTGCTCAGGATATGCTGGTTATTCCTGGGTTTGGCGCTACTACCCTAGTGAATACCCCAGTGAATTCTCCTGCAATCACTATGTTGTCTCCTCACAAGGATCAATTCCAGGACCCCAACAGGGTGGCCCGAAGCTAAGGTGGGACTTTGTGGAGGTCGACACATGTCTCTATGGTTTTCTAATGTATGCTAATAATGGCCAAATTTGATGTCGGTTCTCTTTGGTTTGTTTGTAAGGCTTGCCTCATGTCAACTAGTTATGTTCAGCCTCAGAAGGATAGCTATCTCTGTCTAATGTTCCACTTGATTTTGGTTTTTTGGTAGGAACCAGCCCTTGAGGTTCCCACAGGGCAGTTTGTCTTAGTTATATATGATGTAAGCCTTGTCCAGTTTTTGATAGATGGGGCAGGTCTTAACAGGCCATGTCTCAGTCTCGTCAGGGTTTTTTTATCAACAACCTCTTGTATATCTTCACTCTGTAACATTTTTGTACTCTAATAGATCTTTTCTACTTACTTACAAAAAAAAAGTATTTAAAACTATTATAATCTAATTTCTTATTTTAGAAATTTTAATTGAACAAAAGTAAGCATTATGGCTATTTACTTGATACATATCATAACGTTAAAAAGTTACGACTACTCAATACAATTCATCAATCAATTTGATGTACATATGTTCAACAATATAAGAACAATATATCATATAAGTTTCATCAATTTTACATACATAAGCTCAACAATCTAAGAACAATATAATATAAGTTTCATCAATTTGATGTAAATAAGCCTAACAATGTAAGAACAATATCATATAAGTTTCCTCAATCTTATGTACATAAGCTCAACAATGTAAGAACTTGATATCATATTTAAGTAAAAATTATCAATTTGACGTGTACATAAACTCAACAATATAATCTAACAATATACCATATTTAAGTTTCAAAGAGACACAGATCTCATGATTTGAAAATTTCCTAACACATAGTCAAGTGCATAACATTATAATTTCGAACAATACATTTTTAAAGAATGTCCTTAAAAAATCATCAAAACAATAGCTAACTTATCAGTAATAACTTAATTTGAATGTCACATTTATAAAAAAATCAAGATGTCCTTGATGTAAAAGTATGTATCATGTTCAACATGTTTCAAATTAGAAATAAGATCATAAAGGAATGTCATCTTCAATTATTCTTTCATCATCAACTTTTTACATCTTCCATATTATATCTTTAAATTTTTTATTTGAATTAAATTCTATCAACTTTATGCGAGATGTGCATACCAAATGACTATTTTGGCAGCTTATGACATCAGGTTGATAGTCTTTAAAGTGAATGTCACTTTCAGTTTGATTTGTTTCTTGAAAAAAATAACCTTTTAATAGAATTGACCCCTTTTCATAGATAAAACCTTTGTCCTCATAGTACTTCAATAATTTCATCTTTCTCTTTGTGCATCACATCAAATAATATCTTACATTTTCATTGTTGTATATGGGTGCAAACACATCAAATTTATCAAATTCATCTTGATTAAATCAAACAAATTTCATATATATATATATATATATATATTTGACATTCAACTAAAAAATCTTAAAAATAATAAATGACAAATTTATTAAAGTGTAGATAAATTTACCTTCTCTAACAAGATCATAAATTCTATCACCATCAGTTGATATTGCAATGTCCTCTGATTCCAACTCCTCAAAGCTTGCAAGTGGCATTTTCCCTTCTAAATTAATTTCGTTGTGTTTCCAAGGTTTAACATAATTGTAATTGATTTTTTCACAAATTTCTATTGATTTTGCGTCCTCCCTGCAAATAGGACAAAAGCATGTTAGCTTCCTACTATCAAATGAAAACACATTTTGGAAGTTTTTTTTATTAAGTGTAAATATTGAGTTCCATGAATGGTGCTAGAATCATATGGGATTGATATCTCTATATCTTGGGTTCCAATATGCCAACAAAACCTATCCAACATAAACAATTTACATGTACATGTGAGTAAAATGTTACTAGATGTACATATTAAAGTCATTCCAAGTTGAATAAATTTGTTTTGAAAACAAAGTTCATACATGTGCACATCATTTGATTGTTGATTGCAATAATGAATTAGATTTACATGACACCATTGAACAACTTGATTAACACACACAAATAGATCGACATAATTGTTCATTTGATTCCTTGAAAGTGCTCATTTTACACATGCCCCTGCAACATCGTGTTCTTCTTTTCCATGACTAGTTTCAAACAAATTTCAACGATGTTTAATATTTGTTGTTTTATGAAAGAGAAATAGCCAAAATAATGATCGTGGAGATTTAAATTACCCTACACATCCATCTAACCATATCCAATGTTCATTCATTACAACTCCATGTGTTCTCAATTAATCATAAATAATATCAAAACAATGTTGTACATAATGTGTATCATGTGTGCAATCATCGCTGATATAGAAATGATGTTCCTTGATCACATGCCAATTGTCATTCATTATTTCTATATTATTGAAATTGTGTTGAGCATGTCTATATAGAAAATGGAAAAATATAGGAACTTGGTCAAAATGATAATATTCACTTCGTATTTCTTTTTGTGCTTCAAATGTGTAATTCTCTGCAAAATCAACCACAGAAAAAATAGTCCCTATAATTGGAAAAACATCACATGATTGTTTTAATTGTATGTCTTTCCATTGTGATCTATGTGAATATTTGATGTATTAATAATAATAAAAAATTGAACTTCTTCAAAAACTCTGTAACACTGATTTTATCTTCTTGTAAATCAATCCTTTTCGAAAGAGCGTTTGTAGAACTTGTAGAATTGTCGAAATAAGTGACATAGTCATCTCTCTTCAAATCAAGTATTATATTTGACAATGAACTATCATTAATATCAATAGGATATTTATTGTGGAATAAATCTATAGTTCCATAATGATCACATTTCTTTCCACTGACACATCTTTTGCTTTAAAATATCTCGTGACTATCTCTTTCACATAGAATTTTAGATATAAAAGCAGGAATTGCGGATGGAGGTGAATTCGGACAAAATAGTTTACCAAGTCGAAGGAAGGTGTCATAATATAATTCAAACTCAATATGATAGAGACAACAACATGTGTCATGAATAGTGATAGTTCTAACATACCATGGCTTCTATTGTAAAAATGTATTGATAATTTGACAAATTCACTTCTCTGTGTTCACCTTTTAATTTATTGAACAATTGTATTTGAGTGATCTCGAATATATGTTTTGGATGTATTTCATACCAATTTCGAGATATTATTCGTCATATCACATCCCTTGCATTTGGTGAAACATGAGAATTTTCCACCCAATATTCATGTATCATAGATTTAACACTTTCACCAACCATATCTTTATAGGGTTGTCTAGAAATAATTTCCCAACAAGAAAGATCATCATTTGGATCTATTTGTAATCAAACTTTGTTATATTTGTACACTGTTTTTTGCAAAGTTCCAATAACTTTTGCGATCTGTGTTGTCAAACGTTTTTGTCTAGTACTAAATGAAATAATCATTCTTTGTATTATCCTGCGTGCAGTACTAGTATCTTTCTTTCTGGATTTTCCAATAGTTTTTATTGCATCAGCTATATTTTCGAACAAACTTTGCTTCAACTTTCAATATTTTGTCTTATTTTAAATACCCAATAATGACCAAGCTTCCCTCAACTTCTTGGAGACTAACAAACACCTCAAAATTTGAGCTTTTGCTGCCACTCATTCGTTTTCTAGAAATTGTTGATATATCTTTTCAGCACGACATCGTACAATATGGTAAGGTTTTGTATTTCCTAATTTTTCTCTATCAACATTTGATAACATGTCGTCTTCGATGATGAAACCACCTATATTTATTTCAATTTCAATTTTAATTTAGCATATTTCAAATTTACTTAACTTGAAACATAAAACTATGACTCATAATTATAAAAACCATTACATGGTTTAAAATATTTTAATAACCAATATATATATATATATATATATATATATACCTCTATTGGATTGTATATTTGCATCTTTTCCGATTCTTCAATTTCTTCAACATCTTGATCAACATTAGAACATAAATCTGTATCTACATTTGTAAATTATTTTCAAAAATACAATCATTTACAAAAACCAAATACTACATTTTAAACAAATTTACAATATTTGTACCTTCTTGGTTCAATTTTTTCTTGAGTTTGATTTCGAAAATTCATATCATCAACATTTTGATCCAAATCTCTAATCACATTATCATTACTAATTACATCATCATTAGCGATGTCCTCAATATTTGTACTCTTTTGTTTCTTTTTTTCATGGTATTTGAGTCTTTTCTTTTCATTATGTAAGGCATCATCTCGAGTGTGATTAAATTTCCTCTTTCACACTCTTTTGTTGCCCATGACTATTCAATCTATAACTTCACCTTAGAATAAATTTCCCTCGAGAGAATCTTAATCATCAAAGAAAAAAACTCACCTGAAAAGACTTGTCCATAAAATATTGCTCAAAATAATTTAAAAAACAAAATCACCATAGAATAAATTGGTGAATAATCTTTAAGAAAATTTGTTCCATAAAATATTTCCCAACAACATCTTCACTAAAAAAAAATAAGTATCCATCTCAGAAGATAATTTCTAAGAACTCTTTACTATAAACAATTTCCCCAAAAAATATTCATTATCAAATAAAAATAGCCTCCATCTAGAAGATAATTTCTAAGAACATTTTACCATAAAAAATATCCCAAAAATAATCTTTACTATTAAAGAAAAAGAGGCTCCATCTCAGAAGATAGTTTCTAAGAACATTTTACCACAACAAATTTTCCAAAAGAATCTTTACTATCAAAGAAAAAGAGCCTCCATCTCAAAAAATAGTTTCTAAGAACATTTTACCATAAAAAATTTTCCAAAAGAATCTTTACTATCAAATAAAAAAAGCCTCCATCTTAGAAGATAAGTTTTAAGAACACTTGTCAAAAAAATTGGCCCTCGCCTGTAACTCTGTAAAATGGTGATCTTTCAAAAATGAAAAAATATGTGTAAACATGATTCTTATAAATATGAATTTAAACTTTTTTTTAAAAGGCGTGTCAAGTTTTTCCTGCAGACGAAAAGAATAAAAAAAGGTTTTTCGGTCGAAATATTAGTTCGGATAAACTCTTTTCTTTTTGTTAAAACTAATTTTTTGCCGAAAACCTGTAAATATTTAGAAATGGTATTCCATCCCATTTTCAAGTCTTCTTCCAATTTCGAAGAGATTGGATCATATGAAATACTTAGAATTTCTCTTCACAAATAATACCATTAGTTGCATAATTCAATATACTATGATTAAATATTTCCCTGATTTTTGAGACCATCATTATTTTCTCTTTGAGATGTGTGCATGTACACTTTTAAAGGGGGTTTAATCCCATTAGTCCCTCCCAAACCCAGCAGTCCCCCTTGACATGGTCAAATGAAATCATAGAATGTGTTGGAGTTGCTTTAGTTTATTTTGATCACTTTCAATGCACCTAAAGCACAATTTTTTGGAAATATTCTAGAATATTTTGATGATGGGTCATGGAACAAGATGGGAAGGGTGAAGAGAGGGGTCCTTAAATATCATAACTTTCCAGTCACCTTTTTACTTCAGAAGGCAGTGATAAGGGACATTTTTGACAATGTGAGCTTGCCAAATATAGCTGGGTAGGTAAGCCAGTTTGCCACCTAGTTGGAAACTTGGTGGACCTCTTAACATGCTGAAGTAAAACTCTCCAAAACATTCCAAAACCTTCTTAATGTAATCACTCCTATTAATCATATCCCAATACAAGATATGTACTCCTTCCCATTGATATGTTTGATGACCATACACGAATCCCCTTCAAAAATGACTTGTCTGAAATTGATCTTAAGATGGTCTGTGATCCCCAAAGCCAAGGATTCAAATTATGCTGGGTTATTGGCCTTTCAATCCTGAAAATTTATTTATATAAAATACATGTTAATGTCATCGTTGAAAAAACTTCCTACTTTCTCACCCCTAGATTTCCTGCAGATGCTTCATTGGAGTGAAATTTTACCCATACTACTTTTTATGATCACCACCCCTCCTCTGGATCTTAGTTTCCTGATGGATTTCCACTAACAGAAATTCCAGGAGTTTTATTAAATCATAGTTAGGATTACTATTTGATGCTTGGAAGTTCCACTTCTTCCATGATGGAATCAATGGCACAACAGATTATGCATCGATTCATTCATTAACTTGTATAGTTATTTTTTCAAGGTTCCATTTGTACCATGGTATAAAATGCTATTAAGAACTTTGACAATCATTAATACTTGAATCATTCAAAAATAAAGCATCATTCATGAATGAGCTCTTGGTTTCTTCTAAAAAATAATTCAAATTCCATCTCATTTTGAGTTCCAAGTTGAGAGCTATGAATATTCTACAGCATGCTATTGAATATTTAAGGAAAATTGGGGTTTCAGAACCCTTGACTTGAAATTGGAATAAATTTACAACCATTTCCTAAAGTGGTACAGATTGTGATTGAATATTCTGAGTTTTATCCTTTTTCAAACATCTTTTGAATCAATGTAATTGGATCGTCCAATCAAAAGGTATGCACAATTGAAGACGATTTACTATTTTTAACCCTTCTACCTCCAATTATTTAATTTCTTCTTGAATTACAAATCTAGGGAAGAACTCAACTAATTTTATCACCTATGCAATAATGGATCTTTCAGGATATTTGCACAGATTTCTACTAGAATTTCCTTGGAAGATGAGGCTTTTATTTCATGTGTCTTTGGTATCTCCTAGATTGCATATGTGATTTTTCTCCAATTTACATAGTTTTTAAAAAATGTATTGTTTCCATCCCCTTGAGATGATCAGATCACTTTGACCTTCAATCTCCAGTTGGCCTACCTCCCTTTCAGTAGAGTTCTCTTATTTTCTTCAAGGTTATTTCATTTTGTTTTCCCTACCTCATTGGATATAACATGTGGGACCTTAAAAAGAAATGCATTTATCATTTCATCCACTTCATTAATATACTTTATGATTAATTGTACCGAGTACTTATCTTTTGGCCACTACATAGAGTCCCTCTTAACACTTTGAATATTTGAAAACAATTGGAACATAATTGATCCTTCCCCCTGAGGATCATATTTACACCACTCGTTCTTCACTAAATATTAGACTTCCTCATCTTGTAGCCAATGAGAGTTGAATTTTAATGGCTCTAAATTTTTATGTTTGTCTTTTTCTAATTAAAGAAAGAGTGGAACATGGTATTAGATTCCCCCATTCCCAATCTGATTTCTTACTTTTTCCACTTTTTCCATCAATGTTTTGGTTAAAAACACTTGTTAAGTCTCTTGGAAACCCCTTTCCTCAATGTTCTTATCCATGTAGAGATAACTCAATGGGGTCATCATCATAGAGTATCAAGTCCAATTTATCCAATATAATCTCTGCCAAAGGCTCCATCCAAGTTTTTTGTTTGTCTTTTTTTAATTAAAGAAAGAGTGGAACATGGTATGATATGCCCCCATTCTCAATCCAATTTCTTACGTTTTCCACTTTTTCCATCAATGTTTTGGTTAAAAACACTTGTTAAGTCTCTTGGATACTCCTTTCCTCAACGTTCTTCTCCATCTAGGTATGACACAATGGGGTCATCATCACAGAGTCTCAACTCCAATTTATCCAATAGAATCTCTGCAAAAGGGTCCATCTAATTGGATTTGCCCCCACACTTTACATTTCTTTAACATGATATCCATATTCGTTCCAATTATGACATGTTCACTTTTGATAGTTTCAAGGTCATAGAAACATTCCCAAAAAACATGTTTATGATATCTTTATGAACGAGGTACGTGATGAATATGCATAGGTTGAACTAGATAAAGACTTTACTTAGGTTATGTAACATAACAACAAGTACTCACTAAAGGGGAGTGTTAGAATATGAAGTAGTTCATACTTATTCTTTGTGTATTTACACTAGTGTGTGTAATGTGTTAGTCTCTTGTCAAGGTTATCACATTAAAGCCCTTATCTTAAAGTTAATGGGTGGGATATGTGATACCTATAATCCTATAAGGTGAGTTGATATATAGGTGCGGTTTGTGCACAAGATTCAAGTGGTTGTCAATGTGCATAAGTTTTCATTACCTTGAATGGGTTCAAGGTGTTTGACATACTTAATATGCTTGTTGAGATATTAATTCAACCATGTCTATGTTCAGTGTGAGTGTCATTAGGCGGTTGGACATGGGTGGATGAAATTGTCCCTCTAGATCTTACATATTCTCCATTGTATTATCATACATTATGTGACATATATGAACTCTCGTTTAAGAATATATTTCTCTCATTTTTTCTAACAATATTAGCATGCAAAGGAAAAATGGAACAATTCAACACTATACATCTCTTAGATTATCAACAACTCATGTGGAGATGCTAGAACATAATGAGAAGTTGTAGAGGAGCTTGATTTAATGGTACACCTTTTTACACCTAATATACATTCAAACAAGAAAGTTGGTGTTAAAGCGTTAGTTTGAATGCATGTTTACTCAATAACTAAAGTTTGTTATGAAGAATTCGTGTTTATATTGTGGATAGTCACTCACTTCTAGGGGAAATATATTGCTAGCTAAACCTCCCAATGAGTTCTTGCTCCGATTATGAGTGCCATTTTGTTTCCAATATTCCCTACATAATAAAATATGGTTGGCATGTGTGGTGAGACATAATGGATTCAGTCTATTATTTATTTTAGATGTTGTCTATTTTTAGCCACCTTTATGTTGAAAGTTACTCTATACTAGTCTATAAGTTGGTCACCAAAGATCGTTCATCTAAATGTGTTTATTTTAACTGTAACTGAGGAGACTTGGATAAACATGACCAACCTCCACTATTTTTGTACTTCTATAATAGTCTAACTAGATTCTCCGTGTTGTATATAATTCACCTTTTAGATGTGATATTTTAAATTTCAAAATCAGATGTAAATTTCAAAATAAGATGCCTACCAGGTCCACATGAGCATTAACCATTTTTTCAAAATTCTAAAATTCTTGTTAATTTCCTAGGTTAATGAGGCTACCATATTATTTTGACAAAAATTTTTAGCTACATTGCTACTTTGGGCCTTTTAATTGGTGTGTCAAATTTATTTTTGCATAAAAATGTGTTCTTCATATGGATCTATTTGTCCTCATTCCCTTTTCTTAAATTCTTTCCCTTTTCATTGAACATTTTTTAATCTTCATTGATTGAAAGAGTTGTGGGTACGTGGATCCTTAACAATTATTCAATTATTTTGTATTTAATTGTTCAATTATTTTGTATTTAATTGTTCAGTTATTTTGTATTTCATGTTCTTCATTGATTGACTGATACGTGCAGAAGATAAGATGAAAAAGGTCAAACTTTAGTTGCAACACAAGAAAGCATAGATTTTTCATGGAGGAGGGAAAGAACACAAATCTAATAGAAGGGAAACCTATCTTATACGTTACAAAAAAGTAGGGGTTTGTAAATAGAGAAAAATCAGATTCTGTGTGATTGATATCTTGTCTGTAAATTAACTTTTGAAGAAGGGGAATATTCTGATTCTAGTGTGGCACTTGCATTTCAGCTTTGCCAAAAAAGTGATAGCTTTATGTACATAAATATTATCTACTAATTTCTAAGTTACAAATATGTTAATATTTAGAACAAGAAATGAGCATCAAATCCTATTTCTAATACACTTGAAAGGCTCACTCAAGATCTACAACAAGCAATTTTTTGCTAGATTATAGATGATGAGTCTTTACCTTCTGCAAGGGAGAATTTCCAAACCTGTAGTTCAAATAAGTAGCATCCAAGGTCACTTTATTAATACAAACCTAGAATATGTATCCTAATAAACCAAAAGAATGTTAAGGAGATGCACACCTTCTCAAAGTTATATACATGATACTCTGCAATGTTGTGATTTAAAAAGTAGCTCGACTATAAATGTGTTCAAAGAAAAGAGGAATTTTCCAAGAACTGCATAAGCATACATAATAGATTTTAAGCTATGAATAAAGAAATTAAAAACAATATTTGACATTATAGGCCAATACCATAACAAAAATGTGTATAAAATGTTACAGACCATTTTACTACTGGCTCAGAATTTTGATGAGACAAAATTTACATATAATATTCAAAGATATTGTAGGAATTGTCCCATCCTCCCAAATATTTTTCTTTGATTGGTTAGAAATATTTTGTACTTCATGTGGATCCAGTGGGGAAATTATCGATATGTTGTTATTATCAAAGTTCATTACCCTATTCTTAAAGTTGATAATCGCTAAGTTTTGATTTTCCCAACCGATTCCTAATAGCACGGGGTATGAGCTAACTGAATCGACTATGTCAATAATGTTGAAGTCTACGTACATCTTGAGTCCTTCCACTTTGACATGTAGAAATGGTACTATACCAATTGCCGACACCTTGTCCTGATTTGACAATCGCAATTGTACTAGGGACCAGACCAACTATGGTTTCCCCATCATTTCCCATGTTTTATTTGTTAGGATATTTACGTCTGATGCTAAATCCAAAATGATTGAATCCATGTCATAGTCACCTATCTAGACATTCATCCTTACTTCTCGTCCTGTTTTATTCTTATGTAATGAATTTTTTTGGGTGGTCCTGTCTCCCTTCCTCTTTTCAATACAAAAATATTTATATTTCTACTAAAGCATCTAGATATTTTTCTAATGTTAGACATCTCTCTAGAAAACTTCTTAGAGTACTAACCTTTCTTCATGATCCCAGAAATTTTGTCAAATTGAAGACCGGTGGCATTTCATCTATAGGCAACTGACCTGTGTTCCTCTTCAACATGTCTCTTATGTTGAAGAAGGTGTCCTTATCTGTGTTGAAATAAAATTGCACCTTCTTTCGAGCCGTTGGTCGGATATTTATTAGTGTTCCATCAACTCCCATCGTAGCTTATCCTCGAGTTACTACTAAAACATTTGATAGTTGAATTCTTGATTCTGCTGAGATATTCCCTACATTTTTTTCCTGGAACTTGGTTCTAAGTTGTGTTTTGGTTCTCTTGTGGTTTCAGTGCATTCTTTGTTTTCCATTTTGTGATCAATTGTGGGAATTCCTCGACACTATGGTCTTATGTGCTACAATATGTACAATGAGACTATAGATTCAGATAGTCTCTCAGATAATGTCCCAATACTCTGCAATTATAGCACATTACTAGTCTATAGACTTTTCCCATATATCCTCTGCAACCAAAGCCTCCATTATGACCTCCATAGAATCCTCCTCAGAATCCTCCATGTTGCTGGTATGGTTGTTGGTTGAACTGTTGTTGTTGATTAGGATGCAGCTGAGTATACTGTGGTTGTGGTTGGTTATAGTGGGATTGAGGTTGGTTATAATGCAATTGAGTATACTTTGGTTGCGTATACTGTGGTTATGACTTATTATACTATGGTTGAGGTTGTGTTATTTCTACTTTATGATGCTCCTCTCCCTTCATAAAATATGTATCCATGGTTCTTTCTTGGAGAAAATCATATTGATTGTCATTTTCTTCATGGTAAGTTGATCGACAAAGATTACATAAAAGGTTCATTGGTTTTGACACAAACTTATGAAGGTATATGCACTCCTCAGACTGATGTCCTATAGTCTAAAAAATCCATCACCATGGAAATCCTCTTTGACTTAATGGATTTGGGGCCTCGGCCTGCAAGTATTCATGAAAGTCTAGGCATTGAACCTTATGATGTACCTATGATCAATATGGACTACACCATACATATTCATGGAATTATTTTCCCTACTTAATATCTTGCAACTGAATAGTGAGGTTCGCCAATTGCAACTAGATCTAGCTCATGCCAATCCCTATTTGGCCAACTAGTGAGGCTTCTAGTTTCATCGTTATTTCTAGAGCTTCTTCGTGAGACGTGTTCTTCAATTTCATCAGTGGAACATGGATGTGTGGTACCAAAGTTGAAATAAACCATTCCTTATGTCGCACATCACTCATTACAATTCTAACAGTATCCATCAAATTTTTGAATTGTTGATCAAAATTCCATACTGATTTGTTAGGGTAATTCTTTATTTCTTTCAACTCAATAATATATTGTGACTTATAGTTTGTCTTCTTAAACTCTTCAATCATTCGAATCCTGATTTACACCAGAGGCTTCGAGGGATGTCCCATCGATACTTGTACAAATTTCATGTACCAATCTAACGCTCGTCCACAGAAGGTCATCGCTAATTGTCCTTTCTTTATATCTTCGTTTTATACTTTATTTACAGACCACACTGCTACACATAAGAACCAATATTGTTGGGGATCCTCAACCCCATTACCCTAGAATAGGGGAATTTTCACATTACCACCCACCATTCTGGGTCTTCTCCCAATGTTTGTTTATCCACTACTATTACTATTGTGCTGAAACGCAGGACAACCCTCTGAAGAACTTGCATTTTTTCCTCTTACGTTAGGCGCAGTGTACGGAGTCGTGGGAACATTGTATATTTGGGTCGGTCCCTATTCTAGTTTAGGTGTATCCTAGTTGTCTCCTTCATTGATGTATGATATCTTAGTCCCTTGTTGTTCCTTCTCGTAGGTTTCCACTCCAGTCACACCAAGACTCTCCTTAGTCCTCCTCCTATTTTCTTTCCATCACCTTACCCCACTTCACAGGAGACCACACTATTTCACAGGTTCCCTCACACTCTCATGGTAGCTTCCACCCATCTATAGCATATAATTCCATCCAAATTCTCACTTTCACAGTACCTCCACACACCTAGTATTTACTTGTCGACATTCATTTTTAGTAATATTTTTTGCATATGATCATATAAATCCACAGTTTTAATGACAATAGAAATATCCCCCGCACACCTGGTATTTACTTATTGAAATTCATTTTTAGTAATATTTTTTGCATATGATCATATAAATCCATAGTTTTAATGACAATAGAAATCTCCCCCTTGGTCACTTAAAGAATTAATTTTCTTCATCGTTGTAGGATTTCGATAGTGAATTTTCACGAAACTTTAGTTAAAGCAATGAAACAGGTGATAAATATTCCCAGTACAACACCGAAACAGATGGAAACTACGAAGGGAAACTACAACATGGGAATCCAAGATACAAAGAGCGTGTTAAATCAGAGTTAGAACAGATGATGGGCACTTGAATTATTGAACAAGTCGAAGATTCTAAATGGGTCATCTCGATGATTGTGAAGGAAAAAAAGACCAGCAGAATCAAGATCCGTGTCGATCTAATAAAGAAAAATGATGCAAGTATTCATGATCCATTTTTGACACCATTTACTAACGAAGTACTGGAAGGCATTGGAGGATAGGAAATTTATTCATTTACGGATGACTTTTCTGGTTATCAACAATAAGGATCACGCAAGAAGATAGACACAAAACCACTTTCGTAACATAATGGGGATTTTTTAGTACATAGTGATGTCATTTGGTCTCAAGAATGCACCTAGGATATTTTTAAGGCTAGTTGTCAGCACTTTCAAGGACTTCATTAAAATTTTCCTAGTAGTCTAGATGGACAATTGGACCATTTATGGTTTGGTAAAAGACCATGCTCTAAATTTTCGACTGTTTCTTGAAAGGTGTCGACAACATCATATTTCATTAAATCTGAAGAAGTGTGTATTTTGTGCTCCGTTTTGGATTCTATTGGGGAAGATTGTATGTAAGGATGGCATGTTTGTCCACCTTGCCAAGATCACAGTAATTGTTGACTTACCGACACTTACAACAGTAAAAAAAATAAGAGTGGCATTGGGTCACAGAGGGTATTGTCGAAAGTTCATAAGAGGATACACAACTATCACTGCTCCAATGGAGAATCTATTGAATAAAGATGAAAAGTTTGAATGGACCGACGAGTGCTAGAGAAACCTCAATATCTTAAAGAAGAAGGGTGTTGAAACACCAATACTAGTTTTTCTGGATTGGATGAAGGAGTTTGATGTTCATTTTGATGCTTCATTAGTTGCATTAGGGGTAATATTGGCACATCCAGGGGAAGGAGAAATCGACCACTCGATTGCATTTGCAAGTCGCAAGATGTCTATAGCACAGATGAAATACACAACAATAGAAATAGAAGGATTGGAGATGTTCTATGCATTACAAAATTTCTGGCACTACTTGTTACAAGGACATTTAAAAATGTTTAGCGATCACTCAACATTGAACTACCTGGTCAAGAAACCTGTGTTGGGGGTGAATATTTGTCGATGGTTACTACTATCTCAAGAATTTGACTTCAAGATCGTTGTGAAACCACGAAGGTTAAATGCAGGAATCGACTATATATCAAGGATAGAGTTAGGAAAATAACCAAGAAACATCAATAATGGTTTTTTGATGCGTAATTACTTAAGGTCGACATGGTGGATGACCATTGCAAACAGATAATTCAATTTTTGGTGACAGGAAAATCCTTAGAGGATTTCACGATGGGTCACAACAAGAAACTAGTCTCTAGAGATGCAGACTTCCAACTAATCATAGGATAACTATACAAGATGGTGTCTAATTAAATTCTATGTTGATTCATTCTAACACATGAGCAATAAAGAGTATTGGAAGAGGTGCATGACAGGATTACAGGAGGAAATTATGGAGGTCACGCAACCACTAGGAAGATACTTCGAGCTGGATTATGGTGACCGAAAATGCATGGTGATTCCATAGAATACAGTAAAAGTTGTGACGTATGTCAACAAATTAGGAAACCAACATGAAGATATGAGATGCCATTAGTACCTCACATAACGCTACAACCATTCGATAAATGGGATGTGGATTTCAAAGGACCTATAAATCCTCCAGGGAGGAGAACATGTGCATGATATATCATTACTACAACAAACTACTTGATAAGATGGTCTATGGTAGCATCGACGAAGGATGTACAACTATGACAACAAAAAGGTTCTTGTTCAACAATTTGGTAATGAGATTTGGATGTTCCCAAAATATTGATAAGTGACCAAGGAGCTCTCACTTTATCAATCAGATGATTAAAACGATCACCGATGAATTTCAGATTCAGCACAAGAAAAGTACACCATATCACTGACAAGCAAATGGAGCAGTCTAGGTGTTCAACAAGATACTGGAAAATGCGTTGACAAAGGTATTCAACATAAATCGTGACGATTGGGATTTGGAAATACCAACAATATTATGGGCTTAGAGAACGGCATGTAAAATATTGACATGACAATGCCATTCAAGTTAGTTTATGGGAAAGAAGCGGTAATGACGATGGAATATATTGTTCCCAATCTATGCATAATCATCAAACCTGGAATGATAGATGAAGGACATCTTGAGGAAAAATTGGCACAACTATCACAACTAGAGAGAAGGATTGACAAAAGGCTTGGCATGATCACCATGTAAAGGAAAAACACTTCTAGCGTGGAGGTATGGTTCTCCTCTATGATAACAAGTTTGAGAAGCACCCAGGTAAGAAGCAGATGAACTAGTTAGGTCCATACATTATTCACTTCATTACCGATGGGGGTGTGCTACAACTACAAAAGTTAGATGGAGAATCGCTACCAAAACTAGTGAATGGAATTCGGTTAAATCCCTATTGGGATAGCTAGGTGCGACACCACTAATGACTGCAAAGAATGAAAAAAAATAGGGGAAAAGTTTAGAAGGGAATTTTGTCGACAGATGACAGGGGAAAAAGAAAATGGGAATCACAACAAATTTTGAATCTTGGAAACGACGGAAGAGGTATGAAATGATAAAATCAAACAATAAATGCAACAATAAAACCATGCAGGCAAAGGAGAAAGTGGGAAAGACATGCATTTATGGATGAATGAGGCCATTATATTTATAGAATAATCATGACACTTGGTCAATATTCGAGGGATTTGTAAATGATGCTCCAAATCACTCGCATGAGAGGATCAAAGGCTATAAGATGAACCAAAGGGCATGGTTTGATTAATTTCCCCAACGTAGAAGAGAAGCTAGAGAAAAGAAGTAGAAGATCAATGTGATGAGTGAGGAAGAAGCAAGGGAGAATAGAAACGATGGCGTATTTCATCTCAAGCATGAGAACATAAGGATCGCCACTAGAAAGAGTGTCGATCGTAGAAAATGAGTCAGAGATTCAATCTAAAAAATTGTAAGCAATTAGTAAGAAGAGCAGTTTGAACCGCCCCATCACTCATGACTGAAAGATTAATATAACTACGATGTTGACAAGGACAAGTGCATTAGAAGAAGAATATGGCCCATTGACAATAGAAATAGAGGATTCTACAGTGTGGAAAGGGCCAATAATTGATGACATCACGAGGTATGTACTACTAAGGAAGGTAGGCGCAACATTGGTATGCATAAGTAAGAATCAAAATTATATAGTCAAGATGTTAGAGACACCCAGGAGAGTCCATGTGATGATGGATATCGTACCAAAGTTTCAAAAACTCCAGTACAATGACCATGACATTTTGGCATACCTACCAAGACAAGGGCTTGATCAGCAAAGAACCGAAACAGTGGATATTGGGACTACATCAGTCTAGGATGCTCTCAGTGACCCACATGTTGCACTTTAGGAATTTGTAGAGGTCAATGCATTAAT
The DNA here is from genome assembly GCA_001517045.1 of Pseudotsuga menziesii. Taxonomy (NCBI): domain Eukaryota; kingdom Viridiplantae; phylum Streptophyta; class Pinopsida; order Pinales; family Pinaceae; genus Pseudotsuga; species Pseudotsuga menziesii. The sequence continues at coordinate 171,050 of LPNX010290532.1, forward strand.
GAAGTAGATATTAGCATGTTTCCATGGCAAGTATTTATGTTTGGGGATGAAGTTCCTAATCACAATCAATTTGATATCACAAATCATTGACATTCCCAAGGCAGGAGTCACCCCATCCCAGTACTTCAGAGGGAAGGAAAACAACAAGAAATTGGCGGCCATACTAAAGAAGACGTATGGCATTGTAAAGGACTAAAAAGAATATGTCATTAATACCATTAATGACCAAGCATTTAGAATCAGATCACAATTGTTGGAAGTGAAGGTATTGCGAAAGAACAGGCCAAATCAATGCAGATCGGGGGTTATCGTGTGTGTAGAGCATTTTCAAGCTAGCATACCGATGATTGGTCTCTATTCTTTCTAAATGAAATGACAAAGGATGTCATATTGGAACAAGAAGAGGAAAAACCATTCACTTATTCCTTGTTACTGATACTAATCACATTGGTTGGTTGGATGGAACCAACACAGTATCAGGGAATGGAGGTTGACGTCATCAACATATGCAAAGGAGCATGATACAAGAACTTATGGGTAATCAACAACAAGGAAATTAAAATCGACAACAACAACTAGTTTTACTTTTACTTGGATGCATTGTAGGATGCATCAGTAAATATACCTCGACTCACAAACGAGGCCACAAGGAAGTATATGAGTATTGAGCGATTAGAAATAGGCGCATGCCATCCACATTCAGGAACGACACGATGCATATAACTAGTGGCTCACAACTCAATTCAAGTTAAAAAAGGCATATTTGGATTCTATGATCAAAAAATGGACACCATAGTGGAATGTTCTAGTTATTGAAGAAGACCCATTGGGCACAGAAAATGGACCACTAGTAGAGATCCCGATTGAGTAGGATAAACCAAAGGAGATGAAAGAGAACTCACAAGAATAATCACCTGAAACTTTGATAGAGTTGAACATGGAAAAACAATAGGAAGAGGAGCGGATGAAGCATCGGTTTGAACAAGGTGAAGGGAGAAGCACAACAAGACTCTCCAATAGACAAGTCAACAAGGTAGTGGCTGTAATCACCGTAGAAAACAATGAGAATACTACCAAAATAATGCAACATACCTGAAGGTACTTCCACCAGGTTACAATATTTCTACAAATGTTGACAAACTCAATACTATAAACAAGGGTACCAGAGGAGGGTGCGCTGCAAAGAGAAGTCAACATAAAATTGGGAAAGAAAGTGTGGTTAATACATATTATACAACAAGAAATAATGACACTGAATGAGAACAGAAACATGATGTTGACGGATTTTTATTTTATTAGTCTCGACCTCAATGATCCCAATGCACATGCTAACATGAGTTCAATTAGCAGCAAGCGATGAAATTAGGGACCAGAAGGTGACAATCCATGTTCAATTAGTTTGTTCGAGGAAGTAGGTAGAAAGCACAGAAGAGGAAATTCAGTTTCTCAAGATGGAGAAGGAAGAAATCATGTAGGAAAAGAAAAAAAAATTGACAATAGGAAGAGACTAGAGAGAGAAATATCGATGGCATGTGAATAAATTACAGACATTACTCCAAAAATGTTTGCGGAAGACAAATTTTTGTGACTAGGAAAACATGTCATTGGCCTAAATAAATAAATAAGAAGGTGGTTGCAACACCAATACTATTTTTTCCAGGTTGGATGAAGGATTTTCATGTTCATATCGATGCTTCATCAGTTGCATTAGGGGTAATCTTGAAACATCCAGGGGAAAGAGAAATCGACCATACGATTGCGTTTGCGAGTCCCAAGCTTCCTACAGCAAGGATGAACTAAACAAAATGAGAAAGAGAAGGATCAGTGATGATGTATGCATTATAAAATTATTACACTACTTGTTAGGAGGACATTTAAAAATGTTTAGTGATCACTCAGCATTGAAGTACCTAGTCAACAAACCTATGTTGGGATTGAATATTTGTCGATGGTTGCTACTATCTGAATAATTTGACTTCGATATCATTGTGAAACTAGGAATGTGATCTGGATTTATGTAGGAATGCAATAGAATACACAAATAACCATATAAACAAATATGTAGTGGAAATAACACTTCATTTCATTAATCAATAACTGAAACTTGTTTACATACAGAATGGAAATAAACTAGTTAAGTGTTGGTAGCTTATCTTTGAGAAGAGATGTGGTGGCTACATGCCTCTGAACTCTGTGTTACAATGAGGCTCAAAGGCCTATATATTATTGAGAAACAATGGAAACCATACACATCCAAAAACCTAACCCTAGGAGGTGAAACTCCTTAATGTGGGCCCCGTTGGGTAATTTGGTACATCAATTTCTTGGGGTCGTAAATTTAGCATACTACCTCTGTTTGACACGCATGATACATCGTTAGAAAGATCTATTTAAGGACTACATCCCTAAACAACAAATATCAATTTTGGAATGGAATCATATTTTCCCGACCATTCGATGCCAAAAAATGGCATTTAGGGCCTCAAAATGGCTCCGAAAGTTTAGGACTCAAAAACTGCCAAAAATATTAAATTGTGCTACAATTAAGGAAACTGGAAAACTAAAAGAAATAGTGGTGGGTGTCCAAGAGGAATAGGTGGGTGGCCACCAATATCCTCCTGGATCATTCCTCCCCCCTAGAAAGCAATGGTCGCCATTGCATTTAGTTCCTCCATGAGATGAGGAAACTTCTGTTGAACTTGGTCCTCGGTGAGCCACTTTCCCTGGTGAAGGAGTTGGCCTACTTTGAAAAATAAGTATAGCTGGATCTTCTGCTGGCATGTGTTATTAATCTATGTGTCCATAATTTGATCAGTTGTGGCTTGTTCCATGCAGTCGGGGTTTAACTTTGTTGGTGTGATTTGTTCTACCACGTCTGATGTGTCCAGTACAGGTGGAAAGTAGGGCCGAAGGCGATCCACATTAAACACTGGGTGTAGACCAAGGAATGGTGGAATACTGAGCTCAAAGGAATTGTCCCCTATAGCCTTGGTGATGGTGTATGGCCCATATTGGAGCGGGCGAAGCTTGCGGTGGGGTCCAGCGAAGCGCTCCTTCTGTAAATGTAGCCACACTTTGTCGCCCACCTGGAAGTTGTGTTGCACCCGATGCTGATCATGTCGCTGCTTGTACTTAGCATTGGATATTTCCAATATGTCATGAACCTGTTGGAAAATGTGCTGAATGCGCTCAATGAATCTTTTTTCCTTGGAAACTTCAAACTAGATATGAGCTGAATCAGCTTGAGTAGCTGCAAATGGCATGGCTACGTCAATGGGACATAGTGGCTGGAATCCCAAGCCCACCTGAAAGGGGCTATGGTTGGTTGAGTTGTGGAGGGCCCATTTATAGCTGTGTTGTACATAGGGGAGGCTCTCATCCCATGTGTATGGATGCTTTGAGTTGTACATGCACAAAATGTGTACGATCATCCTGTTGACGACCTCTGTCTAGCCATCAATTTAGGGATGGAAAGATGTGGACTTTGTGAGCTTGGTGTCTAGCATTGACCATAGGAAATACCAGAATGTACCAAGGAACTTGCTGTCCTGATATGAGATTATAGACTGTGGGATACCAAAGTGTACCCACACTCGTTCAAAGAAGAGTTTAGCAGTGGATTTTGCTGTGATATTCTTCTTGCAGGCCGCCATTATGGCCATCTTTGAGAATATGTCAATGACCACAAACACACAGTCATTTCCATGCTTAGTAGAAGGAAGGCCTAACATGTAATCCATGGATATGGATTCCCAAGGTCGACTAGGGGTAGGAAACGAAGTATAGAGGCCTTGCTTCTTGATGGATGGTTTGGCAATGGCATAGGCAGTGCAAGATCAGATGTACTTCCCGACATCCTATCGAAGGTTTAGCCAATATAAATACTTCTGCAGTACTGCCACTATTTTCTTGACCCCAAAATGCCCAGCGACCCGATTGTAGTGCGCTTCCCAAATCATCTTGGCACGGTCGCTTGAAGGAACACAAAGGTGTCCCATGTGACACAGTAGTACATCCTGGAGGTGAAATTTTGGAACTTAGTTTCCCTCCAAGAGTGTTTGCTATGTGTGGCTGAATTCTGGATCGCTTTTGTAGAGAAGCAACCAATCAGAAGTCTCATGCCCACAAGAGTTGAGCACTATCGTTATCACCATGATTGGTGGTCGACTGAGGCAGTCTGCAACATTATTGGTGCTTCCCTTCTTGTACTTGATGTTCAAATGAAATTGTTGTAGATATGTGGACCACTTCTAATGGACATTGTTCTGTAACTTCCCTTGTGTCTGCATGAACTGCAGGGGTCGGTGGTCTGTGTGGATGATTGTTTCCTTCCCCAAAATGTAATGCTTCCATTGTCGGAAAACTTGTACCATGGAATACATCTCTTTGTCATAAGTGGGATATTTGCGTACTGTGTCTGACAGTGTCTCATTGTGATATGCCACTGGATTCCCTTGTTGAGTAAGGACTACCCCAATACCATAGTCAGAGGCATCTGTCTCGAACTCAAATGGTTGTTGCAAGTCTGGTAATGTGAGCACTGGGGCACAACAGAGGTGATGTTTCAATTTTGCAAATTCCTTCTGCTGAGTTTCTGACCAAAAGAATTTTTCTTTCACTCCTCCCTTGGTGACTTGACTCAAGCAACAAGTGATATGAGAGAATCCCAACACCAACCTGCGGTAGAAATTAGCAAGGCCCAAAAAGCTGTGAAGCTCTATTAGAGTAGTTGGGGCTGGCCAATTCTAAATGACTTGGATCTTGGTTGGATCCACATGTACCCCACAGTAATCAATAATGTATCCCAGATACTGAAGCTGGGTCATGCCAAAAGTTCACTTGTCCAAATTGGCACACAACTTGTGCTACCGCAATGTTTGTAGGACCTGTCGGATGTGGTGGAGGTGCTCTTCCCAAGTATGGCTGAATATCAGGATGTCCTCCAAGTACACTACTACAAATGAGTTGGTGAATGGCTGCAAGATGTCATCCATCAGTCTCATGAAGGTTGCAGGATAAATCCTTAGCCCGAAAGGCATGACCAACCATTCAAAAAGGCCATCCTTGGCTTTGAAGGAAGTCTTCCACACATCGATTAGCTCGATCGATACCTGGTGATACCCAAAATTTAAGTCAATCTTGCAAAAATATTTTTCCCCTTTAAGCTGGTCCAAGAGGTCATCAATCCATGGGATCGGGTACCTATTCTGGGCAGTGATCTTGTTCAGCGCCTGATAGTGAATATAGAGTCTCCATGTCCCATCCTTTTTCTGTACCAACACGATTGAGCTCCCATAGGGTGATGAACTTGGACGGATGTGACCCTTCTGCAGCAGCTCCTGAATTTTCCTCTTGATTTCATCATTCTCCAGAACAGAGTGGTGATAGATCAGTCCATTGGGCAGCGATGTACCTGGGGTCAGATCGATGGGGTGCTTGACCTGACAGTGGAGAGGCACCCCGGTGGGTGAGGTGAATATGTCCTGGTACTCCTCCATGACCTTGTCCATTTGTTGTTGTTGTGTAGAGGGGCCCTGTCTGGAGGTTTTGGCCATAATCTTCTTCTTTCCCTGAGGGAGGATCATCAAGAAAACAAACTTCTTGGTTTTGGAAATGAGCTTACTGCATTATTTTGTAGTAACTAAAGAGATAGCAGTAGGGGGTGGTACCTCTGGTATCCTGTATAAATTATTTCCCAACATAATAATAACAGCGCGAGGCCAAGACTCATACACAGCATGTCACTTCCATAAGTATGGCTGACCTAATAATACATCACAAACATCAAGAGGAGCAATATCACATAATACCTCATCGGTGAAGGGCTTGATGTTATAGGGAAGGTGACATTACTGGCTAACATAAAGATCTCATCCTTGGTGAAGCCACCCGATGGTGTACGACTGCGGGTGTGCTGTGGTCGGCAAGCCGAACATCTTCATGACCTCTGCTGAAATCAGGTTCTTTTGGCTTCCACTGTCGACGATGAACTGTAGCAGGGAACCCTTTACCCACATTTGGGAGTGGAAAATATGCTCCTCCTCCTCTAAATATTCTGGTTCTTCCTTTTGGATCTTTGTGGTGGCAATGGTGGCATTGGGATTTGCATCGATAATGTTCTTCCCTTTGTCATTCCCCTTCTTGGGTTCATATTCAATGTCAGAGTATGCATCTAATTCAGAATCCTTTATCTTAGCCACCAGTGACTTCTTAGCCCGACACTCACTTATGTTTTGAGTGGGGCTCTTATGGAACTCGCACCACTTTCCCGCTTCCTTCTTCGGATTTGCAGTGTTGCTCTTTGCTTGCAGCTTTGGAAAGTTTTCTTGAGTCGACATGCCTTGGCTATGTCCTTGGTTTTGTAGTTTGGGGGCACCTTTCCCTTACTTATGATTCGCAAATCCAAAGTCTCGCTTTTTCTGTTTGAATTTTTGCTCAATTTTGGCAGCATATCGATATGCCGTACCAAGCGAGGAGATGTCAAGGAACTACATTTCCTCCTGAATGTATCTATGCAGACAACTACGGTACTTTAGCACCAAATGTTTCTTTGAATCTTTGATACCCAACTTGGTGCACAGGGTATGGAACAAATTCGTCAGCTCATGCACATCTTGATCTCTTTGTTGCTGCAGCGTAGTCCATTGGATGTACCTGTCCTCATAGCTCCCCACCGGATAATATTGTCCCTTTATGGAATCTTGGAAAGAATTCCAAGTGGGTACGGCTGAGAAAAGAGAGGGTTCTTCCTCATCCTTTCTCTCATAGTAGGTTTACCACCAATCCTTGACATGGGGGGCGGCTTTGAGTAGAGAAAAAGTAATCTTTTCCCGGTCAAAAAAGTCATGAATCGAGAAATATCCTTCTAATAGATTCAACCATTTATCTACGGCGTCTACATCGATTCGACCATAAAATATGGGAATGTCGAAGTTTACCTGTACCTTAAAAGGGGTTGCATCTCTGGAGTGACTGCTAGATGCAGATGCACTCAGGGATGATTTTAAGAAACCCCCCTAGATTTATATGTATAAAAATAGGGCAAATCTCTCTGATATATAGGAAAATTTGAAGGTGATTTTATCAATAATATAATATGTATATATAAAAAATTTGGCAATCTTTCATTTTATTATATAATGTTGTAAAATTTTGGCGAATCTTTCATTTTATTATATAATCTTGTAAAATCTTGGCGAATCTTTCATTTTATTATATAATGTTGTAAAATCTTCGCGAATCTTTCATTTTATTATATAATGTTGTAAAAACTTGGAGAATATTTAACTTCATTATAAAAAATTGTAAAAACTTGTGAATCTTTCACTGATTTATAGAATATTGTCAAAATAAAAGAATAACAAGATTAGTCAAATAACATGAATCACATCATCAACAACATAACACGTAGACTTACAAGTCACAACAGGAAGGTGTTAGTGAAACACAACTGCACTGACTAGATTCAGGGCAAGTGGGGACTCCACTTGTTATCTCATCCCTTAATGGTCCAATGGACATGTGGGGACCTGAATCTTGACAAACTAATAAACTCATAGAATCATACATTATGCTCGATCTTGGCCTCCACTAGCCAACTATGGTCATGGAGGCTAATACAATTATGCATTGTAATTATGCCAATTGATTATTGCATTAGATGAATGTTGGTCTTGTGCCAATAGGTATCCTACTATCAATGCATAGGAACCTAGTCCATAGACCATTTTTCTCTTTGCTTAGATATGTAGAGTTCGTTTATTTTTTTGAATAACGATAAGTATTTACAAAGAAAATATGCAGTCAACGTAAAAGAATTGAAAAACTGAAGAAAATTAATTCATGCAACTAAAAGCTAATAAAAGAATCTTTTCTCAAATCCTAAAACCAACGTTGATTCAAGCTACAACAAAGGGTTAAATCAAGCATCGAATGAGAACTAGAATCATTCAAAGGAATTAACACAATATTTAACCAAAATACACACAAACTTCAAAAATCGACAAAATGCTTCAAACAAAAGCAATAAACAAACCATAAAAATTTGTCAGGATATTTGTGCTAAACACCAACATGGTTTCATGTACTTGAATGAGCCCATTCTTTCTTAGCGAAAGTGTTGTCAAATTATTTATTTATCATTTAATGTTAGGAAACTATCTATGTGAAGAGATAGCTCCTTGGCCTAGCTTTCTCAAATTCTAGCGTCATTTCCTATAAAATACAAGAAAGAGACAATGTAAGAGATAAATATCAAACCATCAATCTTAAAACAAGCTGCATGAAGGTAATGTAGCTCAAATCATCAATGTTACAACAAAAAAGTATAATGTAGAATCTATTTTAACCTAAAACATAACCTCAAATTCATATATTGAGTTGGGGTTAGGTTTGAGTTCTGCTTTTAGCTTTTTATAGGAGCTACTTTTGGGATCCCACTTTGTATTGTTATCATGGTACTGCATAGTCCTCTTGACCTACTTTTGGGATCATTTGTTGGACATTAATAAAATAATCTTATCTTATCATAGTTCTTTTTGTTAATTTCATCATATTCTTAATGTGTTACTTTCATTATATGCTTAATGTACATATTGTGTGTCAATCAGCTGTTAGATTACCACAAGGTTAGTTAAGCACACAAAGTCTACACCACCAGTTTTAGATTAGGTACCATCATCAAAATGGGGGCAAGTGCCCAAATGTTTCCCAAGGAAAAAAACACCAATGTTCCACCAAGTTTCTGGGATGTGCAAATTTGGGAGAAATAGAGCACATCCAAGGGGACATGTGGAATCACCCCACAGAATCTATGGAACATTGAAGTCTCCAACATAGGAGGTCGGGCCAAATACTAAAAATATTTAAAATATGAGAATTGAAACGTTAACCATTAAAACTATTACATAAAAACAATTTAAGCTTATCCAATTGGCAAAATCACACCCAACTGCTAATATCCAACACACAATAGCAAGAGAACAAGTCTAGAAGTACCCTGTTCTGAGCATTTTCTTCCAGCAGTGCTAGACCCTGTTCTGAGTATTTTCTCCCAGTTGCAACCATTAGAGGAATTTTGGGGTCTAAAATGGGCCTCCTAAGGAAAATAATAAAATAATAGTTAAAATAATAAAATAATAGTTAAAATAATAAAATAATATTGATTAATTTTGGAGGAAGAAAGAAAAAACTACTTTTTGTGTTCGTATTTTCGACATATCTCCCTGTGTTTTTACTCAAATTTTGATCGGGAGAGCTCGTTGGATGCGGAATTTGATTCTGCATCCAACGAGTACCCACATTGCATACTTTTGACAGACCCTGCTACCCCAAAAGCAAGAAATACCTGAAAAAATGTGATGATGATGTCATCATCACGTTTTTTCAGGTAGTTCTTGTTTTTGGGGTAGATGGGTCCGTCAAATGTATGCAGTGTGGGTACTCGTTGGATGCGGAATCAAATTCCGCATCCAACGAGCTCTCCTGATCGAAATTTGAGTAAAAACACAATGAAATATGTCGAAAAT
>LPNX010290532.1:186720-311520 GCA_001517045.1 Pseudotsuga menziesii
TAGAGTGGGTAGACATTCACATAGCCAATTCAGTAGGATTTCATGCCACCAATGGGATAGTTGTCAGGGAAGGCGGTTATCCAGGCAATGCAATAGATGTTATGGTAGATATCTGGCCAGCCAGTAGGGCCAGCTAGCTGTGCAGAAAGAGTATAAGGGAGTGGTCAGTCACCTCAGCCAAAGACCACTAAAAAGAGTTTGAAAAAGAAGAAGTAAAGGCAAAAAGGGGCAGTTAGATAAGTCTAACCAAAGTTTAAAACAGAATGATAGTGACAGGAGTGAGGACAGCTGACAAGGCAGTTAGAGAAAACAAAAAATGGTTAGGTTTTCCTCTCCTATATAAGAAAGATTCGAGTTCGGACACAAGGCTGGTAGATTTTTGAGAGGACCTCTAAAGGAGTTATTGAGTCGACGGTGTATAAATTTTGTATATAGGAATTAATCCAGAGATTAAGATTCTGATGTGTTTTCAACGAATGTCTCTAATTGTTCTCCCTACTATTATTTCCAGATATAATCTGTATTTGCGTAGACTTTCTTGAGAGTAATTAAAGCTTTTTAGCAGGAGCTTTACATTGTATTTGTGTCAATGATACGAATGTATGTTTGAGTAGTGAGATTGAATTTGAGATTTCATTTTTCATGACCTCGGTTCTGTCTTTTGATGTTTCAGTAATTTAGAGTAATCGAAGGTTTCTTTTACTGTGAAACATATGAATGTCAAATGTTGCCATTTATTCTGTAAAATATCAAGACTGCTTTGTTTTTTGTTTGATTGTTGAATTCTTTATAAGGCCAACGCGTCTGCTATCACCTTGAATGTGTAAGATTTGTTTGAGGGGCACCTTGTACAATTATTTTGTGTTCCATATGCTCAAATCAACATCATTTTTACCTGAAAATATGAATATGCGCCATTAAATTCTTCTATAATAAATCCTCATACCAAAATTAATCCAATATTGTTATATCTGCAAATATTTTTCAAAGAAAACCAAAATTTCATCACAATTCTAAAGATTGAACTCTAAATCTCTAATAATTGAGCCTCGTCGTGCCTTGGCATTGTTGTCACATACATAGTAGCTGGGGATACCATGATTCCAGAGCAGTTCTGAGCATATTCCTGAGCCAGTCCTTTACTATGAGATCCACAGTTGATGAGCATTCAGATGATGATCACTCTTACAGTCAATGGATCCACAACATTCATGATTTCAGCTTCATGACCCCAAATTTGATGATTGAGTTAGCCATTCTTTGTTATTCAGCAGCAGTGTTCCACTACCTTTCAGTTGTGCAGATCAGATGCAGGTATATGACCCAGATATATGGTTTGTGCACTTGGATTATGGTTATGCTCTTTTATTATTTTAGTAGCTTGAGTTGGTTTATAGTGGTTATACATTAGCCATATTCTACCTTGATCTTATTGATGGCCTAGAGTAGAGGTAATTTAGTTGCTTTATTCAAGAGGTTCTTGTGTATACTCATTTGTCATGCCCTTTATTAGTAAGGACTTGGTCATTTCCCCATAGGGACTCAACTTGCTAGTCTTGGTATCACCTTATCACTTTCTTCACCCATCCATTGCCATCCAGATTGGTTTTACCCATGACTTGTATCTTGACTAATGACATCAAGAATTTCCCCCACCTATATATCTATGTTGGATTAGATCCCATGTTTATCTTGTGTCTCAGTGTTGGTTTATGTGATTCTCATCATAGGGATTGTCTTTCTCTTGTCCTTGAAAACAAGTAGTCCTTTTTGATGAAATTATCATTGATGCCAACATGGACTTGCAGTGGCCCCATGGGATGTCATTGATGCCACCAATTCCCACCTGCAGTGCCTTGATCCCTTATAGAGTGGGTTTGTGCCTTGAAGCACCTTGTACCTAGTTGACAAGGTCCTTGTACCCACAAGGCTAGATCTCTAAGCCACCACTTTGCTGAAGATGTTGAAGACCCTGCTGATGATGCTGAAGACCCTAGAGATGGTCCCGAAGCCTTGGTAGACAATGGAGAATCCCTAAATGTCTTGGAGAGGCATTAATGACCCATTATGTGGTCATTCATGCTCTAATGGTGTCATGGTAACCCAGGAGAAACCAAGCTACCCCATAGGTGATATCATGTTGGATCATGTGGTTGAGGCAGTTAAGGAAGCCCATGAAGTCCCTTGGCATGCCAAAGAAGCCTTTGGGCCAAATGACCCATTCTGTGGTCATTTGTGGCTTGCATGGTTATAGATGGTTTGATGGAGTCTTGAAACCCTTGGAGAATTCTTGGTTGACATGTTGAAGCCCTTTGAACCTTGAGTATGTCCTTATGTGGAACCCTTGATGTATGGTGATGAAGACTTGGTGGATGAAGAACCCCTGATGAAGACCTTGATGCCCTTGCAAAGGTCATTGCTTGTATGATGGCATGATGAAGGCACCCACACACATGTGATGACATTTGGACACACTTATTTACATTTGGTAATGATCATTGATGATCCTTGATGATGTAGTTGGAATGCTTGTGATCTTAGAACCCATACACATGATGATGCGATCCTTGATGACGATGTGGTGGGAACACACAGATGGCACACATACATTGATCCTAAGGTCAAATGCACATTGCACACCCTTGACTAAGGGTCCTTGGTCCCTCTTATGGTAAGAAGGCTATTGGGGTGTTGATGGATTTAAGACATACCCTTATCTTGTGATGACCATCTAAATGGTAAGAATATGTGACACAATTCAAATTTAAATTTAAATAAATAAAATTTAAATTCATATTAAATAATAAATAAAATAACAAGTGTTCCCTAATTTCAAGGAGGTGGACATATTGAAAGTGTGTAAAAGAAAATCACTTTCCACTCCAAATATATCAATCCAAGTAGTAAGAAGATAACTCGCTGAACTGAGGCAATTTGTGGACTGAGGAAAGAGCTCGTTGGCTGAGCAGAGATGGACTGAAGATTCGGTGATAGCAGCAAAACATTTTTTTTTGTTTTGATCCTTGGATATCCAATGAAAGAGAGCTGGCAGCTGAGACTAGTAGACTGGTTTTTTTTGCAGCTGAATAAGAGGAGCAGACCTGAATTATTTCATAGAGGTATTCTGGTTAGTCATGAATTGCATAAAAGAGAAGTGTGCTCGTGGATTGAGTCAAAAGAATTCGCTGATCCAAGTTTACTGTGGAAACTCGGAATAGTAGCAGCAGTAAATCTCGGTGGAATTTTTGGTTTGTGAGCTCTAATTTTTTGGTGAGCTAGCTGAGGTAGCCGCAGTGAATAAGTGGAGTGTGGATGACGATGTGAACTCTGATATTTCGGGAGTGATAGAGGTAGCCACAGCAAACTCTTAGAGCAAAGTTTTTTTTGTTTTAATTTTTTTTGGGGCATAAAGATTACGGATGTTATTGAAGAAATCGCAGTAGTGGCATAAAAAAAAATCTGTGGACAAACAATCCTATCTTGGACTTGTTTTGGGGTTATTCTTCTTCTCTGTAATTGAAGGTAAACATTGAGTATGATGGAGCAGAGATTGCATGGTTATATTCGCAAATAGCAGAGATTGTATGAAATCGCAGGAAGCATGGCAAATCACAGAAGTGTTTTGTGAATTGATTGGCGTTGTTAATTCTGTGAGATTACAAGTAGTCTTGTAGATGACCAATCACAAGAGTATGAGTAGTCTGGGGTTATTATTATTTTTCTTCTGATATTACAAACAACAAATATGTTATTGTGCTAGAGATCATTTTTTTTAATTGAAAATGTTATTCATTGTTTGAAATATGGGGAGAAGAATAGAGTATTGTGAATTTACGGTTGTCATTAACAGCCTATGCTTGGGAAATCCAACAAGCAGTAGCTTCCTTCGATTCGAAGTGGGTAGCCCAGTAATGACCAGAAAGTTGGTCCTCAGGGATTCTCTTCAATCCCCACTAACAATGAAATCCTAATGAAGACTGAAAATTTCGGTTCTGGTTCTTCTTATAAATTATCGTTGTTGTTGAGATGGATGGTAGCAGCCCCAGTACTTCCGCTGCTGCTGTAGCTACGCCCAGAAAAGAATCCTGGAAGCCCGAATATTGTGCTTAGAGGATCGATGGACATAGTGACTGAAGCATTGATGTGAAAATCATAAGTCTTCATAGGATTAACAAGGCATAAACATCTCAGAATATTGAAATGTGTTGAGATAAGAAAATTCCCTGATACCATGACCGGAAGCTGAGTTCCTGTGATTCCTATTGAATGAAGTTTGAAAGTGATTAGTAAGCAGAATACTCAATATCCATGATGAAAATGAACATGACAGAAGTCCATGTTGAATAAGATTCAAGGTCACAGGATTGCAAAGGATTTTGCAAGAGAAGAACATACAATCATGGCAGCTTTAGGTATATGAAAATGTCAAACAAAGGTTGCTATAGGAAATGAGACTATAGCATGTAAAAAGAGAAGCTAGGTTTTATGTCTGATCTAATCATTACTGGAATGAGAAAATGCGTGCAACTATAGGATTGGTTTCTTAGGCAGAAGTTTGGAAATAAATACGATTGTACTGTTGGTTAAGGAAGGTGCAGGTGGCAACTCTAGCTTGGCAAGATGACAACTTGACATCCACAACAGTATGACAGTAATGTGACAACCTATGAACCCTTATCATAAATACAATATTGATGAAAATAGTTGCCATGTTTACACAGTAAGATGCTTGACAAATTGAGTATGACAATGATGATATGGTAGTGATACACCTACAACTATAAAGACATTAAAGATTGATGACTTGATAAGGAGTGAGAAGACCATACAGAGTTGCAGCAATAAATAATGAAGAGGATGAGCAGCAGACATTGACCAAAGGTTCATGAGCAAAAATATTGATGAGTAGATTGACGAGCAGACCTATGACCAGCAATAGAGATGATGAGCAGTGTTGATGAGAAGTTGACCAGCAACAGTAGAGATGAGCAGAGCTTGGTGATTGATGACTAGATGAGCAATGTTGATGACAGTAGTTGCCCATGTTTACACATGAAGAATTATGATCAGAGAGAAGGATGAGTAGCAACAGAACAGATTGAAGAGAAAGACGATGTTGATGTGACAGTGAGCTTTAATTGTAAAAGCAAGCTTGTCTTTCTTTTGAGGTTCGGATACCTCAAACCCTTCTTAGCAGGGTCTAAGAAAACCAGGCAGGGTCCTGAATGCAGAGTAGGTGCTCTTTGTATCAGTAGGTGCTGATTTTACCTAACAGTTGTAGCCGGACCAAAACTAATACAAAAAGATTACAAAATTATATGATGTTGTATTCTTTTGTGTAATGGTTCTTGATGATTCATATGCTATGATATGTGAATGATGAAGTTTATGAAATGATTATGAGTTTGGTAGAATAATGGAATGATGAATTGGTAGTTAATTATGACAAGTTAAGAAAAGTTGTAAAATTGGCTTCACACTGATCCACCCCCCCCCTCTCAGTGTCTAACAGTCCTCACTACAAGTGTCTTTAGACACTAGAGAATAGGAACAGATAAATTCCATATCCAAATGATGCAAAAAGGCAAGCTGTGATTAGTAGTGATTTTAAGTGCTAATGCCTAAATATAAATGTTACAAAACTAGTCGATGGCCAAATGATGGGCACTCATCCATTGTATGATGTAAGGCTCATTTGTCCCTATAGGGCAACAAGGTGGAAAACCCATCAGGGCTATGGATGCTCACTAGCATCGGGGCTAGGCCGAGTCATTTTCAAGGGGGCCAAAAGGCTTTCCAGGGCACTTGCCTTTGGAGGTTGGCTAGTATCTTGTCTTAAATTGATAAGTGCCTTAAATTTTAATGTGCTTAAGTTTTTAAATCTTGTTAAAGATTACTTGTCTAGAGTCTAGTTGAAATATTTTCATTATTCCACCCATCTGTGAGACACCACCATTCCCTAGTGTTCATCTATTGCAACATATGTGTAGTGTGGATCTCCTTTGTCCTTTAGTCGAGATGTTCACAGTGTTGAGAGTCAAGTCATTCCCTTAGCCTAACTTTGTTTTCTCCTCTCTCACCAATGATTAGCAAAATGGTCAAGTCTATAAATGAGTATACACTTGAGGCTCTTGTTTGACATAACTGATTACCTTGATTTGGGCTTATTATTCATGTGCATTACTAGGATCTCCAATTAAAAGCCACTTAATACTTGAGTCTTGCTACTAACATAGATAAGGAAGCATGCTTTATCCATTTGGGCTTTGCAGTATCAGAGATTTTCAGTTGGGTCATTATTTTGATCATTTTTTACCTGGTCAACTCAGTTTGACCAAGTCAACAGCAGGTTCTGGGATGAGTTTGGCTGATAGTGTGTGATATTACTTATTCAAGGCCTATCAGTGTCCATTAGATGATTTCATGCCTCAGATGGTTGTTTCTTATGATGTCTTGCATTATTATTATGGTTATCAGCATTTTCATGCCTTATTTTATTTATTATCGGGGCTTGGACAGACCTTTTGATGTATCTTGTGATGAACATATGGTTTATGAATACTCATTCATAGTGGATTTGGACATTCTGAGTCCATTAGAACACTTAGTTTTTCAATTTCAGACACAAGTGTTGGATATTTTGGTCAGTTCATCTTCCAGTTGTTGGATGCCATATAAAAATGGCATTGTATTACTTTCAGAGATATAATTTATTCTCCTAGGGCTCCATCAATGGACATAGTGGTGCGACCACTCTTTTTTACCATATTGCTATGTTCCCAAATTTATTATTTAGCTCATTTTTTCCCTAGGTGTGGTCAGCAGTGAGTTACATGCATTTTATCTTCCAGGAGGATGTTTCAGCTACATAAAAATGAAGAATTGGCTAACAAAGGAAATCGATTTGGTCTAGTGGGGAAAGGAAATGGCCTGAAACTTGGTAGAGGTATTGCATTGATATATTCTACACCTTTCAGCATGGTTTTCACCCTTTATGGGGTCCACATGTCCTATCTCTCATCATCTTGGGCATTTTATTATGTTATTGAGGGGCCACGACTTAGTGACTTTAGTCACTTTATGTTATATTTTGACATATTATGATGTTGTGCCTTGGGGTCATGCTAGAAAAGAATATGTTGCACCTCCTAGCCCCACCATGTGCTATGTTATTATTCCTAGTCATTTTTCATGTGGTGCATCTCCCTTGGGCATCTTAGAGGGAATGCGTCCCTCCTATCTTGAGTGATCTATGTGTGTATTATCCGACTCATCTTAGCTGTTGATTTTATTGATGTACCTTTTGATCCCAGAATTCTATGCTTTTGGAGCTAGGGATTTGTATTCGAGAGATCTATATATTGAGATGCTCTCTCATTTGTAAGGGATTTTTGGCTCTGAGAATATTGGAATACAAAGAAAAAATTTGCATGTCTCTTGAAAGCTTTGTGAATGTTCTTGCACATGATTGTTATGCCTCTTGCTTAGAAATTTCAGTGGATCATTTATGCTATCGATATCTATTTTGTGGACGCCAAATTGAATTTTTGCAGGGTAGCAAATTGCTTGGAGGAAGATTGTGAAGGTGACTTGCATCATTTCTTCAAGTGGATCGTTTCATCTTTCAGTGAGTGATCAACTATTATTTGTGCATTGAATCTTTCTCTTTAGATGACTAGCATAGTTTCTCTTTCATCTGTGATTCAAATCTCACTCCAGTAGTTTGCTTTTGCAATTGAAGAGGGAACATCTCCTCCTTTTGGCAACAAGTTTTTACTTCGGAGCTACTGGATCTCGCTTGAAATTGTAACTATGTGGAAGGATCACCGATGTATAAGGCGGCCCCAAGTATTTTCAGGTATGATCTACAAGGTAAGTATTGATCTCTATATTTTCACCCATTTGTCATTTAAAACCCTAAATTAAAACCCTCATTTTATAGATCCAATAAATTCGGCAATTATTTTGGTTTGAAACGTAAAACCCAAGTCTGAAATAATTAGAAACCTCTAGGAACCAAGTTTGAGCAAAAAACGACTCCATTTACCCCTTTATCTAGCACCTGTCTCCTTTAGGCAAATCACCCTCCTTAGTTTTCCAGTCATTTTTCCAAATTTGTCAATTGAGTATCACTTGAACCCTTTCAAATTGTCAAATCTAGTGTCAAGCAATCAATCTCAAGTGTCTTCCATTAACCAAACCCTAGTTTGTGTCCATTTTACATTTTATTGGCTAAACCCTAGGTGGCACGATTTGGGTATTTTTCTAAGGCACTTGATCTTCTAGATCTAATATTTCAACTTCACTATTGGGATTGGATCTCTTGGTTGAGTATTTTGCATGGCTAAAGCCTCCTTAGCCAAACCCTAATTCCTTGATCCCTTAGCATTTCCATAGATCTAGGGTTTCCACCATTCAAGGCATTGTCATTTTATCTTGTTTCATTTGGTTTGTGTGTCTTGTTTGAGTCATTAGCCTTCACCGGCTAATTTGGGTCTCCCCCTTGATATTTGATTATAAATGGATCTAAATGACAAGAGCCTATCTAGTGTAACTGCCCTTCTACAGTAGTGGACGAGGCCCTTGCAGTGTCACTTGGCTAGCTACCCTACATCTACCATCCCAGATAGGATACATTTGGTGGTAGATACACTTTGAGTGATAACAGGCATGTGCTAAATTCAGCCTAGAACATCTCAGTGAACAATACTAGCATACCACAACAAGCTTGTACCATTTGTACAACAGATTCTAGATCCATTCTCTTTGTATATCTCTCTCTTGGATCAACGCTCCACTTCGGAGTTGGTTTTCCGTGATTTAGATTAGATTAATACTTTACTTTGTGCATATTGCTTTTCATAATAGTTGTTTTAGTGCTCCAACTTGGTATTGACATCATTTTGTACCCAACGGTCCCTTTAACCTACTTCAATGGTCATTCATTGGACATTAATTAAATTATCTTGTCTTGTCTTATCTATCTTGTTTGTTAGAATGGTGCACAGATTCTTGAGGTGACAAATGTTCAAACTTTTGGTTGGAAATATTATTATACCTTGGATTGAGGAATATGATGGTTATTTGTAGAGGTGGTAGCGTTTCTTACTGTACTTGGCTAGATCAATTTCTTTGGTGATCAACATTTGTAGTTCGTATCAAATTAGGGGGGGGGGGTGTTAAGTAATTTGATTTTCCTCCAAGCTAAGTTTAAGGTGAGGGGGTGTGGAACCAATGGTTCTTGGTGTAACCTCAACTTGTCAAAATGTGCAGTCGACCATGAAGAGGGAGTCGACCAACCAACTAGCACATGTAGTTGACTATGTTTGCTTTATCATTTTAGATCCACATTTTATGGACAGTTATATGGGGTGTGTGGTCACATCTATTAAGGGTTGGTCACCTACCTAACCCAATATATAGATGATATCTTAGATCGATCTATATCATCATCTAGTAATGGAGATTTTCTCATTGTGCTTGAGTGCTAACAATGTCTGTTGACACCACCAATGCTCTTGGAATCTATTTTTTCACTTCTACTATTTCCTACCTATTTCAACACAATATGATAAATGAGCATTATTACTCAAGGCAATGCCCCACTAGTCTCTACTTCCAACTGCACAAACGAATAAGGACCAACCATGGGAATGTCACCATCTAATCAAAATCATTTGCATTCTCAAGAATGCTAAATAGAACACCAACCAACCCAAGTTGTGCCTCATCAGGTCCTTCCTCCTCGTCTACTTGTGCATTAGGTTGACATTGATTTTATTGTTTACTTTAGAATTTGTTTTTTTCTCCCCTCAAAACGATGGACTTTGGTCAAAAGGGAGTGTGGGAGCATCTCATTTTTTGAAGAGGATGTTCCCTATTGTGCCCCATTGGGGTAAGCATGTCCCAAGAGCATGGAGAGCAAGATGACCAAATCCCCTACCCTCAAGAACACATTCTTATGTAACATTGTTTAAAAGTGATGTTAGTTTAAAATTGGGCACCCTACATTAGTTATCTAGACTCTACATATGGTTTATCTCTTATTTGTGAAGTATGTTTGGTACAATTTGCAATATGCACAAAGATAGAAGGTTAAAGGTTTAACCAAAAAAGAAAAGAAAAATAAAAAACTCTATGTTAGATAGATATATGTAACACCTAACTATTGGTGAAGTTTTGTTGATATAGATATTATTCCTTAGCAAAATACATACATATATTATAACGTGAGATGTATGTGTGTAATCATGCATGCAAAAGAAAAAATATTAACAATAAATCTTAAAAGTTGAAAACAAATTCGAAAGAATAAAACCATAGATTCCTTCTATGATCCTAAAGTAAATATCTTGAGAAGAAACTATTCTTGAGTCCTTACAATATGTCCCTTGACACCTAACTAAATCACCCATCCATAACACATAAAATTCTTACTAATTTGTAAGATTGCCTAGATTTAGCCCTAGAAAATACTAAGTATATCCTCACAGCTAAAGGCAACATTAATTTCTAATTATATTCTCGCTCTAACAACAATGCTAATTATGTTCTCTTGTCAAAAGTTTAAACAACACTTCTTTTGATCCAATCTTATCCTACTATGGTTTTCGTGCTCTTCCCCTATTTTGGGGGTGCATGCTCCTCCACCAAATTTCCTCTTGCTACAAAGATAATTGTTGTAGACCTCTAGGTACAAGGACTAAATACAAATATTCTTACTCCATGTGGAGTTTCTCCAAGTTTCTACAGCAATAGAAAATTGCAACTCTATTTTGGCAGCCTATTTATGTGGAATGCCAACAATTTTTATAAATACAAATTGTTTTATGCTTATTTTCAATTGAGCTTCATTTGAAGGTGAAAAGGAACTTGATATCCATGAAGAAATTCTATTTCTTGTTGTTGTCATTTGACTTGCTGCTTGCAAGCAAGGTTGCTACCTTAAACCTTCTGTTCAACTTACTCAAGGTTATTTTGTCGTGTTTCTTTACCATAAGAAAATCACACTTATTATGTAATAATATATTACCCTTCTCTTCTTTCATCGACAACACATTATGTTGATGTCCATCTTTTCCAAAAGAATACGTATTACTTCTCCCATAACAAACCACACCCATGAAATATTACCAAGGTGTTCCCAAGAGTGCATGAGAACCTAGAGGCATTCATGGTAAGCCATCATAGTATCATACCCATGATAAGAGAAACCTAGCACTAATGTAATATATAAACCTTTATCGTTTTTTAATGAGATTTCTCACCCGAACTTCAAAGGAGATACAATAAAAGTGCTCACTGCTAACTAAATTTGGAATGCCACCTAATCAATAATAATGAAGAAGAGCCTACATCGTGGTGTATAGATAGCTATGCTATAGCTCTTATTGGATCTACAAACTGTAACATGTCATTTGAATTGCTAATTCAGAGACAGGCTCATTGTCCAACCCCAATACATGTTCCGTCATTGGTTGCATGCTCTTCAGATCCCTCTCGGACAAATCAGAGTAGGATCACATAGAATCCGAGTAGAGACAGACCACCAGATTGATAGATCAGACAGGATCTATAAGCTTTGTCATCTACAAGAAGTGGAGATAGAGTCTCACTTTATCTTCAAATGTCCTATATACTACGAGATTAGAGAACGCTTCCATTGTTTGTTTAGGGGGGCTCAAACTCTAGCTGCCTTCTTCAGATACATCGACCAGAGATGTTTAGCAGTTTATGTCCAAGAATCTCTCAAGTTTCAAGCGCGGGTCCTTCAACCCCCCACCAGACCCGATACCACACAAAGGATCATGACATTCTTCAACGTGATGCCACCTTCCAGGGGCACCAAGATATGTACCAATTGAGATTCTGATCCAATTTTTATATCAATAAATATTTGTGAATGCCAACCCACACAATCCCAGTGGCAGCTTCGTACCATACCTCCCTTCGAGAGGCGTACAAGATCCTACAGACCTTACCGACAGCACTCCAGACTCCATGCACCCACCAGTTCCTATTCGGGCCAACATACACTATTGCACTTCCCTCAGTTTTCCTCTTTCAACCTCAGATGTTAGGAGTACTATACCTTCCTCAATCGACTTGGCTCCGGGATCCTGTCCACCAAAACTTCTCTGCCCTTGTGCAGGGTTATGGTTTTGTGAATGGGACAAGAGTTCTCCCATACTTCAGCCCATCTCTCTTTGTAGACTTTTACTTCTATTTTACTTATTGCATTGTATTTCTTTTAAAGGTGGGTCGTTTGGTCCTCCCACATGCATGAA
Organism: Pseudotsuga menziesii; assembly: GCA_001517045.1. Lineage (NCBI taxonomy): Eukaryota > Viridiplantae > Streptophyta > Pinopsida > Pinales > Pinaceae > Pseudotsuga > Pseudotsuga menziesii. The sequence goes on from LPNX010290532.1 coordinate 199,008, forward strand.
CATCATTGTAACCAACAGTCATGTTGACCTACTTTGTGGTCATTAGTGGGCATAAATAAAATTATCTTATCTATCTTATCTTATCAACTATATGTTCCTCCTCCTCGAGTTGGGTTTCACTGGATTTGTCCTTATTCTATCATGTCTACTACTTATGCTCACAATGCACTCCCATGGACTATGTCTATCATCTCCTCTACATCCAATGCATATAAGATGTGCTCTTCTCCTTCCACTTCCAAAATCACAATGGCCTCCACATCATTGAGTTATAATCAAGGATAATAAGACTGGGGCACTAGACCTTCAAAAGATTCACTTTCATCCAAATTACCAGAAGTACCTAAACTTGATCTATCCACAGTTCCACTGGATCTGATTCAATCATCCCTTCTCTTGTTGTCGTTTATAAGTTTTATTCCAGCCTTTAAAGTCATTCTCAAGGTTTTCTCAATATTTTTTAGGCTCATAAATCCCATCTCCTTTTGGGTGGAAAAAACGAAAAACTAAATCTATTAATAAATCTCATAACCCCGATTTGAGGTCCCTTTTCATTATTCTAATCAAAGTGGAAAAAAATTCATTGTAGTCAACCACTTACTAAGTTACTCATCTTGTTTCTTATATATTGGAATTCCTTGAATAAGAGTTGCTCATAGTCCCAAGTCCAATATTCACACTTTACCACCTGTTAAAAATCTCCCATGAAATAGGCAATAAACCCTCTGTTCCATCAACCTAGTGAGTGTAACTCATCTACTACACATCTGCATTGCCCTCAAGTTTTGAGATATCAAATGTGCTTCCTCGTGCTTAGAAAAATTAGAAATGTTTAAAACATCACAATCCCCATATTCTGCACTTTATGCTTAAATCTTGTTGCAAAGCGTCAACCTTGTCTTTCAAGTTAACCACTTTCTCAAACTCTTTCTTAGTTGGCATCACCACTACCACATCTCAAAAGAACAAAATCCTTGCAAAACACCAAGCTTTCTCTTAAATCTACTCCTCTCTACCACTACTCAAGAAATTCCTAACCTTGACCTTTCTTGAAGTTTATCCTTTTTACCTCTACCAAAAAAATTGCAACCTTCTCTTGTATGAAATACTATATAGCTCTGATCCACTATAGATCCAAAAATCAAGAGATCATATATATGTTTGTTAAGGAGGAAAGAGAAGAGAGAAGAGATTCTGAACATTAAATGTCAAGAAGACATTACAACAGATAAATCCTGAGATTCCTTCTATGGTCCGAGAAGGATTGTTTTGGACAAGACCCCGTTCCTTAATTACTGCCTGGAAGCCTAACACCCTATTAATTACACGTACAAGATGCTTCCTAATCAAGATGTGGTTATTTTTTGTTGCAATAACCTAGTTATCTACTCACTCCCAAAAGAAACACTAACTCCTGCTTACATCCTCACTCTAGAAGCATTGTTGATAATATCCTCTGGGCTATAACCAAACGGGTAGTTTTTGTATCTAACATTATTCTATTTTTCCATGCCTCTCCTCTAATTTAGAATAGACGCTCCTACTGAACCATAAGGGAATTTATAAGTATTAAATGAAACCAAATTGAAGAGAAGAGATAAAGAAGTACGAATTTTTCCATTGTGTTTTTTTGGATTGTAGCTGTGTAGAAAGTATTTACACCATCTCTACACAACTACGATACAAGAACACAAAATCTATCAAGCTGTGAAAATGTCAATAGTTTAAGTAAGGATTTGTAATAGACAAAGTAATGGGAAAGTGGCATTGACCTAATGGCAAGATTTAAAATAGAGGCCATCTTCTGCACCCATCTTCTCGTGAAATGAAATATTTGACATTTATAAGATCCAGTTGTTCTGAAAAGAGCATTTTGAATGGTTTTGATGCGAAATTATGATTGCTAACAATCTATCAACAATCCAACACAAAGGTCACATCCAGCTAAATTGCCTTAATGGTCTTCACTACCCTCACAACAATTTCCTAAGTTTGCAATATTGTTATTGATTCTGTGCCAACTAAAAATCACATCAACAAATGGAAAAAACAGAAACTCACCTGCTTTACTCTTGGATCCAAAGAATGAATAAAAGTTTGGGGAGAAGCAATGAATTGCCCAACACAGGAAGAAGTGGCCCCTGCCACCATTCTGAAGAACTTCTCTCCAATGAACTCCTGAACACCCACCATGGGCAACACTCCTTTCCACTCCTTTCCTCTTCTGCCTCTGCCTTCTTCGTTGGTAATAGCCGACACCACTGTCCTTCTCCCATATCTCCTCGTTGCCTGATATCTATTAGTATTTTTCCTTGAATCGACTGTGAATGTTGTTCTGAAAAGGGTATTCCCCACAGGGTATTTTGGGCAGACACCACTTTGGTTCGGAAAACACAAAGAAGTGAGAGAATTTGAGCATGGGTGAATTGCATGGAGCATCATCCCTGAACTTAAATGGGTAAAGTGCAATCAAATGACAAATGAGATTTGATCATCGTTCATTCTTCCTCCTAAATTTCCCATATCCAAAGGAAGATTTGAACAACAATCTTTGTGACCATCCACTTCCAACTGCTCTATAATCCAGGCAAGTCAATTTCTTATCCATCCACGGATCGTGAACCCAGTCTCCTGGCTGACCCTGTAAGGAAAACTCTTGAAGGAAATCGATGTAGCAGACCTATGCCATCCATTTTCACCTAAAGCAAACCCAAATCTTGTGCTGCTCCATACCCAATGCATGAACATCCACTGCCTGCAAATCAGGGATGAACTAAAACAAATTTACCCAAAAATCCTAGCGAAATACCAAATTTTTAACCTATCTACCATAAATTTGGGTGAATCATCTTCATTTATCCTCCAAAACTGTAAATTTTTGGCAATTTCACCTCCATTAGTGAAGAAATCGGGGGTGAATGTCACAATTTTCCCATCAACGGGTTGGCGAAATTAGGTTTTATGAATTTTCAGAGGTTAATCGCACGGGCTATTTAGTCAAGGGAAATTATATATAAAATAAAATATGGGCTAATTTATTAAATTAAAAAAAACCATTTTAATATTAAAAATTTGCCCATCTTTTTTTGGGCACCCCTTAAAATTCTCCAATGGGCTATAATTTGCCCCTAAAATCATCCCTGGATGCGCTGCCAGTGGGAAGTCGTTGAAGGATCTAGGTGAAGTTATCCATCATCGCATTTCTTTGTTTTTCAAGGGCCTCCTTGAGCAACATTTTGACAGGATATTCTACACCCTCGTCTTTCTTTTTGGCCCCCATGGGTGGCCATCGAGATTTGCGAGGCTAATCTTGCAAAGGTTCAACCAGATCGAGCCTTAACTCTTTATACCCCGCCCTAGTTGGGGACATGCAAAGAAGGATCAAGAAAGAGAAGATTGCTCTGATACCACTGATCCAAATTTATGCAGGAACGCAACAGAATACAAAAATAACCATAGAAAAAAATATGCAGTGGAAATAACACTTCATTTCATTAATCAATAACTGAAACTTTTTACATAAAGAATGCAAATAAACTAGCTGGAGTGTTGGTAGCTTATCTCTGAGAAGAGATGTGGCGGCTACATGCCTCTGAACTCTATGTTACAATGAGGCTCGAAGGCCTATATATTATTGAGAAATAATGGAAACCCTACACATCCAAAAACCTAACCCTAGGAGGTGAAACGCCTTAATGTGGGCCCCGTTGGGTAACTTGGTACATCAATTTCTTGGGGTCGTAACTTTAGCATACTACCTCTCTTTGACACGCATGATACATCATTAGAAATATCTATTTAAGGACTACATCCATGAACAACAAATATTGAGTCTAAAATGAACTCATATTTTCCTGACCATTCGATGCCAAAAAAACGTCGTTTAGGGCCTCAAAATGGCTTTGGAAGTTTAGGACCAGAAAACTACCAAAAATAGTAAATTGTGCTATAATTAAGGAAACTAGAAAACTAAAAGAAATAGTGGTGGGGGTCTAAGAGGAATAGGTGGGTGGCCACCAATATCCTCCTGGATTAGAAGGTTGAATGTAGGACCAGACCATATATCAAGGATAGAGTTAGGAAAAGAACCAAGAAACATCGAGAATGGTTTCCTAATGCACATTTGTTTAAGGTCGACATGGTGGACGACCATTACAAACAGATAATTCAATTTTTGGTGAGAGGAAAATCCCCAGATGAGTTTAGGATGTGTCGAAAGAAGAAACTAGTTTCTAGAGATGTGTACTTCTAGCTAATCCCAGGATAGCTATACAAGGTGGGGCTGATAAAATTATGCGTCGATTCATTCTACTGCATGAGCTGGAAAGAGTATTGGTAGAGGTGCACGACGGGATTGCAGGAGGACATTATGGAGGTCTCTAAACTGCTAGGAAGATATTCTGAGCTGGATTATGGTGGCTAGAAAATGCATTGTGATGCAACAGAATACAGTAAAATATGCAATGTATGTCAACAAATGAGGAAACCATCGCGAAGAGATGAGATGTTGTTAGTACCTCACATAGAATTAAAACCATTCGATAAATGGGATGTGGATTTTGTGGGACCCATGAATCCTTTAGGGAGGAGAACATTTGCACGATATATCATTACTGTAATATAATACTTAATAAGATGGTCTAAGGAAGCACCGATGAACTATTGTACAGCTACGACATCAGCGAGGTTCTTGTTTGACAATGTTGTCATGAGATTTGGATGTACCAATATATTGATAAGCAACCAAGGTGCTCACTTTGTCAATCAGACGATTAAAATGATCACTGAGGAATTTCAGATTCAGCACAAGAAAAGTAATCCATATCACCCACAAGAGAATGGAGTAGTCTAGGCGTTCAACAAGATACTGGAAAACATGCTGTTGAAGGTATTCAATACAAATCACAATGATTGGGATTTGAAAATACCTATGATATTATGGGCTTACAAAACGACATGTAAAATATTAATGGGACAAACACCATTCAAGTTAGTTTATGTGCATGAAGCGGTGATGATGATGGAATATATTGTTCTGAGTCTATGCATAGCCGTCGCAACTGGCATGACAGTTGAATAAGCAATTGAGGAATTATTAGCGCAATTGTCACAACTGGAAGAGGATCAGTTCATGGCATGATCACCATGTAAAGGAGAAACACTTCCAATGCAGAGATATGGTTATCCTCTATGATAACAAGTTTGCAAAGCACCCAAGTAAGATGCAGATGCACTAGTTAGGTCCATACATTATTCACTTCATTAACGATGGTGGTGTGGTACAACTACAAAAGTTAGATGGAGAAATGATACCAAAACTAGTGAATGGAAGTCGACTAAATCCCTATCTAGATAGCTAGGCACAACACCACTAACGACTGCCGTGAATGAAAAAAAAAGGGGAAAGTTCAGAAGGGAAGTTTGTCGACAGATGATAGGGGAAAAATAAAATGGGAATAACAACAAAGTTTGAATCTTGGTAACAACAGATAAGGTACCAAATGATCAAATCAAACAATAAATGCAACAATGAAACCATGCAGGCAAAGGAGAAAGTGGAAAAGACATGAACTTATGGATGAATGAGGCCATCATATTTATAGAATCAGTGCGACACTTGGTCAATATTCAAGGGATTTGGAAATGATGCTCCAAATTGCTCACACGGGAGGATTAGACACTGTAAGATGAACCAAAGGGCATGGTTTGATTCATTATACCAGCTTAGAAGACAATCTAGAGAAAACAAGTAACACAAGATCAAAGTGACAAGTGAGGAAGAAGCAAGGGAGCATAGAAACCATGGTGCAGTTCATCTCAAGAAAGAGTATGTAAGGATCGCCACTAGAAAGAGTGTTGATCATAGAAGAGAATCCATAGTTTGAGTATGAAACAACACAACCAATTAGTAAGAAAAGGAGTGTAAACTGCCTCATCACTTAGGACTGAAAGATTAAGATAACTAGGATCTCAACAAGGATAAGCGCATCAAAAGAAGAAGCTGGTCCATTGTTAATAGCAATAGAGGATTCTATAGTACGGAAAGGGAAAAAAATTAAGGACATCCCGAGGTATGTACTGTCGAGGAAGGAAGGTACACCGTTGGTACACATAAGTAAGAATCAAGAGTATATGATTAAAATTCCAATGACACCCAAGGAAGTCCCTGTGACGATGGATATCATCCCAAAGTTACAAAAAATCCAGTACAACAACCATGACGTTTTGGCATACCCACCATGACAAGGGCCAGACCACTGGAGAACCGACACAGTGGGTATTTGGACTAGATCATTCTGGGATGCTCTTAGTAACCCACATGTCGCACTTTGGACATTTGCATAGGTCAATGGATGCATGAAGAAGATATTAGCATGTTTTTATGGTAGGTAGTTATGGGGACAAGTGCCCCAATCACAATCAATTTGATATCACAAATCATTGACATTCCCAAGGCAGGAGTCGACCCATCCCAGTACTTCAGAGGGAAGGACAATGATAAGAAATTGGCATCCATATTGAAGAACAAGTATGGTGGTGTAAAGGAAAAACAAGCATATGTAATTAATACTATTAATGACCACATAGCCAGAATCAGATCAAAATTGTTGGAAGTGAAGGTACTTCGAAAGAACAAGCCAAATCAATGCACATTGGAGGTTATCGTGTATCCAGAGCATTGTGCAACTAGCATACATATGAACAGTCTCTATTCTTGTTAAATGAACTGATGGAGGACGTTGTATTGGCACAGGAAGAGGGAAAACCATTTACTTATTCCTGGTTATTGCTACAAATAGCATTGGTTGGGTGGATAAAACCAACACATTATCAGGGAATGGAGGTTGACATTGTCAACATCTTCTAAGGAGCACGATTCAAGAACTTATGGGCACTCAACAATAAGGAACACAAATCGACAACAACATCTAGTTTTAATTTTACTTAGATGCGCTTCAGGAAGCATTAGTAAAGATAACATGACGCACAAACGAGGCGGAAGTGAAGTATATGAGGAATGTACGATTAATAGTAGGACGCATGCCATCCGCATTAAATCACAAAATGATGTAGAGAACTAGTAGCTCACGACTCAATTCAAGTTAACAAACACATATTTGGATGCTATCGTGGATGAATGACCACCTGAGTGGAATGTTCTGGTTAGTGAAGAGGACTTGTCGGACATGAAAAGTGGACCACCACCAGAGATCCTGATAAAGCAGGATAATTTGAAGGATAAAGAAGAGGAATCACAAGAATAATCACCCAAAAATTTGATAGAGTTGGACATGGAAAAACAACAGGAAGAGGAACGAACAAAGCATCATTTCGAATAGGGAAAATGGAGAAGGAAAACAAGACTCTCCAACAGAAGAGTCAGAAAGGTAGTGGCTACAATCACCGTAGAAAATAACGAGAATACTTCCAAATCAACGCAACATACCATGGGGTGCTTCAACCAAGTTACAGGATTTCTACAAATGCAACAATATAGATGAGGGTACCAAAGGAGGGTGCGCTGCAAAGAGAAGTCGATGTACACCTAGGAAAGAAAGTGTGGTTAATACAGATTATACCACAAGAAATAATGAAACAGAAGGAGGATGCATACACAATGTTGAAGGAGTTTTATTTTATTAGTCTCGGCCTCAAATAACTCCCAATGCACATGCTGACATGAGTTTAGGTGATGAAATTAGGGACCGAGAGGCGACAGTCCCAGAATGTGAAAAGGTAGTTCAGGAAATAGCGAAATAAATCACTAAGTTTTGGGGGATTTTGGTGCAAGATGAACATCTGCACCAATTGGAGGCACAACTTAGCGAAGTCTAGGTGCAAGTGAAAGAATTGCGAAGATCACGTGAATAGATTCCCCCACTTTCACAAGTGACTAAAGTTGTAGAACTCAAGGAATTGCAACAACGTGTCAATAAGGTGAGGGCAAGGCACTAGCGGAGATCAAGACAGTTGGATGAATTGCAAGGTGCAGTAAAGAAAATGGAACTAAAATCCATGGACAAAACCGTCAGGATGAAGGGAGATGAAAATACAGTGGAACACATGAATGAAGACCACCCAATGAACAAAGAAGTGGAGCAGTGCGCAGCACTATGAAAGAAGGTCAAGGAAGAAGTTGAGCAAGTTGAAACCAAGTATGATGCCTTCTATACCAAGTTGAATGAACCAATAATTTCCACCTGAAGTGGATTGAGGGCGAGCCAAAAAATTTTGTTTGGGGCCTGTTGGGAAGGTGATTAGAAGGCGTAAACCATGCTTCCACCTTCTACAAGTAGGACATCGACCGAAGGAATGATTGACCGCACGGAAGGAGAAACCGACGAGTGAGGAAGTTTTGGATGAATTAGTTAGGATATTGGTTAAGTGGACCATTTTGTAATGGCTTAGTAAGCCTACAAGTAGAGTTAGAAGGAAATTCATTAGGGTATACATAGATATAAGGGTCATCAAAGAATCGTCAACTTTTATAATCCATTCTTGTCTGCAGATCTAGTTCATAGGAACGAATGTATTTTCTGGTCTGAGGCTAATCAACCGAGAGATGTTTTGTCTTTTTGCGATGTATCTCTAGGATTGATAATAGGAAGACTCTATTGGCAACATGATTCTCCCTCTTGTTTCCATTTTTGTAAGACATGGTTAATGCTGCGAAGTCTTTTTGTTTTCATGATTAAGTTTGAATGATGTGAAGCCTCATGGGATCTATCCGTTTACTATATGTCGATTTCTTTATGAATATGAATATGAATGATGATGATAATGTATATGTGTCAATCTAACTCTAAGCAAATGTGATTAAGTCGATTTGTGTAGATTTATGAATTAAATCCTGGATTTCTCATCAATTTTGTGGTAGAATAACTGATAGGGTGAAATTCCTCTTCCCTCTGCAGAAACTTGGTTCATGTAGCCCTCCCTCAGACATCTTGGGTGAGACTGCACCTTCTTCACACGTGTTGCTGGATAGGGTAAAACCTTTCCAGGTCGATGTTTAGGGAGCTTGATTCGATCGGTGTTGACAGATATGTGGAGTGAACCCTTGTCGACATGATAGTGTTAACATGGACTATAGATATGGAATCAACAAAAAAATACTACACGTTAATGCAATCTCCCCTAAAGAATAGTTTCCTGCTCATTTTGAACATGATTTCAACAATATTTGGAAAAAGGATAGTCCCATAGAAGATGCTTTATGGTTTCTACCACCAAACAACATCTATGAAAGTAGAACCTAACATTTTTCATATCCTCAATTTCAATTGTGAGAACTTAGAAGTGGCATCCAAAACCCCTAGAACTATTTCTAAGAATGGAGGAATATAAAAATTCCACCAAAAACTGGTAGAAATCTGCCCAAATACTTTACAAAATGCCAGGGTTGTCTCCTGAAATACAACTGAGGAATGGCCATGAAAATCTATCTGTAAGGGCCACAATGAAAATCTTATAGAGGTCTCTGTTGAAATTCATCAACATAAGATAACAGTCCTAATCTAGTAAGTCAAACTTGAATTTGTTAAAATGTGATTTATGAGTTGTTGTTTATAGATTCTATTTCATGAACTTATTTAAATTGCATTTGAGAGCTATGGGGTGTGACAACCATCCACAATGAAGAAAGCGGGGGCGGGGGGTTGTACTTGAAACATGAAGAGATGATTGAAAAAAAAAATGTGGGATACCATGAAAAATGATAAGAATAGGAATTAGAGAAAAGATATACACCCTCTGATCACTTCACAAACTAACACATATATTATTCCCTTCCAAAGTGATGCCCCCTTCCTCTCGTCACCTGGCAGTTTAGCAATCCTACTTCCAATTAAGACTCAGTCCTAGTGGCATAACACGACCTCCACATAATAGTTTACTTCCCTACCAACATGATTTGTCCCTTCAGATGAAGATGTGCCCCTCTTAGATGAACCCACGACCCTCTTCCCGACTAAACCCTGCTTCTACAAAATCCAGTGGCCTCCACAATGAAGAATCAACCTTCAACTGCTGAACACAATCTCTTCAATGGAAATCAATTCCTTTCAATCAGATTTATCCCTCATATGAAATATTTCACCCTTCTTCAAATTGATATGCTGCCAGAAATGAAAATGATTTGATGGTGATGGGAAAGTTTTAACGAAGAAGAGAACAACCATTTTTTGAGAACAAAAGATAACCAAAATAACATGCTAGCACTCCATGGCCCTCCTCTTCACAGAACATAGTAGATGTAATACGATGTAGGGAGAAGGATGGGATCGAATCCCTCCTTATGACTTTATGTCCTCCATTTCTACCCTGTTTGGATGGAAACACACCCTCTTTGCAACCAACAAACAATCATGCATGATCTACAACATTGAAGACGTCATATTTGGTCATGGAACCTTCTTCAAAGCAAGCTTCTCATCATTTATCAGAGCACCCCTAAAAAACACACAGGAACCCTGAAAAATGCTTTTCAATTAGATTCGTCCCTTATACGAAATATTTCACCCTTCTTCAAATCGATATGCTTCCGAAAATGAAAATGATTTGATGGCAATGGGAAAGTTTCAAGGAAGCAGATAAAATCCACTTTTTGATAGCGGCAAATCATCGAAATAACTTGTCGAGCACTCCATGGTCCTCCTCTTCACATAGCAACGTAGATTTAATATGATGCAAGGAGATCGATGGGATCTATGCCCTCCTTAGGCCTTTATGCGCTCAATTTTTGCTTCGTTTGGATGGAAACAACCCCCTCCTCGAAACCAACAACCGTCAATCAATCAAGTATGATCTATGACAATGAATACATCATATTTGGCCTTGGAACCTTCTCCAAGCTAGCTCGTCACCTTGTGTTTTTTTAAATATATTTTTAATATTTTTATTTGTTCCTTAAAAATTCCTTCATTTGACACTTTCTATTTTTTTTAATATATTTATTTATTTTATATGCTTTTGTTATTTGTGTCTTTTTTGACCATTCACTCCCCAAAACATACCTTAAACTACTATTAGGTTGATTTCATTCTAAGTCATATTGGATTGTTTTCATTCTATTTCATCTAAAATTTATGTTGTGAAAAAAAACCTTCTTAATAAAAATGTTAGCTTCTTTTCACTTTTTTCATCTTGTTATGATCAATCTATGCCTTGCCACATCTAGTTCATGTCATGACATGAGAATAAACTCTCTCCTTAGGCCTTTATGCTCTCCATTTCGGCAAGGAATGTGTTGAATGGTTTTACATTGTGGCTATTTTTTATTTATCCTTTTCATCCATCAATAGCTTGGAAGCCCCCTTCCACAATCTACTCCATATAATTCTTATCACCTCATCTTTTTGTTAATTGGGCTAATCTAACACCTATTGGAGTCATCCTAGGGGTATACCTTAGTCACGGGGGCTTCACTTGTTGGCCAATATCCTATCATGTTAGTTCATATTGTGGGTTTTAAAATTATTAAAAATAGAACCAATATATTGCAGGTATTGGGGGGATGAGGGGTTTAAGGTGGGGGCGGGTAGGGTGGTTTATAAGGATTGAGGTATAAAAAGGGGTGGAGAGGAGGTTTTAAGTATTGGGAGGGGGTTTCAACAAAAAGTGTTTGGGTCAATATCTCTCAAAATTAAGGGTATTCTTTAATATCGTGTTTGGGTCAATATCTCTCGAAATTAAGGGTATTCTTTAATATCCCACAATCGCACGTGCTATGTGAGAGGTTCACTAACTGAAGTCCCCTTGAACTTAGTTGGCTTCACATTTTAAGCTACAGTAAGTACATCAACCTTTCTATTCATGGGCTTTAAAACCCTTTATATTAATTAAAATAAAGAAAGTCCATCAACCTTTCTGTCCCAGCTGGTGGGCAAACCCTCCATAGTAATAAATAATTCATACCATTTAGAGGAAAAGTAGCCTTTGTCCCATAACAAAAAGGAAAGGCCGCTAAACTGAAGATGGAAAGGCCGACGAACAAAAAAAATATCACCTTGCATATGCATGATAGATATAAATAAGTAGTGTGGAAGTAAATATTTAGCATGTTTGATCAGTAGCGATCATTGGAGGTTTCTGGGTTCGAAAAAAAAAAAAAATCACCTTTCCAATTTTAAATTTTTACAATCGGTTGTCTACGGCGGTAACTTACAAGCATATAACTATATGTTTTCTCAAAGTACACTTATTACTATGATCTTATTGAGTCAGTTCCCGCTCTTCATAAGTTTCTCTCTAGCGAAGCGAAGCTAAGAGAAGTGAAGCGCAGCTGAGTCATCTGGCTACAATGGCAAATTCTAGATACCCTTATAATTTTGCAACTCAATATGCGCCAAATGCTGCAATACCGCCACAACAAGCAGCTCAATATGGGCCAAATGCTGGAGTACCACCACAACAACCTCAATATGCACCAAATGCTGCTGTACCGCCACAACAAGCAGATCAATATGAGCCAAATGCTGCATTACCGCCACAACAAGCTCCTTACGGTTCTTATTATTATAATTATAACCATATGAATGGATATAATGGGTTTTATGCAGCTGGTACGCATATGAATGGATATAATGGGTTTTATCCTAATGCTTACCCTTATTATTATAACGGTAACAACCACAACTTTTATCAGTTGCAATCAAGAGAACAACCACGACCTCAATATCAATTACGAACACAACTGCAACCGGCTAGGGGATGGGGATTCGATTCTACACCAAATGGTGCCGGATCCATCCAAAGAAGGACATCCACAGCCACAGCCAGTACGGACATATTACATGAAAATATCTGCATCGGACCGCGTTATAATATGAGAATGCGCCACCAAGAAACCCTTAGTGCGACTGAAGGTGTCGAGTATAACCATCCAGGGTTTAACACGAGATATGAGAACTCTAAGTTTTACGTTATGAAATCTTGCAACAAGAAGGACGTGCTAAATAGTATTAGACATCAAGTTTGGGCAACCACTCCTATGGGGAATCGCGAATTAAATTCCGCTTATCATGAAGCCCAGGGGGACCAGACCACCCAAACTCAAAGTAACTGCCCAGTCTTCTTACTTTTCTCGGTTAGTTTTCTAATCCTAATTAGAGCCAGCTTCTTCACCTTCTCGCTGTTTCTTTCACTTTCATTTTCTTAGATATATATATGTTGTTATATATGCTGCTGGTGGGAATGGGAACGCAGATCAATGGAAGCAGAAATTTTTGTGGCGTCGCTGAAATGGTCGGGCCAGTAGATTTCAAAGCTACGACAGATTTCTGGCAAAGGAGGGGTAAATTTCCTGTGAAATGGCACATTATTAAAGATGTTCCATTTACACAAGTCCGCCATATTACACTGGAAAACAGTGGAAACCAATCAATTATATACAGTAGAGACGTTCAACAAGTAAGTCATGTTCTTCTTTTTTTCTATTTTGTTTCACATATAAATGAGAATGAGAATGTGAATAATGTGTGATTATGAATTTGGTACAGGTGGAAATTGAGAAGGGACAAGAAATGCTGGACGTATTTAAGAATTATGTTTGGATGACATCACTGTTACATGAATTTACATTGCGAGTGAAACTATTACTAAGAATACCAAGATCATCACAAGGACGAGACAAGCAACGAGAAGAACAGGAGGAGCACCCTGAAGAAGCGGTGGAGGACGAGGAAGAGGAAGTGAAATGAGGGCAGTGAGAATGGGAGTAACAGTGGGACGACAACATCACCTCAATTAGTTGAGCTGCAAGAAGAGAGGAGAATGAAAGGAGAAGAATGTGAATGTGTAACATTAGAAGTTCAAGAAGCACCAACAACAAAAGAACCTGACAAGAATGACAACCAGATCATGATTAATGTATGTAGTAACAGCAAAAGTGGAAGCAGTACCAACAACAATAATGTAAAACAGGAGAAATTAAAGAATCAGATTTGAGCACCAGTAATTGAATGAGAATTATTTATGGCACATGGGACTATTTGTTTTCTTGCTTTCACAATTTTATATTTTATTAAATTTTGAAAGAAATATTCATTTCTTAGTTTAGTTGAGTTGATTGAGAAAATTTCTTTTATTTCTTAGTTTAGTGGAGTTGATTAAGAAAACTAAGTTGATTTGATTTATAAAATTTCTTTCATTTCTTAGTTTACTTTAGTTTAGTTAAGTTGATTGAAAAATGCTTTGGTAGCTTCACGGCCATAGGATAAATTTGAAAAAGAAAACTAATGGAAATTTTCAATTTTCTTTTATGTGTCAATACAATCCTTTTTGAATTAGATTCTAATGTGTATTAGAATGACATTATATATTTTAAAAATAATTAATTAGCCTTCAGTTATTTACTATTTAATATTGTGAGTAGGGATGTAAAATTATTTGTTGAGAAGTGAAATGATATAACACATTGTAAAAAAACCATCTCTTCAAATACTTGCCTATTATTTAAGTGTATAACAAAATAAATAATATAATGTAGCTTTGAAGTAGTCTAATGATACATCACACCAAATGATACATTAGACCAAGAATTCATATTCTAGGCATTGTTGAATTTCCAATGGTGTAAGGATCACCTCGATTAGAGTCCATGTGATGAAGTTATGTCTCTTGCAAGTTAACATATCTTACATCATGGTGTTGAACACCATGGTATTGAGTGAATTTTACATCACATGTCACTACCCACCAATGTCGATCTAGTCATGTGTGGACTTTTAAGAACGTTCTAGAGGGTTTGTTCTAGAGGGTCCAAACCCTAACGCTAATTGAGATTTGAGGCATGCAAGAGAAAAACTCTTCAAACAATCCTCAAATGACTATTGCTTTATGTTAAATAGAACAATATTAGGTGGAAAAGGGCCTTCCATTATTATGAAGCTATCTTATAGTTACATACATGAATCGCAATAAGGGAGTGGATACTAAAGCATAACAAAGGAAGTGGGGTTTTCCTTCCTTAATCTCTACCGAAGGATCCTAAACTTTGAGGATCATCCATCTTCATTAAACTTACTTCACGTCCCTCCATACCGTAGTCTTCCTTTCTGTAGGAACATAGATTCTATAAGCCTTTGATGTCATGTTGTATCCAACAAAAATACCCTTAATACTTGATGGTTCAAGATTAGCCTTTATCATTTTGAGCATGAATGTAAAATAGACATCCAAACACATGAGCGATACTTCAGGTTTCTTGCCAATAAATTCCCCCTGTAGTAGTTTGTATGTTGCACACCTTTACGTGTAGACCCATGGTCAAAAACATATCGTTGATCACGGGCTTAGAAATCGTATTGATTGAACTATTCTTCCTTTATGCAATCCCATTCTGGTGTGTTTTATAAGGCACTACAAATGCCTTCTTTATCTTTCTTTTCCTCCAAAAAGATGTTAAACCCATTGGAGATGTATTCTCCTTATTATAAGATCTAAGCACTTAGATATTATTCCCTATCTCATTTTGAATTAAGTCTTTGTACTATTTAAATTTAAATAACACTTCATCCATAGTCTTCATAAAATAAATCCAAGTTTTGCAAGATGAAACATCCATCCAGGAAAAATTATACGCTCTCCCTCTTAATGATGAAGAAATCATAGGTCCACACACATCCAAAGATATTGACTAGAGAATCTCTTTTGATTTCATCTCACTGGGATGGAAAAGCTATGTTTGAATTTTACATTTTATTAAATTTTGAAGAAATAGTCATTTCATTTCTTAGTTTAGTTGAGTTGATTGAGAATTTCTTTGGTAGCCTCGCATCCATAGGATAAATTTGAAAAAGAAAACCAATGACAAATTTTTATTTTCTTTAATGTGCACATACAGTTCCTTTTTGAAAAGTGAAATGATATAACACATTGTATAGAAGTCATTCGTTCATCCGACCAAGATTCCATATTCAACACATTGTTAAATTTCCAATGGTGTAAGGATCACCTCAATTAGAGTCCATGTGATGAAGTTATGTCTCTTGCAAGTTAACATATCTAGTTGAACAACATGGCACTGAGTGAATTTTACATCACATCTCACTACCCACCAAAGTAAGGGAGTGGATACTAGATCATAAAGAAGGAACCAGGATATTTTGAAGTACCCATGTAAGACATAGCCTTGTGAGACACAGTCACACTGTAAGGGTCTACACACAATCATGTGGTAGGGTGTACACAGTCACACTGGAAAGGTGTACATAATCACAATCACACTAGTAAAGAAACAAAGTCACAATAGAGCAGAGAAAATGTCACACTGAAGGAGACAAAAAGTCACACAAGAAGGGACACACCGTCATGTTTGAACCGGTTGGACACATAGTCACGTAGACAGGCTGTCCATAACCACATTGGCAGGGTGGACACACAGTCACAGTAACCATGGAAGAGTTCATGGCCCAACTGTAGGGAAAAAACTTATAGCCCATCCTCATGACCCAGCTAGGAGAAATAAAGTCCACGTCTCGTAAAGGGGAGAAAACCACAATCCACGACCAGTAAGGAGGAAAAAAATCCACACCTAGAAAAGGAAACATGATCCAGTTAGGATAGAAACTCATGTACTACAGAAGAAGAGAACCATCCCACTCCAAACATATCAAAACCGAAGACATCAACTCCAAATAGTAGAAACCTTAGACTAGTAAGTAGTGAACTCAAAGACTCATATCCAAACTTTTCTCTTTCACTGATTCTCACTAAGGAAGGATGAATGACCTTAATTTATAATCTTGACAATCCTTCTAGAAATGTGTCTTCTAGGAAAACCCTAATATTTAGGGTAGTTATCGAAAACAAGAAACTAGATTGAATTATAAAAGTATCAAAGGTGCACTGGTAAAATAAAATGATCGAATAGCCTTACCATAAAATCAATTTTACCAATGGTAAAAAAATTAAATTAAGTTACTTAGGATAGGGTAGTAATGGTCAAAAATAAAAACAATAAGATAAAAGTCAGCATACCAAAGGTTCCCACCATTATGGGCTAAAGCAATACCCAACACACCTCCAGAGAAACTAGCAGAGAGGAGAATTGCTATTGAAGACATCGATACAGAAATAGAGGATCTAGACAAAGTCGCGTAGTTGATTATGGATGTGAAAACACAATATTGGGGGAACCTAGTACAGGACAAGCAGTTGCACCAACTGAATGTGCATCTTGGCGAGGAAGAGGTAGAATTGACAACACTTCAGGAATGAATCAAAGGGATTCCTTCACTTGCGCAGGTCACCAAAAAAGTGAAGCTAAATTAATTATAGCAGCACATTAACAAGGCACGTACGTGACACTAGCGAAGGAAAACACAATTAGAAGAACTGCAAGGTACCATAGAACAACTAACACTCAAGACCAAGGAATCCATTGAATATTGCACACCACTCATAGTAAAGTAAAGGAATACATTGATCAAGTTAAAATTGAATATGATGACTTCAAAACAAAGTTGAACACACCTGTGGTTTCTAGCTGAGGTGGCTCGACAATGAGCCACAAGTTTTTTTGGGGGTCCTATTTGAAAGGGGTTAGAGTGTGGGAAGTGTGCCTCCGCCACCGATAATATGGATGTCGATAGAAAGAAGAGTCAATCGCGGCGAAGGAAGAAATGAAAAAGTGAGGTCATTTTAGTCAAATTAGTTAGGATATCAGTCAAGTGGACCATTTTGTAATGACCTAATGGGCCTATAAATAGACTTAGGATTGTAAGTGTAAATTAGACACAAATAAATGATTGGAGGAATGAATGCATATTCTGGTCTGAGGCTAATAGACTAAGGGATGATTTCTATATTTTGTGGTGTATTTATGGTATTAATGTGATGAAGACTCTGTTGATGACATAATTTTTCTTATTGTCTGTGAGATACATTTCCTTGTGAATATAGTTTAAAAAAGAATTGTGTGAGATATATAATGTTGCAAAATCTATGTTTTCCTATTTAAATATGAATGATACAAATCCTTACAAAGTTTAATTGTTGACACAAATCCAGTCGATAGGGATTCACTCTTTGTCGACACCCAAACCACTGCGATCTCCCTGAGCACCGGCCCAGAGAGGTTTTAGCCCTTCCGGCAACACCTTTAGAGTAGATGAAGTCTCACCAGAGATGTTCGAGGGAGAGCTGACAGAACCAAGTTTTTGTAGTATGGAGGAGGAACATGTGGATACTTAGTGACTTAGTGCAGCATTATTCCATAGGTATAACCATTCAGATTATGCATTCATAGAATCGGATCATCATTCAATACATCGCAATAATATAACTGAATCAAAACAAAGACATTGATGCACAAACATATCTATTATTATATTATCACTTAAAATAGAAACACATCACATCATTCATAGATCCATATCGCAGATACACATTGCATTCATATTTGTATAGAAGAAAACAAGATAATAGGAAAATAGGAAAAGACACATTGATTCTGCTAAACTTTTGTCATGTCATAATATCCTTCACAACAAAAAAAAGAGTCTCCAAACTAGTTCCTTAGCTCACATACAGATAAACATTCATAATTTCATATCTTGAAGTC
Organism: Pseudotsuga menziesii; assembly: GCA_001517045.1. Lineage (NCBI taxonomy): Eukaryota > Viridiplantae > Streptophyta > Pinopsida > Pinales > Pinaceae > Pseudotsuga > Pseudotsuga menziesii. The sequence goes on from LPNX010290532.1 coordinate 217,573, forward strand.
GTTAAAAACAAAGCAAAATTAAGAACTAGCCAAAGGCCAAGAGAGATTAACACTTGCAACTCTACATCTATTTACAGACTTACACCTTTACATTGATGGTCCACTTAACCAACTTCCTAACTAATTCTTAATAGAATCTACAAAATAATTACCACTATCCACAAAGTAAAGTCACAAACTACAATCTAGAACCAAAATACATAAAATATCACAATTTTGACTTGCGTGCCATTTTCCATATTGTGCAATATCTTTGACCTTGTGTAGCACCCATGATGTTGTGAAACTAACTTATCCCAAAACCTCTTGCCAACAGGCACCCGGCACAATATTCTGGCTCGCCCTCGATCCACCTCAGCTGGACATGGTGTATTCATTGATCTTTTGCTTGAAATCGTTGTACTGTTGAATGATTTCCTTCACCTTCATCTTGATTCTCTTAATAGTATCCTGGACACCTTTCAAATAATGCGCTAATGGATGCTCAACAGTCTTATCAATAACTTCCTTTTCACCTTCTTGAACTACTTCTAGTGCAGAAACTGCCTTAACTTAAATCTGCGCTCCAATGTCTTGGAACTCATCCAACTATGTACCACGCCTCGACTGATGCTCCCTTGATTTTCCAACGCGCTATTGTAACTCCTTTAGATCCATATATTTGGCGATCTAAACAACTAGTGGCATCGCCCTAAGTGAACTCTTCAATTTTACTAGCTACCCCTTGACCTCCTGCAACTCTATGGTCAGTTGCTCCAATTGCTCATCCTAGACTACACTGCCTCAAAATTGGGTAGTCACATTAGTTTCTTTTTTCTCTTCTTTCTCTAGCTCATTGAACTACTTTGTAAGTCCTCCACGACGCATTTCCTCTTTGCTACTTGTTTTGGCAGTGTGTCTATGTGGACTAGTTCCTACAAGATCGCATTATCGCTCTTAAACTACGCAATGATAGCCCCAAGTCGTGTTTCCTTCGCCATCGCATTTAGTTCCGCTACGCTCTTGAATATGTGCTCACAAGCATCTGAAACTGCTTCTTCCAAACACAATCTGCTATCCTAGATATGCACTTTCTTTACCACTAGTTGATCCTGCTCCTTTTGCAACTCCTCAATTTCCTTGGCGCTCTTGGCCATCAACTACTCTTGTTCCTTCTTCAATGCTTCAATCTCTTTCTACACTTCTCACTCTTTCTCCTATGATCACAAGAATTTCCCACTGATACTTTGTTCCCTATCTTCCAACTCCTGATTGGTGACCCTCTTCATATGCACCAATGTCTGTGTGGATAGCTCATTTATGTCTAAGGCCAAACCTTGTAATAGCTGCAGGAAATCATTGAGATCCTCATTGTTGGTCTTGATTGCATGCAGAGGAATTTGCACATTCCTGATCCATGTACTAGTGATGATCAATCCAAGATATTGCACAAATGCTACCTCTGGTGCCTTCTTCAAAACTACATCAATGAAAGATTCAATGCGAGTTGTTACCTCGACAAATCCATCTGTCACTTTATTATTCATTTGCTCAGTTGTTGCATCTATTTTTGTTGTAATAGATGCAATGAGACAGTTCATTTACACCTCAATTATTGGGGTTGTGCTACTTGTCATACTCTTCTCTTGTCACTTCTTTGTTCTTGACTCTTCAAACGCTCACTCTGCTTCTTAGTCAATGGGTTTCTGCGATGACTCTTCATCTGACTCATGGTTACTATCCTAGTTAGAATTAGGTACAGGATCAACTGGTGCATCTTCTAGTGGCCATGTCGACACTTCCTCTATGCTGATAGGTTATCTACATGCTATGGGCCAATCATCAACAGTTGTCTCCATCTCGGCATCAAACAACTTATATGGTGTCAGCAACCACTGCTTATCTGGGTCATGCCACGCCTGCACATGAATGGTGTACATGCCAGTTGCAAACCGAGAAATCCTTTGTAATTTTGTCACTTCCTCCTCAGACAGTCACGAAACTTTCACAGTTGCAACCTGCAATGCTTCTCAATACATCAAGAACTGAACAACAAGGTCCTTAATTCAATCAGGTTCTTTCACCCACAAGAGATTCTGGTAGCTTTTTCCCTTAAAAAACTTTACTGCATCCACATGCATTCCTTGGTAATCCTCTGGCTCCATCCATGCCACAAGCGCAATCAAAATCAACTTCCAATTGTATGCAAATGACCGCTACGCCTCCTAGACTGCCAATGTGTCCTCCATCAACTGGTTCACTAATAACAATGACCAATTCATTTATACTCCTTGTGCACTCTGCTTTGCGCATGAAATGACTCTTGAATTACACTGGTTAGGTATGTTCGTCCTCACTATATTACTAGCCAAATATTGCGTTGCAATGCGAACAACCGAATCATTTATGCTTTTGACACGGTACGCCCATCCATCATGTTGCAAACCATATTTCTTCTTCATCCTTGCATCCAACCTCCTATCATTATCTCTCCCCTTGAAATATTGCAAAGGTTCAGGCCCACCCTTGGGAAACCCTGTGATTTATGAAATGATTGCCAGGGTGACTCCGACCGGCCAGTCCAACCACAAAATATAGCCATGGAATCATGCCAAAAGCTGCTTCATACATGCATTCACTTCGTTCAACTGCCCAAAGTGAGGCATGTTGATAAGATCCAACAACCCAGATTTCTACAAACCTAGCACCCTATTACACCTAAATATCATCACCCTCATGTTATGAGATAGGTATTCCCTTGTCTGCTCCAATCCCTCAAAGTTTTCCCTAGAGAAATGAAGCTTCAATTTGTTTCCTTCCAATTTTTTCTTGTTTTGAGCTGGTAACTCTCCTTCCCCATTGACAAAAAGAGTTACCCAAGTCAACAATGCTCCTGATACATGAGAAACGAATGGTACCACTGCTCTTTCCTTTACTGCAAGAAGCATTACCCCCTTAACACCACCTGTTTTCTTCATTGGAGGAGTGGTGCTCGTGTTTTCAAGGAAAAAAGAGAAGTTTCAAGAGGCTTTCAAAGTTTCGTGGAAAGATCCAACAATACATTCAACATGTCGATATGACATGGTGGCAAGATGAGCAATTCAGAATATGTCGATACACCTTCCCTCCCATACCAATACTATAAGTGGTTGAATTTGTAGAAAATTACACCCTACAACCACAAAATAAAATACAAATTTAATACTTTCACTCAGAGCAGGTGAGCATAATGGTCCATATCATGTATCGACATGGGTCAGATAGAAATGAAGAGAAATGTGTGATACTGAAAGAAAGTCACTTCTACATAAGTGATGACTGGACCCATGACATCCATTACATGCAACACTGATTTAAATTATTCTATGATCATGTGATAGCTATGGATATACCATTTTATCGTAATTTGATATGTTTAGATGGTTGTGCTGGACAGTTCAAGAATGCACGTGTATTTCAATGGTTGTCTTTATTGCACATAAAATACAAGGTGCCACATATATGGAACTACTTTGAAATTGGTCATGGAAAAGGAGAGCACGATGGTGCTGGTGCATGCACGAAAACTTCCCTTCAAAGGGAAGAGATGAAGTTTACAGGTGCTTGCCTTCGAGACGTTGCATCTATAGTGAAATGGTGTGCATCTGTCATGGGAGAACAAACAACAAGGAAACACTTAGTGCGGAGAATATTCTGGGAGGTGAAAAATGTGGACGGATCCCAAACACATCGGGTGAGCATAGTGCATGGAACTCGATAGTTTCATTCAATTAGAAGCTCAGACAACTTGACCCTACAAATTTAGACAAGATTGAAGGATTTCTTTTGTAGTTCCTATAGCATCGATGAATGGGATGACTGTGAGTATATAGATACAATTGATACATGGGATGGAGTGACACTTGGAACTGATTTCAATGGGGTTAATGAAATAGACCATTTGGAAGATGATCAGACACATATTTCTACATATTATGATCACATATAAGATCTCATACAAGCAGGTACAAAAATGTAAATTAGTAGTACCTAAGTTATAAATTTAATTTATTGTATTGTTAACTCGACCTATTTCCTTTCATAGGTCATATATATGTAGTGGTTTCCCCAAAAAATAATGAATGGGGTTTTGACTATTGGTTGGCACGTTGCTTAGAGGGGAAACAAACCATTCTTGAACCTATTACACATGATGAAAATATTGAATTCCCAAATGGCTCGATGGTTATTAAAGGGGAGTAGTTGACACTAGCATCAAAACAGAAAAGGAAAGGTGGGTATGTATATCATGATTATATACCATGAGCTATTGTATACCACTTCACCAACCTAGTAGTTGGTATAAAAATCAAGATGTGCACACTTTCAAACAAAAATAAGTCATGTACAATACTTGCTACCTCATATAGTGCATGAAAGATTGATGGACACCATCGGTAGTACAATGACTCACCTAGGGTCGAATTCACTAGGATAGTCTAATAACCCAAGGGCCCCACAACTGTGGGGACTTTAACCCTTTACAAATAGGAGGGTTACCCACAATGACTTGACATGACTTTCTCATTATAGCAACTTCTCGATTGGAACATCGGGGCATGACATGACTCAAATACATCCCGGAATAAACATCGGGTTACAATAGATAATAAATACAAGTGAATACATTCCGAATTTACAATTACATCAACACTCCCTCTTAACTAGGAAGGTATTCTCTTGACACAATTTATCAGCACAAGTATTATTCTCTATATCATCTAGGTCATCATCATCTTCAAAGTCATCTTCATCTTCAAGTCATCTTCATTTGTAAGTCATCTTCACTTGTAAGTCATCTTCATTGGATTTGGATCATCTCTCGATCTGGATCATCATCACTGGACTGGATCTGGATCATCACTCGATCTGGATCATCACTGCTGGATCATCATTACTGGATCTCGATCATCACTCGATCTAGATCATCCCTGGTGCTATCTCATTATTCTTCTCGTCACAGGAAGTTCTACAGAGCCAGTCCTTTTTCATACTGGATGTATCATCTCAGAGATGGTCCTTTTTCATACCAGATGAGGTAGCTACTCAGAGCTAGTCCTTTTTCATACTAGATGAGTCTTCCCAGAGCTAGTCCTTTTTCAAACTAGATGAGGCATCTACACAGAGCTATTCCTTTTTCAAACTAGATCAGTCTTTCCAGAGCTAGTCCTTTTTCAAACTAGATGAGGCATCTACACAGAGTTAGTCCTTTTTCAAACTAGATGAGTCTTCCCAGAGCTATTCCTTTTTCAAACTAGATGAGGCATATACACAGAGCTAATCCTTTTTCAAACTAGATGAGTCTTCCGAGAGCTAGTCCTTTTTCAAACTAGATGAGGCATCTACACAGAGCTAGTCCTTTTTCAAACTAGATGAGTCTTCCCAGATCTAGTCCTTTTTCGAACTAGATGAGGCATCACAGAGTTGGTCCTTTTTCATACCAGATGTGGGATCCACTCAGAGCTAGTCCTTTTTCAAACTAGATGAGTCTTCACAGAGCCAACCCTTTTTCATGCTGGATGTGGCATCCTGACAATGGAAGGAACCAATCCTCTCACCATGTCATTGCCCTTACATCTGACCTACTCGTCGGAATGGCCAACACTCACATCTGACATGGAAGGAACTTAATCCTTTAGCCATGATAGAATGGTTCATCCCTTACATCTGATCAAGTGGGAACACATCCCTCTATCACATCAGAATGGCTACTCAGTCATACACTGAGTGATCCTGGTAACTGAATAGGTGCCTCCATTCGTAGAATGGCAATTTCCCTTACATCTGTCCTACTCGACAGAATGGCCAGCACTCATATCTGACATGGAAGGGAGCAACCCTATCACCATGACAGAATGGCTCAGCCCTTATATCTGACCTACTCGTCAGAATGTCTATGGATCTCAACACTCATATCTAACATGGAAGGAACCAATCCTCTCACCATGACAGAATGGCTCAGCCCTTACACCTGACCATGGAAGGAACCAATCCTCTCACCATGTCAGAATGGCTATGGATCTCAACCCTCATATCTAACATGGAAGGAACCAATCCTCTCACCATGACAGAATGGCTCAGCCCTTACACCTGACCATGGAAGGAACCAATCCTCTCACCATGTCAGAATGGCTATGGGTCTCATCACTTTATCTTGGAGGGAACCTCGATCTGGAGAACATCAAGTCTCTCCCTGAAGTACTCGAACTTTAGCCTAGCCAATGGCTTCGTCAATACATCAGCTATTTGTTCCTCCGTCGCAACATACAGGAGCTTCACTACTCCTCTCTGCACCATATCCCTGATATAGTGATACTTGATCTCGATATGCTTCGACTTGTCATGCAACACTGGATTCTCTGACAACTTCACGCAACTCTGGTTGTCACAATGTATACAAGTAGCATCCAACTGGAGATCAATTATATCAGACAGTAGCTTCCGTAGCCAAACTGCCTCACAACTAGCTGAACAAGCTGTGACATACTCTGCTTCAGCTGTACTCAGTGCCACACAGGATTGCTTCCTGCTAAACCAAGAGATCACACCTGATCCCATACTGAAGCAACATCCTAAAGTACTCTTCCTGTCGATGGCACTGCCTGCCCAATCTGAATCAACATAACCCTCTAGGTTAATATTTTGACTCACATTATACTTGAGTTGATACTCAACTATAGCCCTACATGCTTTGCAACCATCAGGTGAACATGTCTCAATGTGTTCACAGCAAAGAAAATATTTGGTCTCATGTTCGTCAGGTATATCAAGGAACCAATCATCTAACGACACATCGTAGCATCAACCGTCTTTGATGAAGCATCACTTAACAGCTTCAGGTTTGATGACATAAGTGTGGTCATGCAGTCCATCATCCTGAACCTATTCAGGATCTCTACTGCATACTTCCCTTGTCCACACCTCCATGCCTAGAAAATAATGCATCGACACATAACAGGAGCATCACTGGTCTTCCACCTTCAACCTTGAAGCAAAGGTTGTAATCCACTTTACTCTCAGTAAATCCTAGAGTCATCAGTAATCTTCCTATCCTGTCATACCATGTTGAACCTCAATATATTCTATAGTCACTCCCTCTGAAGCGAAGCATCATACTCCCTCTGTCTTCTGTGCTCTATGCACTAAAATCATTATGTACTGGAGTGACAAGTAGCTTCCTATGCTACTAATATTCTATGTAACCATCTAGTGTATAGACTTGCATCTTCAACCTTGTAGCAAAGGTTAAGATCTTCATCAGGCTCATCGTGTATGTGTTTAAACTCTTACTGGATGCAAATGTCTTTTCATAGTCTAGGCCTTCTTTTCGTGAGAAGCCTCGTGCTACGAATCTTGCTTTGTATCCCACGATGTTTCCATCTCTAGCATGATGGAACTATGAACTTTTCTTCAGATCTCAATACTGCGCTCTGACATAATTCTTCTTGAACAGGTCTTCCCTTTCTTCTTGGTGGCTAGAAGGTTCTGCATCAATGATGTCACTGCACTCATCATATTATTCTTTGTCTTTGAACTGTCATCACTTGTTCTTCGAAACAAGTCTTCATTCTTCTTTGCTTGTAGGCGATTATGTATGCGGTCTTTCCTACAAGTAAAATACAGTTGTATGGTTAGAAACATTTCATAAGGAATATTCATATTGGCAAATTCTTATGCATAAATATATGATCATGCAACTACTTTAGCCAATACAACATTCATCCATATCTCACTAAAACTTTCTAGATGCCTTCCATCTCTACCAAGACAACATTGAGATTGTGTACTAATCCAATATGTCAGCAAAGAGGTTTCATTCTAGATAAGTAGCAATGGAGAATTTGTATAGCACCATGAGCTACTTACCCATCACATGCATATTAGTAGTATACTGTCATTAATGCAAACATCCTATCATGCATAATACATCAACTAAATATCAACAAATGCATGCCAATTGAATACTTATCTTTATTTGTTTCATGGGTAGATTCCTTCTTGATCCTTCAGCTTCATCGTCTTCTTCATTCATAATAGCATCGTTTCTTATTCAAGAGTTGAGTTCTTCATATTCCTCATTGCTTGAGGGATCTTCTTTGGATGGTAAGAGCTTGTTATTCAGTTGCTCTCATCTTCTCTTCTCTTCTTATGAGTCGAGCTTCTTGATATTCCTCATCGCTTGCGGGATCTCCTTTGGATGATGAGAGCTTGATCTTCAGTTTCTTCCATCTTCCCTTCTCTTCTTATGAATCGAGCTTCTTCTTCTTTTCAGAGTCTGCTGAAAGTAATCACTTCCTTCTGGAACACATTCCTTGAATGAATGAATTCCACAATCCTCGGAGGCCATTCAAGGTGGCCATCACCACTTCTACATTCTTCACTTTTTCTTTTACCGCTTCAAGTTGTTCTTTGATTTGAGAGACTCTTATGACTGCATGGTCTCTTCATTCTCGATCTTCACATTGTTCAACTGGTTTCTTAAGGTCATGTTCTGATTTTTGTTCTTCCCTTAAAATAGCTTGGTCAAGGAATCAACATCTTCGGTGTCTTTAAGGAAGACAATTGTGGTACAAGTTGATCCGTGACTGAATCAACCATGATCTTCTTGGCCTTGACTAAGTTCTTTTTGTGAAAGGCTTCTAGCCTCATCTCCCTCTAAAACTGGAACCTTCATACTAATGTAGGTGTCCAATCCATTTTCTTCAGAGAGATCATATACTTCCAGGCTTGGAAGTTGTCAACTTCCCCAAGCTTGTCACCAAGATGATGTGATATATCATATTGAAATGAGAACCTCAAATGGAAATAGCAAAGGATTAGATCTTACCGATTTGAGGTGTCCGTCCTTATCTCGAAGTTCGCTGATCTAGGGTTTGTCACAGAAACCCTAATTTTCAAAACTTGGAATCGTTTATATCTGATTGGAAAAACATATAGATCTCTTAAAATGGAGCTGTCCAATGTACTCCTTTTCTGAAAACAGTGGAGGGAAGATCCCGGAACAGGAAGCCCTAATTTTCCAATTTCTTCTGCAGAAATGTCTGTTACTATTTCTATGATATATCCAAAATTACTAATCCTATGTGTCTAAAATATCTCACTGAGGTAACCTAGCATGTCCCTGATCTAACACCATAGGTTTCATCAGAATTGGTTTCACCATTTGGGATTTATGATCCTTTTCCCAAGGTGACCTGTTACGGGACTATTCAGAATAGCGAAGTTGTACGGAATGCCACGTGTCACTGGTTCATCTTCCGAGTTTGATATTCACACCAACGAAATTAAATTCCATGCCCTTTCTGGGACATCTTTAGGAATTCCATTTGGACCTTTGTAGCCCAAGATATTGCAATTCTCCCCAGGTGTCCTGTTTATGGATGATTTTTGAAAGAGGCTGGAACCCTAATTTTGAGAGATCATATCTCCTGGAATATAGTGAATACGAGGTAAAATTTTGGAAAAAGTGTTCTTCAGGATTTTATCTTCAGCCCCTACAATTTTCAGCTTCAAAGACTTCGCCAACCTCGGAATATAGCGACTGTACTAAAACGTATCAGTTTTAGTATTTAGGGTTTTTCAAGCTTGGGGTTAAACTAGGGTTTGAATTTCCTGGAGTTTCACCCAACCAAATTTATTGATAAAGGTATCTAAACTTTGGTTTTGATGAGGAGAACAATCCTATGTTGGTCTCACTCAAAAATTCCTCTTCTGTACAAAGCCCTAATTTCCACACCGAAAACTGAAAATGCTCGGAATTGAAATTCGCTTCGACAAAAAGATGCACCCTTCAATGGAGAGTCATCCTAGCATACTTTTGCTGATAGATTGTGGAGAGAGACCCAAAAGGTAAGAATCCATAGCTTCTGTAGATGCACAATGTCTTCTTCTCAGGTTAGCTCTGATACCATGTTAGTTTTTCATCAAATAAGCTAGCATTATGATCTTAGGATCTTTTCACTGAGATAATAACAAGCACAACAATTAAACATAAGCACATCACAAGAGACAAGAGACACAAAGAGTTTTCCTCAGGGAAACCATAAAGGAGAAAACCTCGCAACTTCCTTAGAGATAGAATCAGCACCAAAATAGTAAGAGATCTCCCAAAACAGCAGTAGTCTTCTTCTTCTGTCTAGTCCCAGTATTTCCTTCTTCACTAGTGCGCCACACTTGAGTGAGTGAATGATGTGTGTGATAAATAGAGATTCTCATTCTCTATTTATATTCTTTCATTCACTTGAAGTGCACTCAATCATGTCGGCCCAGCTTAACAATTACTTACTAGAGCCTACATCTCTATGAGTGTACAATAACCCTAGTGCCCCACCACTTGTGGGGACTTTGCCTCCTCCGACCAATAGGAGGGTAACACAATGGTGGAGACTATTGCCTCGACTTAAAATGACTCACTTAGGGTTGAATTCACTAGGATAGTCTAATAACCCAAGGGCCCCACAACTGTGGGGACTTTAACCCTTTACAAATAGGAGGGTTACCCACAATGACTTGACATGAATTTCTCATTATAGGAACTTCCCGATTGGAACATCGGGGCATGACATGACTCAAATACATCCCGGAATAAACATAGGGTTACAATAGATAAGAAATACAAGTGAATACATTTTGAAGTTACAATTACATCAACATACTGGACACATAAACACGATCCTACAACCTAATATGAGTTATCTATAAATAATGTTTGCACATTTTCATTAAGTTCTATTTATTTTCTTATGAGAGTACTAATGTTTAGCCTTTTGTGTGCCTAGGATACAAACACCATATATGGGACATTCGCGGCACCAAGAACAACCCGGTGTCTTTAGACACCAACAAATACAAATAAAAAAATAACATGTTATCGAGTTCTTGAAATTCACATTTTTTGATGTTTTTAATATTAATGTACAATTAATTACATTGTTGGGTCAACTCTTGCAACTTTTGAATTGGTGGGTAAACTCTACAAAACCCTCAACTATTCCTGTTTTGGTAGGGTTCCCATATCATCCTTACCCATGAAAAATTGTAGGAGCCAACTTCATGCAATTTCGTTGCTTTGTCTATTTTTTCGCTCTCAGACTGAAAGTCACAAAGTGTCCCTGAATGGAATTTTCATGCAAATTTCAACTCAACATAACTCGAAAACCGGAGGTCAGATCGAAGAAAAATTGACTCCATTGGTCTCCTGGCATGCGATTACCTCTAGGTGGCCCTCTCTCTCATTTTTTCAAGTCCCAGTGACACATTGTGCATTGATTTCGTAAACTAGGTTTTTTCTCAGTTTCCTTCAATGCAACTCTGGCATTGGTGGGTCAACTCTGTAAAACCATCGACCGTGCCTATGTTGGTAGGGTTCCCATATCGTACTTTCCCATATAGACTTGTAGGAGCCAATGACATGCAGTTTTGTTGCTTCGTTTGTTTTTTCTCTCCCAGACCAAAAGTCACCAAGTGTCCCTGGATGACTTTTTCAAGTGACTTTAAACTTGACATAACTCAAAAACCAGAGGTCGGATAAAAGAAACGACAATTATATTGGTCTCCTGGAATACAATTACCTCTAGGTGGCCCTCTCCCTCATCTTTTCAAGGAACAGTGACTTCATTATGCATTGATTTCGTAAAATAGGGTTTTTCTCAATTTCCTCCAATGCAACTCTAGCATTGGTGGGTCAAATCTACAAAAATCTCAACCATGCCTGTGTTTATAGGTTTCCCATATAAGAATTTCCCATACATATTTACAGGAGCCAATGACATGCAATTTTTCTACCACATTTTTTTATTTGCTCTTGGACCGAAAGTCACCAAGTGTCCTTGAATGACATTTTCATGCCAATTTTAGCTCGACATAACTCAAAAAACAGAGGTCGGATCGAAGAAACATCGATTCCTTTGGTCTCCTAGCATGTGATTACCTATAGGTGGCACTCTCCCTCATTTTTTCAAGGCCCAATGACTTCATTGTGCATTGATTTCGTAAACTAGGGTTTTTCTCAGTTTCCTTCAATGCAACTTTTGAATTGGTGGGTCAACTCTGCAAAACACTCAACCGTGCATGTGTTGGTAAGGTTCCCATATCATCCTAGCTATCACAAGCTATATTATTCTTGTACTAAATTATAATCCAACAACCAACATAATAAAAGTAGGGTTCACAAATTGAGACATAGAACTACAAACTAGGGTTTTATGACCTCTTTAGGTTTGAAGATCAAACTAGATTGGTTAGTATCATTTAAGTATAAACCAAAAGGCCATATACCTAGGATATGCACATACATGAAACAAAATGAAGAGGGTCAAATATCGATCACAAGTGGAATTTCACATGCATGCATGACTTAGAAGTATAAACACATGTACATGAATAACACACAAAATCAACTAAGGTTTATGTTAACACTCCATTTTCAATAGTCTATTTAGGGGCTGAGAAAATTTCGAGGAGGACGTTGGGAGTGTTGAAGGAATTAAGTGGGACTCATGATCGAAGTCTAAGATTAAGCAGATGGTAGATCAACGACGTCAAAAAATTTCACATGGCGAACATCATCGACCAAATCCACTTTTCTAGATTGTGAAATAGTCAAAGGTCAGAAGCATTCGATGATGGAGATAAGATCAGAAGCAGATCCATGGCCCTAACTGATTTCACAAATCAAACTTGTGTGAATAAAGTCACGATTCCAAATCATGAAAAGTGGTAGCGACTGCAAATATCAACGATCATGACAAAGAAGGGCATGAATCTACGGTTCTGGTTTATTTCGCAATACAAACTAGCACAGTTGAAGATCACGATTTTGCATTGCAAAAATAGTAGGACCCACTTAGATCAATGATTGCATGAAGGGGTCATTCATGATCGATAGATAAGAATGTGTCACAATCCAAAGCCACCCGTTGTATCTAGAAAAGAGAAATTGGCGGCAGAAGTAAAGAGACATGGACGATGGATATGAAAAGTTCCCCCAAAATTGGAGGGCTAAGGAGACCTCAAGGTTGCAGGTGTTGCATCCAGTGCGAAGATGATAGGGAAAGGGACGTTCATACATGTAATCTTCCTTCTGACAAGAGGGATCGTGCCTACAAACACTATCTTTGAAAATCCAAAGGAAAAGGTCTCGTCCAATGATGCTAACTTCTCTGAATCCGCTGGACTGGCACGCAGTTCACGTGGGAAAAGACAGGAGGTGTAGGTTTTGAAATGGTGAATCAAACGTCTACAGAAAGTTATGAGAAGCTGCCAACCGAGTTTGCTCAGTGTCGCCGTCACATTGAGTGAAAAGGAAAGAAGGTCAAATCCACAGTCCTTGAAACCAGCTTGGCAACCACGCAGGAGGTGCTTAGAATCCTATCCATTATCAAATAATATAATTGAACATCAGAAGATAATATCTCCACCCTCGTGTCACATGGGCTACTGTCATGTCGACCAATGTCTAAGACTATATCCATATCCACGCCTTTTCATCTTTCCTTATATAGCTCCACATTCTGAGAATGTCAAAGTATGAAATTGTACAAATGGTGAGAGCTAAAGGTTAAAATCCAAAGACTATTGAGTCCCTTCAAAGACAGCCATGGCTGTGTGGTTTGAGAAGTTAGTTCGGAAAGGGGTATTGATGGTTGGAAAACATAAGATTTTGTTTCTTTGTTTTCCTGGCTATCTACACTGAGAAGTCACCAACCACTACGGAACAAATGTTAAACACCTAGGGAATTTCAACTTTTTTCACACCTCCCTACCCTAAGATATGCCATGCATGGGTTTTTACAACCCAGAGATGTATCTCTGACACCTCCAATAGACGTCACAACCTCCAAAGTCCTAACACACAATGATGGTGGAGCTGTTTAAGCAAATTCTCAGACTGGGATAGTGGGGGTACGAAGCCTTCATCATCACCCCTATGATCTCTACTTAACGACCTTGCCTCAGAAGAAGAGGGGGTCAAATGCGCACCCAAATATGTGGCCTTCGATAAAACCCTCCTCGTAGGACGGAGAGATCAGTACAAATATGACAAACCTCTTAAGACGTTTGTCATCATCAAGTGCATGGCCACCCTTTTCCCAGTTTCCTCCTATAACCGTGTTACCGAATGAAGGACTGGGAAAGTGTCAGGCACTGGGGCGCAGGCCTTTTTGTCAACCTTTGAGCAACATGGTCTAAAAGAAGCATGGCGGTTGAAGGAGGAAGAAAGGCATGTCTGAAATGGTCCAAGTTGGCAACCAACCGACGTCAAGAAACACAATGATCGGCTTCATATACCAGGATAATTAAAAGTCTACATTGTCAGTCAGTGTTACCATGCGCTATAGTTCCATAATGTTTGTTTATATTTGTAAAACGTGGCAGTAGTTCCACTCTCTATACTATTAATGCATGATTGTGACTGCAAACAGTTTTTAGGTTTGTTTCAGAGAGTAATCTCAACACTGAAGTATTAAAAATGCACTTTTGATAAGGGGAAAAGAGTTAGCTAGAGGATCGAGAAACCTTCAAGTGTTGAGGCTCTCTGTTGTAAAATAAGATTTGGTGCCTGTGTTTTTAATAAAATTGTAGAGGAAGAGTTATCTCTCAAGACAGAGATTCATGTGTCGTTCCTTCTTTCAATATGTATTTTCTTTACGTGAAATGTATATCCTGTTTCCATTCTAGTTTGTTGATTGCTTTCATGTCTGTAACTTAGTGTATAACAGTTTGGAATTCATACAGGCTATGATCCACCTGTTGTTTCAGACATTTATCAAGTTTTCTTCTAAATTCACACGGAATTCATCTTGTTGGTGCTCCGAGCGATGGGTTGTTCTCTCTTGTCCTCTAACCACCCACTAAATATCTCTTGATTATGAGATCAACGACTATCTTTCCTCTGTCTGCAACCCCACGCCATTCTTTTCCTCATGCAAATGTTCCCTACTTAGTTTTTTTACTCCATTTCCAATAGTCCCTTGCTTTGATAATCCCACCTACATATTACGTCATTCTACTTTGTCCCATTCCAGGAGTCTAGCCTGCTAACCATCCTTTGAGCGAATATCTTATGCGCGTAGTAAAATCTGAAAGACAAGCGAAATATCCCTCTCTGAATGCACAGATCTAGAGGCGCAGTCTAAAGTGGTTCTGCTGTTACGGCGGGAGCAGGCCCTCCCCTCAACCTTGGGGCTCAAAAAATACTGATGCTAACAAACTGGCACTGTTGTCGGGGGTGAAATTGAAGATCCTCCCTAGGAAAAAATGACATGGTTTTAGATCTAATTGTTCATGGTGAACAATGATTAGACGTCAAGAAGGTTGAGCACTTTTCACCTCGTGACTCCACACTTGAAGGGTTTATACTTCGATGACTCCGCTGGTGGTATGACCCAGAAATTAAATGATAAAAAAGAATGGGCATGCTCCATCCAAAAAAATGAACCCCTTGTAAATCTTGAAAATGCATGGTGAAATATTAAGATGCTCGAGTCTACATTTCTTCCAAGAGGATTTGTCTTATCTTGTAAGTTTATTCTTATCCTTCCCTAAATTTATTAGAGAAACCTTCTATGATTCAATTCATTCAGAACAGAGCTATGAATATATTCCTTTTTATCCTTCTTTACGAATCGAAAGCATTGTGTCATCTTGTATATCTGGTTTTCACCTAGATTTTTCCCCAGAGGCCCACGACATCAAAGGTCACCACTATGAAATTCATGAAACCTTGGTTGATAGCATAGCTATTGCACCTAACCTGGTCTCTCCCATTTCTCCAAGCCGGTACAAACCATTACAACTGTCTCCCATCCTCCATGATTTTCCCACAAAACATCACAAGTACCTCCCCAAATTTGATGGAGAATCCAAAGACTTCACTGCTGAGAAACATTTACAAGCCTTTGAGCATTTCTCTTACCTTTATGAGGTAGAACACGATGATGTCTACATGAGGGCTTTCTCCTAGTCATTGCAAGGAGATGATAAAGAATGGTTCAAGCACTTGTAGCCTAATTCGATCAATACTTGGGAAGAGTTTTCTTGCACCTTCTTAAAGTTTTGGGGTAGGAGAAGGTCACTGGATCATATACTTTCAGAATTTTATTCCCTGAAGAGACATGAGGGTGAGATATTATCTAGTTTTAAGAGAATATTTGATAGCTTTTATTATAACATGCCAAAGGACATCCAACCTCTTAAGAAGGCTGCTAAAATCTATTATGCAGCCACCTTTCCCCCTGAGCTGTCCCTACTTCTTTTGGAAAGAAAATCAACCATTCTGCAGCATATGTTTACTGATTGTTTGGAGGTTGAGGAAAACCTTAAGATGTCCAAAAAATTGTTGGATCAGGAAAGCGGTGGTGAAATAAAAGATACATTAGAATTGGTTGGGCCCTATAAGCAGAATGAAAAAGTCTCGATTTAGTTAAAGCTTTCTCTTGGTATAAGAAAGATGACCGACCCGATACAGGAGCATGTTATCATACAGGCCTGTTCTCTGAATATTGTGACCTACACTGCCCCAGATCCATACAAGACAATTTTAAGAAGGAATTCGATGCACTTGTGTACGATGAATATGAGGAAGAATACCTGCAGGCTGTACCTGAGAAGCTGGCCATTGAACCAGGACCTGCTAATGGAGAGGACCAAGATGTTATGTGAAGTTGGGAGGTTAAAGTAGAAAAAGGTGATAAAGACACTGAAGGTGATAACCTACCCTTGTGTTATGCCTCTTTTGAGTTAATACGACACATGATTAAAGCCTCTAAGAAAAAATAGAAAGAAGGGAAGATGATGCAGCCCAGAAACCTATATGTAACTGGAGGTGATAAAAAGAAACTATCATGCAATCCATCTCTAGCTACCGATACATCGAGGGTTTGTGATGAAGTGTCAAGCCACGGAGAAGGATGCAGCAACTCTCAAATAGATACATTTTCCAATGTTCCTCCTTTAGGAGTACCACCTCACACAGGAGGGATATGCCTACTCGGTTCTGCTGGAGAAGCGGGGGACCTTCCTCTTGAGGCACATCAAGCTCTCGTTGCAGAAATTTTGGGTGAAAAAGGGGATGTTTCATTGAAGAAATATTATGTGGGCCTTCTTCCACAATCTTCTGGGTATTAGCTGGACAAATCACTAGAAGATGGAAGTTCCAGATGGCTTTCCCATGAGCAGAAGACAGAGTATGTTGGAGGTTGTCATGTTTTCTATGACCCCATAGCAGGGTAGATGGAAGGGATGGGTAAGGATGATGACTGGTCACATTTCTACTTTAAAGAGCAGTCTATTTGTTATTACCCTCTCCCATTATCTATTTCATTTCTGTCCATCAAGCACAAAGAAAGAACAAAACTATTGGGCAAGTTGTTTCATTGGCTTCATTGGAAGTCTGATTTCACTTAATCGGACTTGTGCACAAAATTAGGTAGAGTAGGTAGGAACAAATAAACTCAGCAATTATCGAGCATTTCCTTCATTTTCTATTTTAGTTTGTTTTCATTTTCAATTGCAAGCACTGGTTTTGTAGTCATGAACTTTGTTTCCGAGAGTGGCATGAATTTGTTGAAGCGATAGCTTAGAGCAGAATGGAAATTTCAAATAAATATTGAAGACAACCCAATGGTTTTGGCACTTGGTCTAAAGGGTTCTTTGCTACCTCACTGGGATGATAGCATCCCTCATGGAGCCAGTTGTTAACACTCTGTTTTCAACAGTCTATTTAGGGGCTGACAAAATTTTGAGGAGGACATTGGGTGCGTTGAAGGCATTAAGTGGGACTCATGATCGAAGGCTGAGATTGAGCGGATGGTAGATCAACGGCATCAAAATATTTCACACAACCAACATGCCCGACCAAAGCCACTTTTCTAGATTGCAAAATACTTAAAGGTCGGAAGCATTCGACAGTGGAGATGAGATTAGAAGCAGATCCACGGCCCTAGCCAATTTCACAAATAAAACTTGTGCAGATAAAGTCGTGTTTCCAAATTGTGAAAAGTGATACCGACCACGAATATCAATGGTCATGACAAAGAAGGGCACGGATCTATGGTTTTGGTTTATTTCGCAATATAGACTAGCATAGTTGAAGACCAAGATTTCGCATTGCAAAAATAATAGGACCCACTTGGATCGACGGTTGCATGAAGGGGTCGATATATAAGAACGCGTCATGATCCAAAGCCTCCCGTTGTATCCATAGAAGTGAAATTGGTGGGAGAAGTAAAGAGATGTGGACGGTGGATGTGAAAAGTTTCCCCCAAATCGGAGGGCTGAGGAGACCTCCAGGATGTAGGTGTCGCATCCAGTGCAAAGATGACAGGGGAAGGGACATTCATACATGTAATCCGCCTATCGATAGGTGGGTTGATGCCTCCAAACGTCATCTTTGATAAGCCAAAGGAAAAGGTCACGTCCAATGATGCTAACTTCTCTGACTCCGTTGGACTAGCACGTGGTTCACATGGGAAAAGACAGGAGGTGTAGGTTTTGAAATGGTGAATCAAACGCCTACACAAAGTTAAGAGAAGCCGCCAACCAAGGCCACTTATTTCCACCGTCACATTGAGTGAAAATGCAAGAAAGGTCAAATCCACAGTCCTTGAAACCAGCTTGACAGCCACACAGGAAGTGCTTAGAATGCTATCCATTATCAAATAATATAATTGGACCACAGAATAGAAGATCTCCACCTTGGCGTCACATAGGCTACTATCACGTCGACTGGTGTCCAAGACTATAGCCATCTTGAAGCCATTTAAGCTTGCCCTATATAGCTCTACATTCTGAGGTTGTCGAATTATGAAAATGTACAAACGGTGAGAACTAAAGTTTAAACTTCGAAGAGTGTTGAGTTCCTTCACAGATAGCCATGGTTGTGTGGTTTGAGAAGTTAGTTCGAAAAGGGGTATTGATGGTTGGCGAACATAATATTGTGCTTCTTCGTCTTCCTGGATATATGCACCGAGAAGTCTCCAACCACTGGGGCACAGATGTTAAACACCTAGGGAAGTTCAACTGTTTTCACACTTCCCTACCCTCAGATACACTGTGCATGGGCTTTTACATCCCAGAGATGTATCTATGACACCTCCAATAGCCTTCATGACCTCCAAAGTCCTAACACACAATGATGACGGAGATTCTAGAGAAAATGCTCAGACTGGGATAGTGGGGGTCCGAAGCCTTCATCATCGCCCCTATGATCTCCACTTAACAACATTTCCTCAGACAAGGAGGGGGTCAAATTCACACCCAACTATGTGGCCTACGATAAAACCATCCTCGTAGGAGGGAGAGATCAGTACAAAGATGACAAACCTCTTAAGACGTTTGTCATCATCAAGTGCATGGCCACCCTTTTCCCAGTTTCCTCCTATAACCATGTTGCAAGACAAAGGAAGGGCTGGGAAAATGTTAGGCACTGGGGCACATGCCTTCTTGTTAACCTTTGAGCAACGTGGTCTAAAAGAAGTAGGTCAGTCGAAGGAGGAAGAAAGTCATGTCTAAAATGGTCCGCGTTGGCGACCGACCGACGTCAGGAAACACAGGGATCACCTTCATATACCATGATAATGAAAACTATACGTTGTCAGTATGTTCTACCACGCACTACAATTCCATATTGTTTGTTTATATTTGTAAAACGTGGTAGTAGTTCCACTCTCTATTCTATCAATGCATGATTGTGATTGCAAACAGTTTTTAGGTTTGTTTCAGAGAGTAATCTCAGCACTGAAGTATTATAGATGCACTCCCGATAGGGGGAAAAGAGTTAGCTGGAGGATTGGGAAACCTTGAAAGGTTGAGGCTCTCTGTTGTAAAACAAGATCGGGTGCCTTTGCTTTGAATAAAATTGCAGAGGAAGAGTTGTCTCTCAAGACAAAGATCCATGTGTCGTTGCTTCTTTCAATATGTATTTTCTTTACATGAAATGTATATCCTGTTTCCATTCCAGTTTGTTGATTGCTTTCTTATCTATAACTTAGTGTATAGTAGTTTGGAATTCATACATGCTATGCTCTGCCTATTGTTTCAGACATTTATCAAGTTTTCTTCTAAATTCATGTGGAATTCATCTTGCTGGTGCTCCACGCGATTGGATGTTCTCTCTTGTCCTCTAACCACCCGCTAAATATCTCCTGATTGCGAGATCGATGACTGTCTTGCCTCCATCTACAACCCCATGACATTCTTTTCCTCATGAAAATGTTCCCTACTCAGTTTTTTGACTCCATTTCAAATGGTCCCTTGCCCTGATAATCCCACCTGCATCTCACATCACTCTACTTTGTCCCATTCCAGGAGTCTGACCTCCTGACCATCCGTTGAGCGAATATCTTATGTGCAGAGTAAAATATGAAAGACAAGCGAGAGATCCCTATTTGACTACGTAGAGCCAGAGGAGCAGTCTAGAGTGGTTCTGTTGTTATGCTGAGAGTGGGCCCTCCCCTCAACCTTGGGGCTCAAAAAATCCTGGCGCTAACAGTTTATATGACCTCTTTAGGCTAATATTATTAGATTGTTTCTATGACCTATTTACAAGTTACAAGATGGAACTAGGATTTTATGACCTCTTTACAAGTTATGAGATGGAACTAGAAACACATGTAAATGTACAAATTGAAAACCAACTAGGGTTTCATGAACTACAAATTGCATGCTATAACTAGGGTTGAGAAGTTATGAGATGGAACTAGGGTTTTATGACCTCTTTAGGTTTCAAGATAAAATTATATTGGTTAGTATTATTTAAGTAGAAACCAAAAGGCCATACACCTAGGCTATGCACATACATGAAACAAAATGAATAGGGTTGAACATGGACCACAAGTGGAAGTTCCCATGCATGCATGACTTAGAAGTGGAAACACACGTACATGAATAACAAGTAAAACCAACTAAGTTTTATATGAACACATTAGGTTTATATAATTAGATTGGTTTTATGATCTATTTACAAGTTAAGAGATGGAACTAGGTTTTTATGACCTATTTACAAGTTATGATATGGAACTAGAAACACATGTACATGTACAAATTGGAAACCAAATAGGGTTTCATGAACTACAAATTGCATGCTATAACTAGGGTTGAGAAGTTACGAGATGGAACTAGGGTTTTATGACCTCTTTAGGCTTGAATATCAAATTAGATTGGTTAGTATCATTTAAGTAGAAAGGAAAATGCCATATACCTAGGCTATGCACATACATGAAACAAAATGAATAGGGAAAAATTAAGATACTTATGTGAACAATTTAATCCCATTGTCAATTGAAATCATTAGTATAGAGTTGAGGTTTGTATGTGTTTTGTAGCAAGTTTCAAGAACCAATGTATGGTATTTGATGGACTTTCATAATAAGCAATAAGAATTTTAGCAAACTTCAGATTTTGTTTAAAAAGCAGTAGTAAATAAATGATTTAAACTCAGAATTTGTAGTTTGAGGTATAAAGATGGTACGGTAAGGTTCTATAGATGTCTAGGATAGTGTATGGTATGGTTATGATGTTATGATCTTAGTGTATGGTATTATGTTAGTATAGTATGGTATGGTATGTTCGTATGATATGGTATGGTATATTATTATGGTATGGTATGGTATGGTATGGTATGATGTTATGATGTGGCTATGATGTTATGATGTTAGTGTATGGAATTTAGGTAGTGTATGGTATGGTTATGATATAACTAGGGTTTCATGAACTACACATTTCTTTCCTTAACTAGGGTTGACAAGTTATGAGATGGAAGTGGAAGTTCACATGCATGCATGACTTAGAAGTAGAAACAAATGTACATGAATAACAAGCTAAAACAACTAAGGTTTAATGAATTATAAGAAATCCCTGAGTATTGAGATGAGAGTATATGTTATTTTCATTAAAGTAAAAACCAAATTCCATATATCCCTAGGCTACACTTAGAAATTGAAAAGTAACTAGGGTTTCATGAACTACAAAACACATGCTATAACTAGTGTTGAGAAGTTAGGAGATGGAACTAGGGTTTTATGACTTCTTTGGGTTTAGATCATTAGATTGGTTAGTATCATTTAAGTTGAAACCAAAAGGCCATATACATTTTCTATTCACAAACATGAAACAAAATGAATAGGTTTGAACATGGATCGCAACTGGAAGTTCACATGCATGCATGACTTAGAAGTACACATGTACATGAATAAAAAGCAAAACCAACTAAGTTTTCATGAATTATATAAGAAATACATGAGTATAGAGATGAGATATGTTATTTTCATTAAAGTATAAACCAAAAGGTCGCATATCCCTAGGATACACTTACAAATTGAAAACCAAGTAGGGTTTCATGAACTACAAATTGCATGCTATAACTAGGGTTTACAAGTTATGAGATGGAACTAGGGTTTTATGACCTTTTTAGGTTTAGATCATTATATTGGTTAGTATCATTTAAGTATAAACCAAAAGGCCATATAGCTAGGATATGCACATAGATTAAACAAAATGAATAGGGTTGAACATGGATCACAAGTGGAAGTTCACATGCATGCATGACTTATAAGTAGAAACACATGTACATGAATAAAAAGAAAAATCAAGTAAGGTTTCATGAATTATATAAGAAATTCATGAGTATAGAGATGAGAGGCTATGTTATTTTCATTAAAGTAGAAACCAAAAGGCCATATAGCCCTATGCTACACTTACAAATTGAAAACCAACTAGGGTTTACTGAACTACAAATTGCATGTTATAAGTATCATTATGACCTCTTTAGGTTTAGATCATTAGATTAGTTAGTATCATTTGTGTAGAAACCAAAAGGCCATATACCTAGGCTATGCACATACATGAAACAAAATGAACAGGGAAAAATTAAGATACTTATGTGAACAATTTAATCCCATTGTAAATTGAAATCATTAGTATAGAGTTCATATTTGTATGTGTTTTGCAGCAAGTTTCAAGCACCAATGTATGATATTTGATGGAATTATGATTTACTATTTATGTAAAATCAATCCACCATCATAATAAGCAATAAGCATTTTAAAAAAAATCAGATTTTGTTTAAAAACCAACAGTAAATAAATGATTTAAAGTCAGAATTTGTAGTTTGAGGTAAAGATGGTAGGGTAAGGTTCTAGGGTAGTATGGGATGGTTTACGACGTGGGATGAGAGGGTAATTATGAGGTTTAGATAGATGATTTATGATGTACTATTTTCAACCAGCAATAATTTAGGTAGTGTATGGTTAGGGTAGTGTATGGTATGATGTTAGTATGGTATGGTATATTAGTATGGTATGGTATGATGTTATGATGTTATTGTATGTAATTTCGGTAGTGTATGGTATGGTTATGATGTTAAAAAGTTGATGATAGCCCTACATGGGTTGTTTATTGAACCATGATCTTGGTGTTTCATTAAGGATGGATTTATCGAGTTATATATCTTTCTGATTTTCATAGATACAATTCATTTGTATTGGTCTTGTATGAAGTTTTGATTATCTTTGTAGGATGTCCTGAATAACTTATGATGTGGTGTCTAGTGATTATCTCCCATGTCTTACTTAATGGTTTCTTGATCTTAGTTGGATGAGTCATAAATTATTCCTTGAAGTATCGGAGATCTTTAAATAGTTAGTAGGATATGTCATGATAAGGTCTATATTATCATAATATCACATAAGTGAACCACAAGTTATCATTTTATTAAACACATACTTAATGAAAGCCATAGGTAAACATATCCGAAAGGCATATAATAAATATCATGTTCCAAAATAAATTCAACCATATATATAAATTTGAACCTTGCTTTATATTATATGTACATATAATGTTTTAAAAATTGGCATGCCATGGCCATAATACAAAATAGTGGATCGAACTGTACATCTATGTGTATACAAACAAAACGTTACACTAGTACATGTGAATATTTTTCCCACAAACTTCCGTTGCTATTGCAACACTTGTGCGTTTCTATAGAGACAAAAACAGCCCCTTCTTTTCGTGGTAAAACTTCCGTCGCTATAGAAACACTTTCCCTATTTTGTCGCTATAGCAATAAAACACACGTGTCAAAAGTGCAACGAATGGATGGATACTATTGTGATGGATTTTTGTGGCTATTGTGATGCTGATTCGTGGCTATTGCGATGAAAAACTACCAAAAAATTCTCAACAGGTCGTCTCTCTAGTGACGAAATACATAATTTTAAAAAACTAGGAAAAGTTCTTGTAATAATACATTCATCTCTTTAGCGAATGATATTCGTTGGTCTAGTGATGATGTGTTCATCGCTCTAGAAATGGTAGGAATTTAAAAAAAAAACAAATTTGAGAGAGGTACTTCGTCGGTGTAGCAACGGATTTCCAACGGTGTAGCGACGAAGGGTTCTTCGCTCTAGCAATGGAAAGTAATTTAAAAAAAAAATGTTGTTCCAATGAAGTGGGTGTCTCTATAGCGACGACAGGAAAAAAAAAATTTAAAAAATCTGATGGACTTTCTATACTAGCGAGAAAATTTTTTGCCGCTAGTATAGCAAGTCCGTCGACAAAGCATAGTTAAAACTTGTTTCTTTGGAATGATCAATATTGGAAAAAGTGCATGTAAGAACTTTTGGAATTTAACTGTTTTGAGGTAATGATATAGAGGAATATTTTCTAATCCTTTGAATGAGTGTATGTTTATTATGTGAGGGCTCCCAATATGTTTACCAAGGAACTAAAGTTACTTGCAACAAAGATTTATATCATGAAATTTTTTCCGTGGTTAGACTTAAATGTTTTTAGTACATAGTAATCACTTCAACTATCTTAAACTATTTCTTGTTTTGGAAAATTTGTTTTTTGAAAGATACGTTTACTATGCTAATAATATTTAAAAGTTGGAAACATGAAAGAGTATATACAATGGGCAGAGGAGAAAATTAAATAAATAATTCTTCCTCAACGCTACTAAAGCAGGGATAAAATCAGAGTATGCTTGAGAAATCACACTCTTGGAATCCCTTATGAAGGGATGGTCCTTGGCATGAATCTAATTATAGACATCTTCCCAACAAATTCTTCAGAATGCAAACAGAGAACTAGCTTCATTAGCAAAAATACACACCTTAGTTTCAAGATGGAGAAAACAAGACCTAAAAAACAAAAAGATTTAAATGCACATTGAAGGATGGAAAAATAATGTCAAAACACTTTCACCAAGCTTTTCATCAATAACTTCACTATTTTAGAAAAAAAAATCCTGACTATATAAAAACAACTATATTTATAACATTTTTTTGTTTTCGACTTAGCCTTCAATATCAATCAAGTCATACTATTATTATGGAAATAGAAAACGAGCTGCTAATCATATTCAATTATGAAACAACTCATTAGTACAATTTTCCAATAAAAAGTGTCTAGAGCTAAAATTGAGAGTCAACGGTCAAGGAGAAAAAGTTGCACCAACATCAACCGATAATATATTATCAAAACATCTACAGGCTATTGTGAAACACATTTGAATATTAAGCACAAATAAAAACCATTCAGATGCATAATTAACATAGCCAAGATCAACAAACTGGAGCTTATTTTATCCACGAGGACTTCACTTAGTGAACCTGTCACATAGCACGTGCGATCATGGGATATTAAAGAATACCCTTAATTTCCAGAGATATTGATCCAAAATATTTTTGTTGAAACCCCCTCCCAATATTTAAAACCTCCTCCCCACCCATTTTTATACCTCAATCCTTATAAACCACCCTACCCACCCCTACCTTAAACCCATCATCCCCCCAATACCTGCAATATATTGGTTCAATTTTTGATAATTTTAAAACCCACAATACGAAATAACGTGATAGGATATTGGTCAACAAGTGAAGCCCCCATGATTTTATCCAAACACAAACATTCATAGAAGACCTCCAAATTCATTAACAGTATGTTCACAAAAATTAAATAGCAAAAGAGTCTCGCAGTCCAGAGACAAATATTGCAAGTGCATAAAATTATTCAATAAAAGTTTTAACTACCAAAATAGAGTGACCACTATAAATAGGAGGGGTCTGAGACAATCGGGAGTGTATCATTTTAGGAGGAAGTCCTATGAAGACTTCCAAAAAAGATGATTTTCTCTATTCTCATCCATATTTTGGCACAAGAGAGAAAGGGAGAAAAAGAAGGGACACGACTCACTTGAACATGAAAATCCAAAGAAGACTCTAGATCATCCAAAGCTTGGCACCAAGAAATAAGGGATGGAGAGAGAGATAAACAGAAACCCTAGGAAAAACACGCAGGATAGACTCTTTGATGCAATGAACACATGCAGGTATAACCAAGAAGTTAGTATGACTATGAACCTTAATGACCCATTAAACTGCTTCACTGAAATACCCAAAAGTTTGGCATTCAAATTGGAAGCATATAAATAAGCTCTAGCATAGAGATTTAAATGTCAGAAGATTCATAAGATGAGTCCATTTATCTAACCACACAATTTTATGAATTATGGAAAAAGAGAAGGGATAAATACATATGGGGATGGATAGCTGCAAAAACAAAGAAATGCAACATTGGAGCTTTCAAATACAATAACTAAAACAAAATCCTATCTACAAGGTTAACAAAAAGATAGAAGCTAAAAAATATAGATCTTTGAACTTACAAGAGAAGCTCAACAAGTCTTCGACAAACACCAGACTCAATCACAACTTGAATTTTATCATTTTTCCCATAAGACAGATAAGACAAAGCCCAACAAGCATATGTTAAGACTTCTTCATCATTAGAATGAATAAGCCATTCAAGTGCAGGAAGAGCTAGATTTTTCTGCAAGAATTTGTTCATAAATTTCAACCCTACAACACATTTTTATTTTGCAACAAAAAACAAAAAAATCAATTGAGTAAATCATGTTACACATATTTACGTCATGTCTGTCAATTGGGTCTAGCGGATATGGTTGTGGGATTGTGCATTACCGTGCCCACCCAGGTTCTACTCCTGTAAGTGACATCTTGAAATCATAATGAGAATATTGTTGTATCAACTTCGAGGCCTGTTGTTGAACTGGAATTATGCCCCTAAGAATCTAGGGTTTACCCACGACACTATCCTAAAAAATGAGGAGAAGGACCCAGGTGTCACCCCTAAGATTCTAGGGTTTACCTTGGGCACTATCCTCAAAATGAGGAGAAGGACCCAGGTGTTTTCACCTAGCATTGTAACCTAGAAAATAAGATTAATGTGATGTATATTATATACGAGAAAGGTCCTAGAGGGTCATTAGTGCTACATTACAAATTCAGTGTATGATAAAGTGTACTGTTAGGAAAAATTTAAGGATATGTTAGAGCAATATTGTAATAAGGTGATTATGATATATTAAGACAATCTCCAACTTCTATATAAATATGTAGACACCATGTGATTGAAATCAATGAATGCACATCATTGACTCTTCCATCACATATCCACCCCACGAGTGTTAAATATTTCTAACATTAGTATCAGAGCAACCTCTCAATATAGAGACATCAAATAATTGTGTTGAAACAAAGTTCAACACAATGGTATGTATTTTGGAGGTCGTTTTCATTTTCACATTCCAACTTCCAGTCATATAAATTAATCATTCCTTCGCTTATTTGTGGTCCACATTCTCTGTAAGTGTCTATCATATTTATAAAGTTTCCATATCTTAAAGTAATTTATATCAGATCTACACTTGTTTTTTATGCATTGAGTTTGAATAGGCAAGGTTATAATCCTCTTGTGGAGAGAAGTCATGCATTGTAGCAACATATCTCTTGCATTCTCTGTCCATCATTTCCAGGCATGTAACTTTTTCTTTGAATAAAATATGCAAATCTGAATATTCTATCTCAAGTCTGTTTTATCTGTAATTAGTTATTGTTTGGTGACAATATTGTTTATGAAGGATACCACACACTTCCACTTGACCAAATATCAATAATCAGCTTAAGGTATAGAACAATGTTTCCAATGAAGTGTGGTATTTGGGGAAACTAGCTACAACAAAAACATCTGAACTGTTTATTATAAGTCCTCAACCAAACCCAATATCAGAGGTATCCAAAATTAGATCTCAATAAAGAACATAACATACATTAGTAAATAACTAAAGTGTTGTTGACACTAAGTCAGATTCACATATCTATAAGCCACAATTTTACAAGTACAAAGTGTTTGATGAAAGTTCATCATAACAGTGGTTTGGACCATACTTGCAATCTACAACAGTTTTAAGGTGATCTACAAAATCCTTAGACTAGCTAAATACTGTTGGAAATATTTTAGTCTAGATTGACTTGTCATATTTCATATTGTTTATATAAGTTAAGCATAATTTTTTTTTTACATAATTTGACTGTCTTGACTAGACTACTAGGGTTTCTTTATTTAAGAGTGAAATGAGTGTCAAAATCAGGTATGATCCAAAAAATTCTCATTCTACTTCCCTGATAGGATTGCAAAGATTTACTAAAAATCGAATGAAGAACAGACATAAGAGGCAGTAACAAAGAAATCAACTCTTATTTCTCATTTCAAAAAGTAGAGCCAAAGCCATGGGTTTCCCCTACTTTATTGAGAGCACAAAAAATTGCATTTCTTTAAACAGACCTACATTAGAGTTTGTCACGATGTTCAATAGACACTTCATGAGATGTGGCTCAAGTGTATTTAAACTCAAATTTCCCCAACAGGTTTCCTACTTAAGCAATATGACAAAATGGCAATCTATTAGCTTCCTTCAATGTAAATTCAGAACACTGAAATACCAATAAGGAGGGTCCTAACTTGGTTGTTAATAGAAAAATTCACTCCTTTCTCAATAGAAGAATTTAGTTATGGTTTCATTACTTCCAAACACTGTTTCTCAAAAGTAGAGATGGAGCTCAAACCCAAAACCTCCTCAGTGCAATTTGTACCCAGTCTTACTTGCAACCACAATTTATTGGTGCACTACATCAATATTCAGTACCCTAGCCAAAAAGCAGAAATCAGTGGTTACAATATGAATTTGATATTCAATGATACATCACAAAGTAACCCAAAAAATACTAAAACGTCGAGTTAAAAGACAATTTAACTGAAATTATGACTAGCATTCTAGTGGAAACCTGTCTATATAAATGAACATGATAAAAGACAGTTACTAAAATGATTTGACTAGTACATGGAGACTGAAGATTAAAATGAACCAACATTTTCAAAATGAAGATTATTTCCTCACACTGCAAGATCAAATGTTTCTACTAGTGTGGAAATATGTAGAGAAACCATAATAAAACCATTTTTAGACAGTTAATCAATTTTTTATTCTAGAAAGTCTACGAAAATGAATAAGAAATCATAAAAGAAAATATAATTTAAGAAAACCTGCCAAGGAAGCACTAAACGGAAATCTGAATGCAAAAGCTAGAAAACATAGGAGGAAATTAATAAATTAAGAATAGAGCGTTTGACTATATATGTTGACTAGGAGAAAGATCGTAGGTAGTTTAGAATTGCAAAACATCAAATTTGAAGGTATAAGTAATATAGATGCATACATTAATCCGGTGAATTATTTGCCAGCATAAGTAAGATTCAAAAGTGTACTAGAAAATAGAATATTGGCACCCTTCAATTGATGTAGCTATGAAATAATGACACCCTTCTTGGCCACTTCCTCATTCCATACTTTAAATTTATCATCCTTTTTCATCAACTCAACTTTAACTTTATTCAATTGATAGTCTTTAATTCTCATCTTTTCCATAGTTTTAGGAATTTGATCGGTAGGATCTATGGACGATGAGGCTTGTAAGACTGTATATTTATCTAGCATGAGGTCTTGATCCTACTTTTTAAATTTATTAATCTACCTTTCAATTGACACTATCTTCTCCTTATGAATTTGATTTTCAACAAATATCTTGTCTAGTTCTAAGTGTACAACTTCCAATTCTTTCCTTTTCGCATGCTAAGTGATAGTTATGTTGATATTTTTCTTCAATGCCAAAATTTCCTTGTCATTCTTTTTCAACATATTCTAATTAGGAACTAGATAATTTGTATCCTTTGACAATTTAGATATTTTATACTCTAAATAATTAATCTTTAACTTCTTAGCCTTAGTGTATGAATACTCATTTTTATGCTCATAGTGTACTTCATAACATTTCGATAGACACCCTCTCCAGTTTTCCTATGCAATTCCATAACATCTTAAGGGTGAAAGACATATAGATTAAAGGTCACTTGAGTGGCCCCGTAATTGGAGGGTGCCCTCTTTTCACTAGGTTCAATAGGTCGTATTATTACCATCTTAAGTCTTCATTGTCTTAAATCAAGGGATGATAGCATTCTTGTTTGATGAACTGTAGAAATCTCTCTCTCTCTCTCTCTCTCTCTCTCTCTCTCTCTCTCTCTCTCTCTTTCCTGGAAATATACTTTTGTAGATCTAAATTATATTCTTTAATCTGAACATAGACACCGTAATGTCCAAATTCGACTAGAGAGTCATGAGTCATTACAAATTTGTATGCTTTACAAAATGTACAACATAAAAATTAAATATTTTCTAGATGTACCTTAGCAAAAATAGTCTCGTGTTTAATAAGAGGAGGAGATGGTATGGTGGCAATTCATTTCCATAAACACATATTTTTTTGTGGTCCTCATAGAAAAACCAATCACCAACTAGGGATTTAGTATTTAATTGTAACAAATGCTCACACTTGAGAAACATCCTAGGAGGTTCATTAAACAATAAGAGGTATATTTTGGACATTATAATGTTTGCAAACTATAAGAAATATTCATGATTATGCTGTGATATATACTTTTTTAGGTTGGTCGTATCAAATAAATCCCCGTTGTGCTATAGGACCATATGCAACAGGTAATATTGGTATCTAAAACATATTTTTGAACCAGAGTTCTTAAGCTATTTATGGATCATTTCTATTAAGAAGGAAACAATGTCCAATTTTATAGGTGACTCTCGACAAGAAAGGTTTATCATCAAAAGGAAACCAATAATTACGTCATCATCTACAAGGTCATATTTATATCCCAAAATTTTACATACCATGAAAATTGTTTCCTGACCTGGCTCAAGAAAGAAATTTATATTATAATACAAAGATGTTGCAAGTGGCTTAGCTCCATGTGGAAGCAGTGTTCCGATTAAAACATATTTTATTTCAGGATATAATTCTCTAATCCTTTCACGTAAATATTCTTCATTGAAAATTTTCTAATCCATGTCCTCTTCAATTTCCATTATGTCTTGGAGGAATTATTTATTTATTTGACCAATTTTAGTGCGTAGTCTTGAGAAGATAGATATTCTTTTCAGGAGTGTATAGATCAATGCACCATTGCACAAACTATGGAAAAGGCCTCACCTTGGGAAGGATAACTTTACCTAATATGGAATTACACAATTTTAGTATATCCTTCGCTTACTTAGTTAGATATTCGTCTTCTCCGGAAATCATGTGTAGGTTATCCATGGAGAGCACATTGTCATATATATCAAAATGACTATCTCCTAAGTGCTCCTGATTGTTGGATGCTTTCCTTGCTGATAGTGAGGTTTCTACTTCAACAGGGGAAGCCATGACGCTTAAATTACAAGCCTTTTGTGGATAGGAGACATAGTGAAAGGTCCTAGAGTGGTTAGCAGTGAAGAATATAGGGTTTCAAAAAATCTTGTAGAAGGTGCTCAAAAGGATTTGAAAGTGATTTTTTATAGCGAGGAGATTTGAAAAATTGTCCATCCAATAGATGAGATATGTAATGTTTGATGATAGGACGATAAGAATATGACATGGGGTAATTTATTAGTGGGAATATTTTTATGGAAGATAATGATAGTCATATATGTTGGATATTAGTGTGGTTGGTCCCCTTGCAAGCTACAGATAAAATAACTATCCCAATTATGAGAGACTAGCAGTATATTAAGATCACTTTTGCAACCTTGAAGAGCTCAATTACTGACACGTGGTTAAGTAGATTCAGTTTTAGGGCCTAGGGATTTGTCATAAATTTTTTGCACCTCAGAATACTTGAAGCTTCTAGATCCATTTATCTTGATTCTTCAATCCTAAAGTATTATACATGTGTTGCTACTTTAAAAATATGAGGGTCTGAATATCTATCACATCATGCTAGTACTTATCCGGTTGGTGCATGCGGATTAGTACATACAGGAAGTTTCAAGGTTAGCCTTGATAAGTATTTGAAGACCTCTTTTGTGATACTGAAATGATCAACTACTAACATATAGATATGAGCATCCAGGTTCTGGATCGCAATAGCATATTAACATATACATAGTTTTGTAGGTATGAACTCATAGAAGTCATTGGTCTTGAGTCAATTAATTTGAGGCATAGATCTTATATATTCTTTAGCATTTAATGGAATCGCAATTCTTAAATACCATCATATTAAACACGGTTGAATCACCTATGCCTATCCTGAAATTTGACCATCATCTTCACCATCAAAATCTATTGTTTGTGATTAAAATAACCATGATCTATATTATGCTCAGGAACTCGAGGACATGCTCTTTCCTTTTTACAAAATCCACTATCATCATCGAATTTCTCTAGTTCATAAAATGTAACCAGCATTGGATTCTATGGGGACAACGATTTACTCTTGTAGAGGATGAAAACTGTGGATGTAGTTTGTTCAAGTCCGTTGGGTTATGGAGTCATTATGATTCTAGCAGTTCATAATACCCTAATCTCCAAACTCTTTTTAATTTTCGTGGATCACTAGAAGACAAATGGATTCTAGACAAGATAGCTGACTAGCCATAAAAATGTATAATTTATAGAAGAAAAATGGATCCCTAGACAATATACAGAGCAAAAATTGCAAGCAATTGAAATGAAACCCACAAAGGAGGGTGTATCGGGTAAAGTCCTAGCACTTTTATTTTTGCTGAAATATAATTTTCAAAACCATATAAGTTCGAAGGACTAGAAGTAGAAACTATCCATGCATGCAAATATTTGACCATAAGATTACATCATAAACCTCAAATGATTGGCAAGATGAAACTATAACATAAAACCTTAAATCTAGAAAACAATTAGACATACATTACTTGCAAGCACTTAAACAAAAAAATGTGCAGTCCTAACAAAAACAATAGGCCAACCATTCTAAATGAAACTAAGACATTCAATATCTCAATCAATGGATTCCTTTGTAGTTGTTCTGCCTTCACAAACAAACCCCACCAAACCCATGAACCAGGTCGACAACAAGAAACCAACAGGAAAATGCAAATAACAGCAACAACATACATCGCATACAATCAAATAGGGGAAAACATCTCATACATCAAATAATGGAAAACAAATGGGGATGAAAAATAGACCAGCGTACCTTAGCGAGCCATGTCGAAAATCCCTTGACCTTGCAGAACACAAGATCTCTGACCCTCCATTGTTTGCAGGAAGTTGTTTTTCCTCATCTTTTAGCTAGTTCCATGTCATGAAACCCTGATGGCAACAGAAAACACTGTATGGAATACCCTCCTAGTCCTCAACAAGAATTATACCCTCCCAGTCCTCCTCTTCCACAATTTCCATAACACCATTAATTTTCCACTACCCCTGACACCACAATAGTGTAAATGCCTCATAACAATTGGGTACCTGTTAAATTATCGATTAATATTTTACAGAGGAAATATTTTTGTGGCTCGTTGGAAAATGGAGGAATGGTCTCACGATTGAATCCTCTGGCCGTAGGTTTTGAGGAATGGGCTCATGATGGAGGAATGGGCAATATTTTCATGGCTCATGACGGAGGAATGGGCTCACCAATCCCCAATTCCTTCCACCACAAATTCAACATGTTTTTTCAGCCATTGTACCTATATTCCTTTCGTCTATTTACACACATTACAATAAAAAACAACAAATAAGATAACCATGAACATGCACAAGCCCTAGACATAAAAGGTAAATGAATTACATGAGCTAGTGAAGGATGTAAATGAAGTGGAGTAAAAAAGGTGGATCATAAAAGAAAATATGGAAATTACTTAGGTGAACTTTTAATATGCGGAAATCCCCCTTTTTTTTTAAAATCTCTTACTTTTTTTACTAAGACAAGCATAGGATGAGTGATTTCCTTGTCATGGATCGACCATGAAAAATGAAGAAATTGAATATTTTGAATTTATGTGCCTTTTTAGATATTCGGATTCAAGATTTTCTAAAATATTCTTTCCCTACTAACATTCATATATGTATGTATGTACTTTTAAAGAAGCTAGGACGTTGGACGTTGTGATAATGATCAGACATAACAATAATTTGGTGACTATCCGACTAGTGAACACATCCACCAACATCTAAATCTATAGGGACCTCACTACATGTCTTAACTAGAGATGCCTAGGTAGAAGGGGCTCTCTGAATCGATATGCAATGTTAAAGGGCCTTTAATATTGATATAAGCCATAGATTTCTAGGACATTGTCATGATAGCTAATTTGGTGTCAATTTGATTATGATGATGGTGATGACGATGGTGATGGTGATGATGATGATGAAGATGATGATGAAGATGTTGATGAGGAAGAGGGTCATGACTATGACGATGATGATGATGATGATGATGACGATGATGATGATGATGAAGATGAAGATGATGATGATGATGATGATGATGATGATGATGGTAATGACAACGATGATGATGATGATGAAGATGATGATGATGATGATGATGAAGATGGTGATGACGATGATGATCATGATGACGATGATGATCATGATGAAGATGATGATCATGATGACGATGGTGATGATATTTATGATGATGATGAAGACAATGTTGATGAAGATGATGATGATGATGACAATGATGATGATGATGATGATGATAATGATGAGGAGGAGCAGGAGGATGAGGATGAGGATGAGGATGAGGATGAGGATGATGATGATGATGTTGACAATGATGAATATTGTGATGATGATTATGGTGTTGATTATCATCATGAAATATGCATTTATCATATCATTTCTAGAAAATATGTGGGTCATTGAGCCTGAAATTGTTCTCAAGTTCACAAATCATGTAGGTAGTATGATGATAATGATGGTGATGATGATGATGAGCTAGGATGATGGTGATGATGATGAGGATGATGGTGATGATAATGGAAAAGGTGATGATGATGATGATGATGGAAATGATGATGATGATGATGATGATGCTAATGATGATGATGGTGATGATGACGTCAATGATGATGATGATGATGATAAATATGGTGATGATGAATCTTTCTTCATTTGGAAAAATGTCTACAGGTATTATGTCTATGAATATTTCTTCATTTATTTTCATATAATTAGATTATGAATATACCTCATGTATTCTATAAACTTTATGAAACTACCTCATGTGGTTGCATCATCTACCTCATGTCTTCTGTAAACTTTATGAAACTCTCATTCAACTCTGCCTTGGTCATATATTAGGATTTTTACCTTGACATTCCTTTTTTTTTTGTTTTTGAAACTATACAACAATATGAAATTTGATTGAAGCTATAATACCAACATGTAGTGTTTCTAAAGACAAATTGCAACTATTACTATAACTATGGATGTAACATAAACAAAGAAATAAAGAGTAGCTAAAATAAAGAGACAAAAGTATAGAAAATAGTGGGGAACATCTACACTACCTGCAAGGATGAATTAAACCTACAAAATTCAATTATGTTGGAGCATACCTTCCCAATATTTTTTTTTGTTTGTAGTGACTACAAAACAAAAAATAATACAAAACAACAACTTAAACTTTTTATCTCTAATAAAACTTATATGACCCTTGTTACATGATAGTTGCATTTTAGAAACAATGATAAAGACATAGGACTAAGGTGGTCGTAACCTGTTCAAGCTCATAAATTTTTTATCATCTATTAGCTGCTTTGGAATGCAAGAATTATACACAGAACTTGAATGGGCTACGAGCACCAAAATTGAATTAATTGAAGAAAATGTGGTATCATTGTTGTTAATAGTTTATTTGGGCCACAATGTGCATCATGTACCAATAACAAAAGAGATAGGATATAATTGATACTATCCCAATACTAGTTTCTATACTCCTTCAAATAGTTTCCTAGTTGACTCAAGTTTGTGAAATAATTCGAGGTGATAAACCACTCCATTGAATATAATGATGTGTGATATCGATACATTCTTGTACAATATGAACTAGAATTCAACCATTGACATTGTTGTTTCCCTTTCCAAGTTCTTGAATATACAATTGGGTTAAGGATAAACTCCCACACAAATAAAATTGTGTAATAGCTCTAGAAATTGTTTAATCTAATGTATTCCTTAGAACTTTCATGGTCCATGTAAAAATAACCAAGATGTCAAAGATAAAGACTTCCAAGTCAAAATGGTCATTTAAGATGTCAAAGTGTATTATTTGGTTGTATAAAGGGATATCAGATATGACGTAGCTAAACACACTAATGCTAATCACATGAATACACAAGCCATTTAGATAGAATTTGACCATTTCATAAGACCATTTCAAATTATTAGATCTTGATCACTGGAGAGCTTGATTAGCTAAAAACCAAACAAAATTTTCCCCAAATATTCATAACTTCTTTAGCAGATGTTGGCTAAGGAAGGTCTTCATCTAAGTATATTAGAGGATCATAATTTTAATCATTTATAGCTCATAAACCTTTAAACCTTAACACATATCCACTATAAAATCCAACATAGCTATTATAACTCTAATACTTAACCCCTTATAGCTCATAAACCTTTAAACCCTTAACACATATTACCGTCTCGACACAAATAATCTCTAACCCCTATTTGTCACAACTCGTTTACCCCTACAATCACCAACATTAAAAACCATTAATATGAGACATAACCAATGTACCACTAATAGAAATTCTATAACCCCTAATCTATGATTGTGATAACACATATGACCTATAAACCCTAATGTAACCACTAACTATTAAAATGTCCAATTCATATAAAGTATAACATTTAAAGCATCTAGAATCTAG
Source organism: Pseudotsuga menziesii (assembly GCA_001517045.1). NCBI lineage: Eukaryota > Viridiplantae > Streptophyta > Pinopsida > Pinales > Pinaceae > Pseudotsuga > Pseudotsuga menziesii. The sequence continues at coordinate 254,711 of LPNX010290532.1, forward strand.
CAATTTAATAAACCCCTTATTTCTAAATCTAGATTTACATCCTCCAATTCCTATCCCATATAACAACTTCACTACTATAATTAGAAAACATTCTTAATTCATATAAGATATTTCCACTAGTCATAAACTAGTCTCAAACTTGTGTTCTTGTTAAAACATTCATGTATGATTCTAGCGAAATCCAAATTGAGTTCAATTAGTTTCAATGGAAATAAGAAATACAATAGTGTTATGGATCCAAATTGAAGAACTAGATCCAAAAAATCGACATGATGATGATGATAACGATGATGATGACGAGGGTGATGAGGAAGATGATGATGATAATGTCAATGATGATGATGATGATGATGATGATGATGTCGATGATGATGATGACGACGATGATGATGTTGATGATGGTGATAATGATGATGGTGATGATGATGATGATGATAATGATGATGACGATGAGGATGGTGATGGTGATGATGATGATGATGCTAATGATGATGGCCATGAGGATCATGATGATGATGAGGATACTAGTGATGATTATGCTGGTGATGATGATGGACATGCTGATGATGATGATGATAATGATGGGGATGGTGATGATGATGTCAATGATGATGATGATGATGATGATGATGGAGATGATGATGATGATGATGTTGATGATGATGTATATGATGATGATGATGATGATGATGATGATGATGATGATGATGATGCTAATGATGATGATGATGAGGATGTTGAGGACGATGGTGATGATGATCATAGGTCAATGATGATGATGATGACAATGATATGTTGATGATGATGATGATGATGTCAATGATGATAATGATTACAATGATGATGATGATGATGATGATGATGATGACAACAATGATGATGATAAGGATGATGAGGATGATGGTGATGATGACGATGTTGATGATGATTTCGATGATGGTGATGGTGATGATGATGATGAAAATAAGGATGATGATTATGCTAATGATGATGACGCTGAGGATGATTATGGTGATGATGATGATGATGGTGAGGATGATGATGACAACGATGATGACTATGATGATGAAGATGATGATGTAGATGATGATGATGATGATGATGATGATGGTCATGATGATGATGATGATGCTAATGATGGTGATGGTGATGATGATGTCGATGATGATGATGATGATGATGATAATGATGGTGATGATGATGATGATGCTAATGATGATGACGATGATGATGATGATGATGTTGAGGATGATGGTGATGATGATGATGATAATGATATGACGACGACGACGACGATGATGATATTGATGATGATGATGATGACGATGATGATGTCGATAATGATGATGTTGATGATGATGATGATGATGGTGATGGTGATGGTGATGATGATGATGATGATGATGATGATGCTAATGATGATGGAAATGAGGATGACGAGGATGATGGTGATGATGATGTCAATGATGATGATGATGATGATGAAGATGGTGATGATGATGTCGATGGTGTTGTTGATGATGATGACAATGAAGATGATGATGATGATGGTGATGATGATGATGATGATGATGATGATGATGAACATGATGATGATGATGAAGATGATGATAAAGATGATTATGTTGATGGTGATGATGATGAAGATGGTGATGATGATGTCGATGGTGATGATGATGAAGATGGTGATGATGATGGTGATGATGATGATGATGTCAATATCACTCACATCTTCCATTGGGGAGGTGGTGGTCATATTTAAAAGATATCATGTCTCTTATTTGTACTTGAGTTATGCCTTCATGATATTGTATGAGAATGGTAAAATGTGCTTTTGACCTTCACTACTCAATGGTATTAATGTGATTGCTAATGCTATTGAACAAGATCATAGAAAGGATTTTTATGAAGAGGAAAAAGTTAAAAATGTGTTTCTTCTCATATCAGTTGTGACTCAATCTATATAAAAATAAAATGTGTATTTTCGAGGTGAAGAGTACTCACATAGAAAATGGATACCTTCTTTCAAATATACCCTTGTACAAACAATCAATAAACACTCCAACTTAGAAAATGAAGTGTGTTAATCTCAGTTGAGGATGCACCCAAGTAAAGTTCAAGTTCAACTTAGTTTTAACAAGCACAAAAGGCTAGTTACAAGTTGCAAAACACAAATGTACAAATTTATTTATAAAAAAAATTAAGCATGGGAATTTGTATATGTCATTTAAATAAAAGATAAAATATTTTAAATTTTGGACTATTATGAGCCAGTTTGATACGTCAATATGAATATGGTAAGAACAATTTCCTTTGACACAACACATTCATCTCTTTAACTCTTTTGAAGGTAGTGTTGCAACTCAAACATGCAACATATTTTCATATGTTATAAAGGGTGACAATGCATGGTATGGGAAATATATATTGACTAACATATTTTCTCTTGCATTCTCACCACAATAGATGAAGGATACTAGAACATGTATTCAGTACATAAATAATTTACAAAAAGAGATGGTTGCATACAGATATAGGAACTTCAATGAATTCATCTTGGTGTGTAGATTCAAGTTTCCTATACAATCCAATGTTCAATTGAAACCTTCTCTTCATTTATAGTATATTTTCTTATGATTCAACAATAAGAAGTTCCTAGGATGGGGAAATTTCCATACAAATGTCACTCCATGACCTATGATTAGGTTTTTTGATGTAGCTATATGTGGACAACATAGCTCTTGAAATTATTTCAAACAATTTCATTAAAGACAAAATATTGAAAGCACTAAGGGAATTACATATATATATTTCAATACGAAGCTTCAAAATGTGATTATACAATGGTCACGTAACAACATGCATGTAATTTTCATTTCCAAAAAAATCATTTCACAATAAAAATGGATTGGATTTCATAGAAAGAGGAAAACATTTTATCCCTAGAGGCCAAGAACATAGAGTTGATAGAAACTTATACAAGAACTAGAATACCATATCATTCTCCTCCTTAGACCAGAACTAAAAAAAATAGAACATGAGTGTAATATCCCTTTCATAGTGGACTTTCATCGCAATAGGGATAGTATGGTCCTGTCATCGCTATAGTGACAAATTTTTGTCGCTATAGCGAATACAGGCCCATATTGTCGCTATTGCGACAAACATCGGGGAAATTTTCAATTTTTTCAAAAAATATTAAACTTTTTTTCCACGAAAACATCCATTTTCACTATTTTGTGGAAAATGTTCATGGGAAAATTGAGCCATATCTAGTAGTGTTACATGTATGTATCCCCCTTATACATTAATTCTATTTATCCCCCCTTTCACTTCCACTATCAATGTCTTGTGAAAAGTCTATCTTTCTTTTTCGGCTGCTCAATAGTGATCTCCAATGCTGAACAATAAGGATAGATCTCATTTGCAAAGTCTACATACAAAGCAAAATTTGTAAGTTAGTTTGACAATGTGCACTTGATCAAATTCCAAACCAATATAACACTTTTACTTATTGTCCATGAGTAAGTTATGGTGGGTCATGGTGTAAGTGATGGTGCCTCACTAGCAGCGATCTCGATTGGGTGTTGTTCAAGAACTACTTTCTCACTATTAAGTTGCATAAAATAATATATATGTCAATGTCAGCAAATCAATGGGTGCACCAAAAATATAATTGCATGTACAAATAAAACTATACTAATGGAGGGACAATGATTTTTTTCAAAGAAAGCGATACATACATGTAACTTCGGGGGGAGGGATGTGGGTGAGCGACAACCCCGATTGGGTGCTCTTCAAGCACCACTCGCTCACTATCAAGATGCATACAATAATATCTATGTGAATGTCAACATATCAATGTGGGAAACAAGGAAAAAGATACTTGCATGTGCAAAAATCAATATAAGCAAGATAAGCAATAAATAAATATATGTGGGGGTTGTGAAGAGGTGTGTAACGATTGGGTGGAACAAATAACACTGGGATGAAAGGATTGGCATATGCATCAGCAAATAAGGCCGCTCGTTGGACAACATAATAAAAAATACGTTCCGATGTACAAAAGCATAAATATTCAATTAGACAATTTCAAATAGTTAAAATAGTACATGTTGAATCATTAAAAGCACAATTAAAATAAAGAGAGACATAAACGTACCTGGGTCACCAACAACATCAATTTGTTTCTCTTTAAAAATTTCTGCCTCACTAGAATCCTGAATACATTAACATATGTCAATGTCAACAAATACAAAGAAAACGAGACATATACTACATGTTCAGACAATAAAATTTTCAAAGAAAGTAAGACATACACGTACCTAGGGGGGGGAGAGGTCGGTCACCAAAAAAATCGATTTGGTTCTCTTCAAGCATCGCTGCCTCAATATATTCCTACATAAAGTAGCATATGTCAATGTCAGATAATACAAAGAAAACAAGACATATACAATGTGGATGAAAAATGATTTTTTCAAAGAAGGTGAAACATACATGTACCTGGGGGGGGAGAGGTAAGTCACCAATAAAAAAGTTCATTCAACTGGCATATATATCATTCTACGTAACAAAATATAAAGATACAATTAGAAAATTTCTAATAATTGCAAGCATACATGTTGAATTATTAAAAGCATAATTAAAATAATACATGTGTGTAGGAATATTCCTCTACATGAGAGGGACTTTCCTAGGATTCCACAAACTCATCATGCCCACCCTGCATAAAACATATTGTATCTAGATTAGGATGTATTGAATGTTGCAATATCTACTATAAATATGTAAATAACGATTACAAATTAAAAATTAAAGTTCTTACAGGCAATAGTGAAGCACCAAAACCATATGCAGCATTGAACGCTACATCAATGTCATCAACATCAACCATCAGACTATGTCAATATGGGGTTTCATGGGACACCAGCTCTGTATTTGTTCACATAAATTGTTATATAATTAAATAGAAATAAATTATGAACAATTGAAAATTGTGATATAAAAAAATATAATATGTAAAGAATGATTTTTACTTACATATCAAAGTAATCCACCGTCCTAGAACTCTAAAGCAGGACCATAGCATATGCCTCCACAAGCTCTCGAAGGGTGTGGAATAACACAATGCTCAAAACCCTCTGTGTCTCTAGTGTGATCTATAGCTCTAGTACGGTCAGGAGACCTAGTAAATGGATCCTGAGTGTGCGATGGGCCAGCCTCAGAAGTACCAACCCCTTTGCCTACATTTCCTTGGACATCAGTCCCATGTTGAAGCAATGTATCTGCCAATTTGAATAAGGCCTCCTACGTATCATCAATCATGGGACCCATAGGAGGATATAACCGACAGGGTTTTGGTTTGTATGGATGGCGTGGCACATGGTTAGGATTAGTCCCGGAGCCTTCCCTATCTTGGGGCATCCCATGACCCACACCCTGGAACTCTAAAATATAAAAATAGTTCACATGTTTCCCAAAGGTAAATTATGCATACAGATTCCTCAGGAAATAGAATGGAATGTCTTTGATCCCATGAGGGTCTTCATCAAAGACCATGTACCAGTGATCCATCCAATTGACTTTCACATTTGGTTCCACGCACCAGTCTATGGAAATGTGTGCTTGATTGGTGGGTGGAACCAATCCGATGCTAGGGTCCTAGAATAATGAAAACAATTGGTCTTTGGTTATATTTATTTTTTTGACGTCTTTATAGCTTAGACCATTGGAATAGTATTTCCTCATGGATTCTATGTATTATCTAATGTTGTACAATGCTCCCTGGGCATTGGAAATTGTGATTGTTATGGTATCCAATGCCTTGGCTAATGATTGTCTTAAATGGTACCCCCCTCTAAACAATGAGCTAAGGTGCCTCAATGCACCTAAATGAGCTAGAATATCTGAATTCTGGTCTTGTTCCCCCTCCGTGTTTGGGTTTGTGTTCGTATTTGGGTTTGTGTTTGTTTCTTGGTTATTAGTGGGTTCATTTTGCACATTTTCTTCAACATTTGTGTTCTCTGTTAAGATTAAAGCAACAAATTCAAAATTGTCTTAGTATTTAATTGTTTGGTTTAATTCAACAATTTTTATTAAATTCGTTTTAAAAATAACAAAAATGATAAAATTAACAAACACAAACGAAAATTGAAAGCAATTTTGAAGGAAATGACCACTTACCTTCCATTGGATCCAACTTCTGAATTGTCCCTTCCAAATTTTCCTCCAAAGTCACCTCCAAAGTCACTCAAACTCAAATCGTCGGTGCATTTTTTTGCACTCCCATTCTTGTGGCCTTGACTATGAAATAAGAAATTGAGGCAGCAGGCCTTTGTTTTTTTTTTTGGTTTTGCAAATTGCAAGTGTGATATATCGCACTTGCAATTTGTAACTCTTAAAAAAAAGTGAGAGTGATATATCGCACATGCGATATTGGCTAACTAAGGTTAGCCTCGATTTTGGGCTCGGGTTTTCTGAAACTAGCCACAATAACGAATATGTGTTATACATTTTCAGATCAGATATGTGTTTTCTATTTCTAAAGTGGCACTAAAAAGTGGGACCAAGTTCGTGCGAGATCCCTCTCCCTTTCATTTTTTTATATGATTAAAGGACTATGTTAGTTGATCATTCTCTCTACAACACTTGGTAATTTTTGCCTGATTTTTTTATCTTTCAATCTATAAAAATTATTATTTGTTTTCAAATTTAGTTGTGTTCATGACCTTCCTATTGGGGAGACATGCCGAAGATTAAATTTATTCTTATTTTACTATATTGTGTCCTTAGTTAGAGGTCATTTTTAACCTGGTTATACAAATGTCCATTTAACAAGCACAAAATATTTTAGGATCTTCATTTAACTAGCCCATTAAATACAAAAGTATTACAAAATGTGTAATGTATAAATATATAAAGTGAATAATGGTTCCCAATCCTTTGTGACAGTGCAAATTTTTAATCAACTAAACTTGTTAAAATCTTAGAAACATAATATATTCATTGTAATTTTTGCATAACATAAATAGTATTGAGCGATTTTTATCAACATTTTTATCATGAGATTAGAACCCTTTTTCTGTCTATTGCATATGATTATATATAAAAAAAACATGACTTCCCAGTCCTCTCAATAATATATGAGTCATACTAACCTCCATTTTCTAAAAATAAAAAGTACTACTAAAATGTTGACAACTACATAACTAATTACTACATTTTAGGAATTAGTTTGATAATAAATAACTAGAACCATAGAAATTATGCTTCGATAGGTTTCTAATCCTTGAAGATGCTCTTGATGTTTCCAGCTACCTTTAATTTTCTCGCTCCTTTAGTTTCCAGTTGGCGCATATAATCTTCATCCCTTAAAACTTGGGATTGCTGCCTATGTCCTTTGACTGGTATATAACCGCCTTCAATTTCCAAAAATAGTCAATATTTAAACCTTCGACTGCCCCAAAGAAAACTGCATTTTAATGTTAATTTTTGCAAAGGATCACCAATCAACTTGTTATCCATATATTAAACTTTATCTTAATTGTGTGCAAGGAGAAAATAAAAATAATGATTAGTTATACCTAAAACAAGACGCACAGGAGCACTAAAAATGCATAGTAGAGAGGGAATTGGCCTTTTAGGAATGTCAACAAAGACAAACTCTTCTTCCTCCCTTTCAATTTGGAGGATTATTGTTGAAACAGATTGTTATGTACTAGTACAAGTATGGAGAGATTCTCCATTATAAAGTTATGTAAGAGGCAGATCCTTCCCATTGGAATCTAGCAACCCAACGAACTTGTGCATACAAATCGTGAAATAAGTTCAAAACCATTGTGGAAATATGTTTAAGATATTTTTTCATCTCTCAGTGCACACTTCTTTAACATCATGTCGAACTTGTCTTTTCCAACTACTATTAAAACCAAATTAATACATCCCATCGACTTGGCACAGAACATTTGGTTGGAGTTTTTGTGGCTTTTGTTAACATAGAATTATGTATAAGAATAAGTGGCCTTCCCACTATGCCATCCAAGTAAGGTGCTATAATATCTGTACCCTAGGCTCACAAATACTTGGAACTTAAGATAATGGTGGTTGAACATTGAAAGCTATTTCCCTTCTAGAAAATGTTGGAAAACATAAGGATGCCGTATGCATCTTTGGATATAAAAACCTTCCCAAAGTATTTTGACAAACTACCTTTATGATGCCCACTAGATTTCCCATTGAAAGATAGAGACATATTAATACCATCAGTATCAAACCTACTTGAAACACCATTTATGTTCATGAATATCATTGTCACGTCCCCTCCCCTCATCCTGATTATGGAGAGGACGCGAGCTACACACTGTTTCTACTATCAAAACGAGAAATATAGCCCCATGAACATAACATAAAATGCATTTAACATAAAATACATACACATATGCATAATACATGTAAATACACAGTGGAAGCAACAACATTCATTCAAGAATTCATGATGTTCATAATAAATTATAAAACAAATTCATTGCAGAGATTAAATATACGAGAAATACTTATCTTGAGAAGAAGATTCCCCCGCAACTAGCGATGTCGCTGTAGCATTCCACCCAACCATAAGACATTGTGCTCATCAATCTCTCAGCACCATTGCCACCCCCAAGTTAGGCATGATTTCCACAAGTAACTAGGGAACAACAGATTTACACACAGCAAGACCATACACCCACAGTCAAGCCAACACATAGTTGGTTTTCACAGACTATCTAGCTAAGCCAATAAAACAATTGGGTTTCATAGGGTACTCAGGAAACAAGACAATATCATATGGGTTCCTTGGACTTACTCAAGCAATCCAATCAATCACATCCAACATAATCAAACCATCTAATATATGGGTTCCTTGGACTTACTCGACCAAGAAAACAAAAGGATTTCATTCACATCCAAATACAAGTTCTGTGTATGGACAAAAAACATCTTGGGAATCAAAATAAAAAATGGTAAATGGGGAAAAATGACCTAGGTGAGCAAATCATTTCAGGAAACATTTAATGGCTCCATAGAGGAAAAACAACCTCTACAAACCCCCAATCCATGGATCTATCTTCCCACCCATTGAGCATAACCAATGAGGAAAATGTAAACATTCATGAGGGAAACACACAACAATCTCCAGCTGCATGAGGAAAGGGAAAACAACCTCTTAAAACCCCAAAATTGTGGTTCTCCTCTGTCCATTCACTGAAAAATAACAAAAATGGATTTTCCCAGTCATGGAATGAGGAAACAACCAAAAAAACATGAAGGGAAGAGCCCAGCCAGTGAGCATTACAAAATTGAATTCCCACCCATGAATAAAAATGGACAAAACTGCAGAAAATGTGTAAGAGGGAGCTTAACATGCTTTAGTTGCGTGAGGAAATGAAGGAGATGAATTCCTAATGGGTTGGGAATAGATTTTGTGGGTTTTTACTTGACCCATAAGACAAAACACGTTTTTCCAAAATGGGTGGTCTTTCCAAATCGAATTTGACCTCCATACCTTTCCTATCCCAAGGAAATAACTTCCTCAACTGATTTCTGGCAGAAATAAATGATTGACACAGAAAGACAAAATGGGTAGTTGACAGCCTTATGGCTTTTCCCTTTGACATTTGGATTTTCTCCATTGGCTCAAGGGTTTGAAAATCCCCTACCTATTCCTTGTGAAATCATTCCCGCATCTCTTTAATGTTGCATTGACATAGTCAGTTGTGGGTATTTTTTCTAATTGTATAGTTACATGATGTAGAAAATTATATTATGCCATCAGCTAGCACGATAACCCTGAAATTCTGGTTTTCCTCTGCTCGTTCACTGAAAAATACCAAAAATGGATTTTCCCAGTCATGGAATGAGGAAACAACCCAAAAAATGTGAAGGGAAGATCCTAGCCAATGAGCATTACAAAAATAAATTCCCACCCATGGATAAAAATGGAAAAAACTGCAGAAAATGTGTAGGAGGGATCTTAGCAAGCTTTATTCGCATGAGGAAATGAAGTACATGAATTACTAATGGGCTGGGAATATATTTTGTGGTTTTTTACTTGCCCCATAAGACAAAACACGTTTTTCCAAAATGGGTGGTCTTTCCAAATCGAATTTGACCTCCATACCTTTCCCATCCCAAGGAAATAACTTCCTCAACCAATTTCTGGCAGAAATAAATGATTGACACAAAAAGACAAAATGGGTAGTTGACAGCTTTATGGCTTTCCCCTTTGACATTTGTATTTTCTCCATTGGCTCAAGGGTTTGAATATCTCCCCCCTATTCATTGTGAAATCATTCCCCCATCTCTTTAATGTTGCATTGACATAGTTAGTTATGGGTATTTTTATTAATTGTATAGTTACATGATGTAGAAAATTATATTATGCCATCGGCTAGCACGATAACCCCAAAATTCTGGTTTTCCTCTGCCCGTTCACTGAAGAAGACCAAAAATGGATTTTCCCAGTCGTGGAATGAGTAAACTACCAAAAAAATGTGAAGGGAAGAGCCTAGGCAGTGAGCATTACAAAAATGAATTCCCACCCATGGATAAAAATGGAAAAAACTATAGAAAATGTGTAGGAGGGAGCTTAGCAAGCTTTAGTCGCGTGAGGAAATGAAGGACATGAATTCCTAATGGGTTGGGAATTGATTTTGTGGTTTTGTACTTGCCCCGTAAGCCAAAACACGTTTTTCCAAAATGGGTGGTCTTTCCAAATCGAATTTGACCTCCATACCTTTCCCATCCCAAGGAAATAAATTCCTCAACCAATTTTTGGCAGAAATAAATGATTGACACAAAAAGACAAAATGGGTATTTGACAACTTTATGGATTTCCCCTTTGACATTTGTATTTTCTCCATTGGCTCAAGGGTTTGAATATCACCCCCCTATTCATTGTGAAATCATTCCCCCATCTCTTTAATGTTGCATTGACATAGTCAGCTGTGGGTATTTTTATTAATTGTATAGTTACATGATGTAGAAAATTATATTATGCCATCAGCTAGCAGGATAACCATCGAAATCTATTTTAATTGCCGAAACATAAAACAATAAATCCATGGTGGGGCCTTTTCCTTGACATCCACACCATGATTTATTAACACTATTTACATCATATACAATTTAATGCAATTGGGGACGAAACTAAGGTATTACAATCATGTTCCCCATAACATGTCCTATGAAGTTGCGTTTAGTAGGTAGCTAAAGCTTAGCCATTTGAATATGAGAAATTTCAATGCGAACATATCAAGGATTTGTACTATTTAAATTTAAATAACACTTCATCCTTAGTCTTCATAAAATAAATCCAAGTTTTTCAAGATGAATCATGAATCAAGGAAATATTATACACTCTCTCTGTTAATGATGAAGAAATCATCGGTCCACTCAATGCAAAGAGATTGACTAGAGAATCTCTTTTGATTTCATCTCATTGGGATGGAAAAGCTATTCTTGAATGGTTTTTGAGTGTAGATCCCTTGCACATTCCAATATTATCGTTCTTAAATTTTGGAAATCCTTGCACCATATTACTCAAGAGAGGTAGTGCTCCATAATGTAAGAGACCAAAGAACTTGTGGAACAATTCTCAAAACTTGTCACTATCATGCACTAGATCATCATTCTTTGTTTTATTAGTAAGAAACCTGCAAAGACCTCCTTCTTGCATTCCTTCAACCAAAAGTGGATCACATTTATCTCGAAAAGTGCACTGTTGATCATCAAACTCAACTACACACTTCATATCTATGATAATTGAAATAGAAAGAATATTATTTGTTAAACTAGGTACAAATAGTGCATGATGCAATTTGAGAACATTTGGAGGCATTTGGAAAAATATTGAACTAGTTCCAGTGACTTGAGATGTTGCATCATCACCCAACTCTAGCTGCATGCCTAATTCATTCTCCTCGAACTTGCTAAAGTTCTTTTTTTAAGGTGATGTGCTAAGGATCTCCACTATCCACATTCCAATCATCATAGTTGTGATGTTGGTGTAAAGGCATGAAATGGTAGAGACAATGGTTTCAATCTTGCATACCAACTCATCCACTTTGAGTGAAGCCTTTGTACTCCTTGTAGACTTTTTTTTCTTCTACTTGTGCTTTGCCACCTTCTTTTGAGGAAATTCACTCACATAGTTCCCCTTTTGTGTCACTTGAAACATGTCCCATCTCAAATCCTTCCTGTAGTGGTTAGAAGAACATGACTATTCCTTCATACCCTTCTTAGGTCCTCATTTTCACCTTTTCCCATTGAGAGCGAGGTCTTGGGATTCATCTACTTTGGGGACCTTTGTTTCACACATTGTTTATTCTTGGATGAGTGCATCTCAAATATTTTCAAAATTTGGTAGGTGTACAACAACATAGACAACCTCCTTAAAAACTTCACATGGAGGTGAGAAACTATTTAGTGAAATGTACACTCACTCCTCATCTTTGATCTTCATAATGACTGCAAAGAGTTGATCTCTAAGATTGGTGATTTTTATTAGGCATAATGAGAAAGATATATAGGATATATGAACTTACCCTAGATCCAATCCAACAATATAACAATGTCTTTTCAATGGCCTAAGAAAACTAACATGGAAAACATCTCCTCCACTGCAACAACATAGGAAAACATAATTAGTTGAACAACAAGAAGAGAGGAGAATGAAAATGGAATCAAGGAGAATGAAAGAAGGAGAATAATGTGTAATAGTATAAGTTCAAGAAGCACCAAAAAAAAAAGAACATGAAAAGAATGAAAACGAGAGCATGGGTAACATATGTAGTAACAATAGAAGTGGAAGCAGTACCAACAACAATAATGTAATACAAGAGAAATTAAAGAATATGATTTGAGCACTAGTAATTGAATGAGAATCATTTACGGGACATCAGAATATTTTGTTTTCTTTCTTTGACAATTTTATATTTTATTACATTTTGAAAGAAATATTCATTTCGTAGTTTAGTTGAGTTGATTGCGAATTTATTTGGTATCTTCATGGCCATATGATAAATTTGAAAAAGAAAACTAATAGAAATTTTCAATTTTCTTTAATGTGTGCATACAGTCCCCTTTTTTATTATATTGTAATATGTATTATATCGACATGATATACTATAGAAAAACTTAAATATCTTTTAATTATTTACAATTTAATATTATTAGTAGGGATGTAAAATTACTTATTGAGAAGTGAAATGATATAGCACATTGTAAAGAAGTTATTAGTTCAAATACTTCCCCATTATTTATGTGTATAAAAAAATTAATTATATAGTGCAGCTTTGAGGTATCCTAATGATACATCACACCAAATGATACATCATACAAAGATTTCATATTCTGCACATTGTTAAATTTCCAATGATGTAAGGATAACCTCGATTAGAGTCCATATGATGAAGTTATGTCTCTTGCAAGTTAACATATCTAGTTGAACACCATGGTACTGAGTAAATTTTAGATCATATCTCACTACCAATGTTGATCTAGTCATGTGTGTAATTTTAAGAATGTTCTAGAGGTTCCAAACCCCAATTCTAATTGAGAGTTGAGGCATGTAAGAGAAAAACCATTAAATACTATGATATTAGGAGGAGAAGGGATTCCATTCTTATGAAGCTCTTGTATGGTTACATAGATGAAAAATAGTAAGGGACTAGATACTAGATCATAACCAAGGAAGTAGGAGATCCTGAAGTACCCATGTAGGCCGTAACATAGTGAGACACAATCATGCTAGAAGGTTGTACACACAGTCATGTGGTAGGGTGTACATAGTCATGCTAGTAGGGTGTACACATTCATGCTAGTAGGGTGTACACAATCATGCTAGCAGGGTGTACACAATCACATTCACAATAGTAAAGAAACATAGTCACAATAGAGTAGAGAAATAGTCACACTAAAGGAGACAAACAGTAACAAAAGTAGGGACACACAGTCCTGTTTGGATCAGGTGGACACACAATCATGTGGATAGGGTGTCCACAGTCACGTTTGTAGGTTGGACACACGGTCATAGTCACCCTGGAATAGTTCACATCCCAACCCTAGGGCACAAACTTACTACCCATCCTCATGACCCGGCAAGGATAAATACATTCCACGAGTGGAAAAGGGGAGAAACCCACATCTCACGATCATCAAGGAGGAAAAAATTCTAGAGCTAGAAAATTAAGCATGATCCATCTAGGATAGAAACTCATGGCCTGCAGAAGAAGAGAACTGGACCACTCCAAACATATCAAAACCCAAGACGTCCTTATGAAGGAATGCCACTTTATTTTATCCATATTTATTATTTGTATGACCCATTTTAATATTTAAATGAAAAACTATGGTTATATTGGGTCCCATACCTCCCTTATTTCAATATTTAATGCCTCCTCCCCCAACCTAGGGAACTAGTAGGTGGGTGAACATTGTAAACTAGTAGACCTATTGGAACGGGCACATGATAGTCCTCCCCATCCAATATTGTGTGTCCTCAAGAAATGCTAAGTTTGGATGCTGCAAAATTTGTACATCTTCTCAAGTGGCCTCTTCATTAGGAAAATCCTTCCATTGTACCAAATATTCTTTTATTGTTATGCTTTGTAGCCTTCTCTCCCTTGTTCTCAATATTTTTTTTTGGAATGAGAACATGTTTTCCTTCAACGTCCAAAGGTGGTAAAATATCTTAAACTAAAATGTGCTTCCCTATAACCTTATTTAGACAATAAGCATGAAAAAAATTATGATTTTTTCTTCCCATGGGAAACTCCAATCAATAGGCCACTTCTCCAGATTTTTGAATCACTTTGTAAGGACCATAAAATATTGGTTTGATATTTTTTGAACCTTTACCTTTTATGGTGGTTTTTTTGTAGGGATGAAACCTCAAATACATAAATTCATTCACTTGTAATTGTCTCTCCATTCTATTTTGATCTGCATATTGTTTTTGTTGATTCTGAGCAACCTGCAAGTTATCTCTCAAAACCTTCAAAATTCCTTGAGTTTATTCAATCCAATCCTTATCCTTTGGAGCTCTACTATCACCAAAAAATGTGTTCAATAAAATTGGTTTTGTTACAGCTGATTTTACCACACATGGTGAATCACACTTTTATGGCCTTCCCTATCCCTCTGCATACTCCTTAGACCCCATGGACCATTTTTGTACTTTTTATGTTTCCAATATCATCCCTAAAAACATGCAAAAATTGCCATACACAACTTTCAAACCCTTTCTCATGTATATACGCGGGTTTGACCCCTAAAACCGTGTACATCAGGATGTGTGCAAAAGGCGAAATTCTTTTGGATTTTCCTTGATGTGGATCCAACTCACTTGTCTCCTAGACTTCCATATGACTTGAGATCGCTTAGATTCGACCTTTCATTACCCCATTGAAGAGCTATATAAGGAACCCTTTGGATACATTGAAGGCATGAGGAATTGAAAAGCAAGAAAACTATAGTCCATTGTTGCCAGAGCTTATACTTGAGTCTACATCCCTTTGTCCCTTGGAGCACTTTTGTGTTCTTCCCAAGCTTGCCTTTTGCTTGTGAGCTTGCTATCGAGAGATGGAGGCCCAAGTGGGGGACTCAGTTTCTCCGATTCATAGACGTGCCGACAGAGGTTGTCTCTATTTTATATTAATAGAAATATCTTTTCTTGTCCAATAATGTGTGTTTGAATGAATATTTGATCCATGATTATTTCAAATGATTATATGTTATTGATTATATATGCTAGAGTAGGTCTAACACGATTATATATAGCATGCTTGTCTTGTTTATTGAATGTTGATGAAGCAATTTATCAATTCAAGCTGGAGTTGGAAAGCTCAACGAGGATCTACATCAACCGTCCGGAATAAGGTACGAATCAAGATCTTTTAGTGTTATATATTTGGTTTCTCTTGCATATAGGAAAGGATTTATTTCTGGAGTCAAGTTGTCTATTGTGGTACCCCAATCCATAGGAATTTCTCTACATAACAAAATTGGTGACTCCACTGGGGACGTTCCTTTTGTTTATTTGGGGTTTGGGGGCACAATGTGCTTGATATTCTTAACTTGCTCTTTGTTTCTCCTTGTTTCTCTATTACATTTTATAGTATGTTCATCCATTGACACTACCCTTTATTGGTTTGACCCTTGGCCTTCTTTTTATCATTGACTTCTCTGTATATGCAGGTTTTTGGCCAAAAGTCACATATACATGTAGGTTTTTGGCCAAAATCTACGTATACATGCAGCTTTTTGGCCAAAAGTCGTGTATATATACAACTGTTCTTTAAACAGTCACGTACATCCTCCTTTTTGGTGAGTTTGATGTTGTGGGAAGTTGTTGGGTAGGTTGTGAGTGTGGTTGGGTCTTACTTGGGTGTGATGTTGTATGTTGGATGCTTCTTTGGTGACCAGAGACCGCTTTTTCATTGATTTTTCTTTGAAAGTAGTTTTAGTCATTTATCCTTTTTGTTTTGCCATTAGTGCATTACTCTTTTTTGTCTCGGTGTCTTGTTAGGCTTGTGTTTTATACTTGCTGTAGAGACTGAGAGTTTTAGATGACTTTTATTGCATTTTTCATTCTTTTGTATTGAAAAATACAAAGTAGTTGCACTCTTAGTTGCATATTAGATATGGATTTGAGGAGGTACTTGCATTGGATTGCTTGGATGAGAGTTGTGTTTAGGCTTTCATATAGGAAGGATTGCATTGGCATTCAGAAAGGAATATATATTTATGCATCTCATGTAGTGGCATACCCTATTTTTCATTTGACAAAGATTGCACTTAGCATTTTTTGTTATGGTGTGCACATTTACTTCAATGTTGAGTCATAACTTCATTAGTTGCATGACCATTTCCCTTTGAGTAATTACAGCCAATTAAAATCAATCCATAATAAAATGTACTACACTCTTTTCTTTTATAGGGTGCACCAACAAGATTAGGTTTTAGGGTCTTGGAATAGTTCATTGTGAGTTAATTCTCCAAGACTACTAAACAATGAAACATGTAAGTGTCTGTCCAGGTGAGAGTGTGAAATTCCTTGGTATAATTAGTGTTTCTCAGGATCCTCCTCTTACAAGCGAGTTAAGCATGAGGTAGTGTGAGCGGTTATTGATTGGGATGACCCCTAGTCATAACTGAGTAGCACCAGAGATATTTCCAAGATTGCATTCATATCTGGGGGCTCTTTCAAGAGTTTCGGGCTTTGCTATCCTACCCATACGGTCGATCCCGCCTACGATTGTCCACCTGAGCATTGGTTATATTGAGGTGACCTTAGTTTCCTTACCTAGGTTATCGAGGGGGTACTTTGAAGGGGTTATTCTGCAGGTGTCCCAACTAGGTAGAGGTCGGACAGCACAGTCACTTTATGCGTTGAAGCTGAGGGACACTATCATTGGATACGTACCTCAGCTTGTAGTGTATGGGAGTTTCGAGCCTCTCCTAGGAGAGACATACCTGCTGCATTCAGGAGCTCACATATCCTCCCCTTGGTTCGCTTGTATTTTGGTTGTAGATTTTCTTAGGAGTGTGCTCTTTGTGCGCTAGTTGGCCTTTGGGATCGTGGTTACTTGAGTATATTTATTCTCTCTTGAGTTTGGGTCCTTTTATTTTCGTCATGCCTGGTATCTTATCATCCATCCTTGGTCCTAGTACGGACCTTGGTGTCAGACTTAGGGGAATCACAGCCCCTTACCATGCTCATAGATTTGGGAATGGTCATATTCCATCCTCTATTTTATTTGTGGAGGATTTTTATTCCCTTTGCTCGGTCTTTACACCAGTGGTCACCCTCACGGGGGTTGTAGTGAATGTGTGAATGTTGGGTCTACACCTTACTTTCTTTTTTATGTCCCATCGTTCACCGCATTGTTTGCTTTTGGTGTAGTTGTCATGATCATTCCTCCCTATTCCCTATAGTTTGGATTCTTTATTGTTTATTTTCGGTTTTTTTGGACTAATATGATTGTCATGTAGGGTCCAGTTTTTGTACACTCTCTCTGAGGATTCGACCCGTTCATTCCTATCATAGGTATCATGTCTAAACTGGCATATAGGTTAGGATTTCACATTCGCTTGCATTTTTCATGACCTTATGACTGTTTCATTTTAACCTTAGGTACAAACCCATTCCATGGTATCACAGAACCTTCATGTTGTTGTTAGAAGTGGTATTATGTGAATGGTAGAGCTTTCCTATACATGGCTGTCATAGTTAGATCCTTGTTGCATTTGGTTCACATACTGTGTTGCCTCCTTTAGGTTGTGGGAGTCCTTTGTATAGTCCTTCCATGTCCTTGAGCAAGATCTTCATACTCCTCTTGACCTTTATGTTGGCCTTTCCCCCGGGACTCCCTTATATATGCCAAGTTCTAATTGCATTATCATGAGATTTGCCTACCTTACTGAGCCTTATGCCGGCTTCCTTGACTTTGAGTATCAGCCATATAGCCCGAGCTTGTCTCATGTCTAGCCATGTAGAGCCATTTTGTATATCCTTTGCAACTTGATTCCCTATTTTTACTGAGAGGGGACTTTCCCCCAAGTGTCATTGTCCTACACATGTATCCTTGCATTGATCATAGGTATGTTCCACTACTTGGAACTAGTTTGTTTGTCCCTTGACACTCATATCCTCCTATTCTGTAACTATAAAGTACTTTTATTCTTTTTCAAGATTTTCAAAATATTTGAAAAAGTACAAAAAAATAAAAAAACCAAAAATTTGGATAAGAAAAGATGTTATCTTTGGTAGCAGTCAAGTCGTGTTTCCTTTGAACAAATCACTATATATCACATCTGTACTTGTTTCTCTGAGCTTATCTCCACCAACTGGTTAAGCTTCCAGTCCCTATGGAGCCTCTGTCGATGCCTCCTATGTTGCAAAGATGTCCCAGTTTTGTATATCGAGTTTATGCTGCCTAAATTCAGTCACCATTCGCCTTTATGCTCTTGTTTGAAGGAAGTTGAAACCTGAGTTGGCCATTCCTCAGTTATCTTGACTTTGCATGTCGGCCATTCCCAGTACAGTTACTGTTTTGTGCACCTTATG
Source organism: Pseudotsuga menziesii (assembly GCA_001517045.1). Lineage (NCBI taxonomy): Eukaryota > Viridiplantae > Streptophyta > Pinopsida > Pinales > Pinaceae > Pseudotsuga > Pseudotsuga menziesii. The sequence goes on from LPNX010290532.1 coordinate 273,816, forward strand.
ATCGAGTCCTTCCACATTATGTAGCTTTGTTGAGTACCTCGTTTTGGATGATGGGGGATGCCTTAATGCCTTCCTTCCAATGGACTTCATCCCATCGAATTCAGATCATTTATTCTAGGATAGGAATCTAGAGTCATTTTTGAGTTCCTTGAGACTTGCAATCATCAGTGGTAGGTTCTCTCTCCATCGACATTTTTTTGGGAATACATCAATGTCCCCTGATCGATGGATTTTCTCAAGTGTTTGACCTCAACACATTTATTCACACTTGTTAGTTTGCACTCTAGTACCTTAATTCCCATTTTCATTATTGGTTGGTGATCTCACGTCTGTTAACGATATACATCAATGCCTGGTAATCAGATGATGGACTACTATGTTCGACCTCGACACCTCTATTCACATAGTAGGACATGTACTCGTAGCGGTTTTTGTAGAAGACCTTCTAGATTGGTGGCATCTCTTATATGCTACCTCCTTGATCGTGCCAATGTTCACGAGATTTCATCTCTCGTGACTTGATTCCAATATATGTTAGACATTTACAGCCCTTATGGAGATCTTGATCCATTATATATCTTCAGTCTTCATGGAGATTGTTATCCTTTATATATCTTCATCATGGAGATTCTGATCTGTTTATATTGTACATGGCGATGACCACATATGTTATATTGTATCATGCCTATTCATGGCCATTTTACTCTTATGTATCTAAGACTGCTATATCTATTTGCAGTTATGTGCATAGTTGTATCATTGTATAGTGCTCATTGGATTGTTATTTCTTCCACTGGGTTCTTCATAACTTCATTTGTGGGATGGATTTATAATGTATTTCAACCATTGTATGACCCCTCTGACCTCACACCTTAGAGGGCATCTGTTACAGCTGATCTTACCACACATGGTGAATCACATTTTTATGGCCTTCCCTATCCCTCTATAGACTCCTTAGACCCCATGGACCATTTTTGTACTTTTGATGTTTCCAATATCATCCCTAAAAACATGCAAAATTTTCCATAGGCGACTTTTAAATCCTTTCTCGTGTATATACGCAGGTTTGACCCCTAAAACCACGTACATCGGGATGTTCCAAAAGGCCAAATTATTTTGGATTTTTCCTTGATGTGGATCCAAATCACTTGTCTCTTGGCCTTACATATGCCTTGAGATTGCTTGGATTTGACCTTTCATTACCCCATTGAAGAGCTATATAAGGAACCCTTTGGATACATTGAAGGCATGAGGAATTCAAGAGCAAGAAAACTATAGTCCATTGTTGCCAAAGCTTATACTTGAGTCTGCATCCCTTTGTCCCTTGGAGAACTTTTGTGTTCTTCCCAAGCTTTCCTTTTGCTTGTGAGCTTGCTATCGAGAGATGGAGGATTGAAGTGGTAGAGGCCCAAGTGGGGGACTCATTTTCTCCGATTCGCAAATGTGTCGATAGAGGTTGTGTCTATTGTAATCTCTATTTTATATTAATAGAAATATCTTTTTTCCTATCCAATAATGTGTATTTGAATGAATAATTGATCCATGGATGATTTCAAATGCTTATATGTTATTGATTATATATGCTAGAGTAGGTCTAACACGATTATATATATGATGCTTGTCTTGTTTATTGAATGTTGAGGAAGCAATTTATCAATTCAAGCTGGAGTTGGAAATCTCAACGGGGATCTACATCAACCGTCTGGAATAAGGTACGAATCGAGATCCTTTAGTGTTAGATAATTGGTTTCTCTTGCATATAGGAAATGATTGATTTCTGGAGTCAAGCTGTCTATTGTGGTACCCCAAGCCATAGGAATTTCTCTTTATAACAAGTTTCATCATAACCATAAAGTTTTTTAAAAGGAGAGACACCAATGGAAATATGGAAAGTAGTATTGTAACAAAACTCACCCAAATGCAACCATTTTATCCATGTGTTTTGCTTCCCACTAACATAGTTCCTCAAGTAGCCTTCCAACCATTGATTCATCCTCTCTATTTGGCCATCATTTTTGGGATGATAACACTAGTACAAAAGCGCGGATTTTTCCATGGAGGTTTTCCACGTTTCTTACTTTTTGGTGTAAAATCCGATGTAACAGGAACGAGGCGTCGCTGTATCCATGCCTAGCCGTCGCTGTATCCATGCCTGGACTCTTAGACGTCATTGTATCCACGCCTAAACTCTTGCACGTCGCTGTATCCATGCCTGACCGTCTCTATAGCGACGGCACCGTCTTTTGTTGACTTTTTACAATGGTCAAGTTGACCTAGGGCACAAAAGTCAATGTTTTCCGTCGCTATAGCGACGTCTAAGAGTTCTATAAAAATGAAGACCTTAACGAGATTTTCTTCACACTTGCCATTGTTGCAGCACTATTTTAATGGATTGTCCAACTCTTTAGTATCGAAGGCATAAGCATCATGGGTAACCCTCCACAGGGGATTGACTTGCTTTAAGGGCCCCTTGTAACGTCTTTTGTTCCCCTTGTTGTATTTCCCTTCTATCCTTGTTTTGGGCTATGTATATATTGGACTTCATCCCCCTCCTAGATATTGTATTATCCTCTTGATTATCCAAACTTAGCCCACCTATAGTCCTCGCTTCTATCAAATTGAAGACAACTTGTTTAGACATCAAAGGGTATATAGAATATTCTTAAGGTTTTGCAGGCTCCATAAAAATAGAAGGTAGAAAGTCCTTAAATCCCTAATCTCATTATTTTACATAGAGTTATCTACCTTCCTCTCTTTATATACCCCACCCTAAATCCTCCAAAATACAATTATTTATGGCATATCCCCCCCCTTTGCCCATTTTTCCTATATTAAATTCCCATGGAACAAAATTTTGTGACCCCCCAATTATGGCCAAAGCTTAGATACAAGGGATGGATCTCTCGTAAAAAAATAAAGAGATTGAAAGAATAGAATGAGACTTACTTAAATCATTTAATATTTGAAGTTATATTGCTACCTTTTTCCTTATCTTCTGCATTGTTGAGGCTACATATTTTTGTTAACTAGCTTGAGTACCACACAAGACCCAAGATTCCCCCATTTCTTACATCAACTACCATGGTTTTAAACAAACCATTTTCAAGCCTTTAACCAACTTTGAAGACTCCCTTGAACACGAGGATCCCTCACCAACCTTTTCAACTTGTCTATCTTTTTCCTTGGATCCATTAGCACACAATTCTTTCATAGGGCCTGGAGTTTCATTAGATTCAATTCTCTAAATATTCTTTGTAAAATTTAGGTCATAATCACCAACCACATGACCATTAATGTGACATCTAGCACAATGGAACAACATGCCCATAATTTAGGCAATATAGCATGAGTTGGATTTTTGATAACTATTGTTTGCTTCCATAAAAGTTCTAATGTTGTTCCCTTTAGCTCAAAAAACATTCGATAACTCTAATTCTAATGGAAACCTTGAAAGCTTCATCCAAATTGGTTGTAACAATGGTCACTTTGTGTGTGAGTCAAATCATAGACTCCATGTTTTCAATGATAAAAGGCAAGTGACCCCACGATTAGTGACCACCCGGTATCTTGTTGGCGTCAACTTCAGCCTAAAAAATAAAAGACTAACTAGTACCCTTGCATCAATAGATGGAAGGATAGAATATAACATAACAAAGGAAACCATTCAACATCCATCCACTACTTCAACAATTAGTGTTAAAAAAATCACCATGTCGAGGCTTGGTTCAATATTTCTAGCGCCTCATGTAATGTCCCGGTTTTGACCCCGTTGCACTAGAGGTATATGATATATATATATTGTAATGATAATGGTGTGGAGTTAAAGGCCAAGGCCCCACCATTGATCAGTTATGCTATGTTTTGGATTTAAATTTGTCACCGATGGTATATCGGGGCATGCGGCATATATTATGTTGATCATCATGTAAATATGCATCTATAATTAAAATGAACACAACTGGCTGCAGTCGCGGAAACTAAATCGAATGGGGAATGATTTTCTCAAGGATAAGGTGTGGGGGAAATTTGTTAAACCTTGGGCCATTTAGGGAAAAACCCATGTGTCTTCTTCCTTTGTCTTATTCCAACCACTTCAGTTAATAATTTCTGTTGGCAGCTGGGAGGAGTTATGGCAATTATTGTTTTGGGGTGTGGGGTGGTAGGACTGTCAGTCCTAGCCTATGCCCTTCATTCAATTCATCCGCATCCTTGAGGGAGACTCTTCTTCCTCCCCACGAGTTGCAAAAATGCTCAAGACTTGCAATTCGCGTCCTCCCCATTGCCGTTCATCCTCACGCACAGGTTCTTGGCGTTTTTGGTCTCACGCAGACATTTCCTTGGCTCCACGGGTTTGTTGAACACCCACGAACTACAAATTCACATCCTTTCTGTTGTGTGTGTATCCACGGACAAAAACGGAGCTATTTTTCCTCACGCAGGGCCTCCATTGTCTGTTCCTTTCCTTGCTGGTTCGGATTGTTTAACCACGCACATGTATTCTTCTGTTTGGGGTGCACATGGAGAACTGAGAGCCGTGCTCTTGCATCCACGACTGACTGTGAAGGGCCATTCACAATTTTGGCTGTCTCACAGACTATTTGGGTCGTTTTTCCCTGCTGTAAGTTGTGCTCACTGATAGATTCGGGGCTGTAGTTTTCCCCATGTTGTGAATGTAATTACTGTTACATTTGGGGGCTATTGTAAATTCGAGTGAGAGTCATTTTGGCCACGATAGGGCCAAGAATGACTCAGAATTCATTTTCCCTGTTTAAGCTGGGACAGCTGACTTAATTGCCTGAGGGTAGTTGTTTGTCTTCGGACTGTGAGAGGAGCAAGGATGTTGGCTTAGTTTTGCTTGATAAACCTGGTGGCTGGAACCACACAGATAGAGCTAGAGGGCTATCCTTCTTCTCCATCACCCCTGAATAGCACTGGAAGGGAATGCAGGGCCTGAGGGACTGTGTAGCAGAGAAGGGACTGATTCCTTGTGTTGGGTGTGGATGGGTGTCTTAGAGGTCATGCTAGTTCTAGTGTAGGTGTTCTTGGCTCTGTAATGAGCTCACCAGCTTAGCAAATTTCCTTCATCAGCTCCTTAATGGCCTGATAAACCCAACTCTGTTGGCTTGGCTATGTGTTTTGTGTATCCCTGGCTATGTGTAAGCCTGCTAGTTCCCTTATTCCCTGGAGAATCATGCCCAGCTCGGGGGTGGCAGCGTTGCTGAGAGATTAAGGAGCACGCTGGCCTATGGTTGGGTGGAACGTTGCAGTGACACAGCTGGTTGCGGATCGAATTCTTCATAAGATAAGTGATCTTGTGTATTTTACCTCTGCAATTCTATATTTACTGTTAATTAAACATGAAATGAACATGTCGAAAGAATGCTTGTTTGAATGATGTTGGTTTCCACTGTGTATGATGATAAATTTTCATCTGTGTATGATAAACATTCCTGTGTGCATATTTTAGTTCAAATTCTCTTTCAGCATTCTGTTTTAGGCCATTTTTAAGCCTGTAAATGTTCATGGGGCAGTTAGCCCGGTCTGATAAAGCTAGTGGTCGCGTCCTCTTCGTCGGTCGGAGGCATGGGGACGTGACACCTCATGTATTTTGATGTCTTCACCCATAACCAACCTTATCTTTTATTCCCTTCGTTTAACGCATCTCCTACTTTGTTCCTAGTATTGGATTGCGTCCCGTCTCTTCTCATTCTTTCCTCCTTAGCACGACCTTCACCAATAATCCCTAGAGAGTTCTTCCCCACTCCGCTTCACCCTTCATTCTCACTTAACTAAACTAGGTGATGCCTCATACTGCTATCTGACACCTTATAGAAATAATTAATGGAGCTCAAGAAAAAATCATCTTCATATGTACCTAATTCATTGATAGTCCAATATTCACCAATATTGAATAAGGAAGGTGATGGATAAATGACCAAGATTATGTGTGAATTTCCACCTATCCTATTAACAAGCCCATTTAACAAGTGTTTCCTTTAATATATCAAACAATTTCCTTAGTAATCCCATCGATGAATATGTTTTGATGCAGAAGAACCCAAATGAACTGTGTTCTTCTATGAATTACTTGGCTCTTCCTAGATATCAAGTGGGGAGTTAACCCCAAATGGGTACTTGAACCCTGTTTTTAGGTTCTTTTGGGTACGTTTTGGTTCTTTTGGGTAATTTTTGGTTCTTTTGGGTTCTCAACGGCCACATTCTCTACAAAAAAATGCTAAATTTTAATCTTACAAAAGCTAAAAATAACAAGGGAAGGGTGGGTTCCTCCCCCCAAACCCTAATATTTCACTTAGATCACATTATCATGCACTTAAATGGGAAAATTAACCTCTTATTTTTACCATTATATTTCTAGTAGTGAAGGGGGAGAAACAATCTAATAGTAAAGGGAGAAAATAGTCCAGCAATGAAGGGATTTTGTTGCTATATTAATGTTTATTAAATTTATTTATAAAATATTAATCCTTACACTTTAAATGGCCTTGTACACTTACTTTCACCAATATTGATGTTTAGGTATTTGACAGAGTTTAACTTTGTTTGTCATATATTGGCCAACCAGTAATACTTGAGATGTGGCAAACCATCCTAGACTGGAAACTAATTCTTAAAATTGCATGTACCATTCTACTTAATAATATCATAGTATTGAAAACAGTGATAGAAAGAATTATATATTTTAGTGGTTTGCTCATTTCTTTTTACTTTTTGAGACATTTTGTCATTTGACCAATGTATAGACAAAACAACATTCCTGCGAGCCTGTTTTTTACCGCCAAGTTCAATTGTTCATTATTTGAAGGAATCTTTCCCTTATCTACCCTAAAATTCTTTTTGGATTGCTGGAGAAAGGAATCATCGATTTTTTGCGCAGAAAGATGCTTGGGAAATGGAGCAAAACGACCTTAATACAAGGTTCTTCTTATTTATTTTCAAGTCTTATTTGTTAGTTTACCTGGGTTTTGGGGTTTCAATAAGCTCAGTGTTTTAGTTTGTGTTGGAAGTGCCTCGGATTCGAACCTTACTTTTGATTTGCATAATCAAGGACTCAAACAATCATTACTAATGAACCCAAATTGAGTTTTTTGGGGTTTTGCGCAGCAAATTAATGTTTTCAGTAGGATTTGGTGTTTGATGGGTTTCTGCTGTGATTGAATGATACAGATTTGGCCGTAGCAGAACTTTTTGTTTTTATTTTGAGTCTCACAGCAGTTTGAATCACTTGTCGAGTCTTGGATTGGAAACTGGTAATGAGATTATAGAAATTAAAGAGTATATTGGCTAAGGTTTTTGAAGATCTTCCCGAGATTACATTTATATTAGCAGTGGATTTTAAATATCTTCCTAAGATTGCTTATGCTGGGTTATTGGGGTTACGAATTCCTTCATCTATTAATAAATTTGATCTTGGTGAAATATTACGGTCATTCAAAAGAAAGGGCTTAATGTTTTGAAATGAACAATATGGGATCCAGGCACCAATTGATTTGAGTAACCTGTTGAATAGTTGATAATTGAGACTGAAGATCAGTCAAACATTTTGCAAATATTATATATGATTTCTTGAAGTAGAAGATTGGATGAGTTAGTGGGTAGCAGAGTTTGCATCAAGTGGTGAGACATATGGGTTCGTTTTTGTTTGAGAAAATTGTCGTCCATCAGGCATTTTAGCCGAGGGGCAGAGTTGGTTTCAGACATCGTGGATAGCCCATGTAGATTTTTTTGAAGATTGTGCCTTTTATAGGAAAGTGCCCTTAAGACAGACCAAGATCAAGTCCAAGCCAATGCTCTGAAGGAGAAGCATCATCTTGTATTTATTTCATTGTTCATCAAGTCCAAGCCGTTTATGAGCTTTGCTAAAGAACATCTTACATTGAACTTTTGTTCTAGAATGGACATAATGGGAAATTCTTCCAAAATCCTTACCAAACATGGCCACGACACTGATAAAAAGACCCTTTTCATCATCAGTCCAATCTACATTGATGTCCTCGCAATTTTATTCGGAAGAATATTGTATTTCAATATTTTCAACAGCTTCAGATGTTAAGGTATGATCAGTATTAGCATTTTTCTTCCTGTGTTGGCTGGAGAAACCTTTCTCCTGAATACTTTTAGATAGATCAACTCCAGTTGTAGTAACACTTGATCCTACTACTTCACAAGAAAAAGCACCACATATCCCTGCCAAGACATCCACTGTGGCAGTGCTTTCATGGTCCAAATCAGAATTGACTATTCTTTTGTTAGATGTGTCCATGAAAGACTGACTAGTAAATATTCCATGATCAAAGCGCATGCCCATTAGTGGCCTTCCATCATGCTTTTGCAATTTATGCTGAATACCCACTGCCTGATTAGTGGCATATTTTAATACATCCAGTGAAGATGCATTCGACTCTCTATGCTGATTATTTTCTGAGGTGGTGAGGTAAGTACTTACACAAGAATAATCTCTTTCATTATGCAATTTATGCATTTTCTTTATTTTCATAGAGTCTTCTATCTTTTGATTTTTATAGAAAAACTCAACACAGTCTGCTGAAGTCTTGTGATCCAAAAAATAAGCAATTTTGCTGAAGTTCTTACCAAATGCAGCAAACTTCTCTTCGAAAATGCCCTTCTCCTCAGGCGTCCAAGGGTTAACCTCGGTACGTTCTTTCTCAAAGGAAATAGGATCTCCCACTAAGCCATTCATTGATATAAATATTGAAAAGCATTTCTCATCATCATTCAATGCTAATGCGGGCATCTTTAAAATACTCTTACAGGGCTCGTCCTTAGCATTTGATAGCACTTTACTTGCCAATCGGATTGCTTCGTCAGTAGGTGCTGATGTCAAATTTCCTGCTGAAATTGGCCATAAACAAATTTCATTTATAAGACCTTTTCTGCATTAAAAACAAATGAATATAACATTTCAAGTAGATCAGCAAATACTGAAATAGTAGATTCAGGCCATATACAGCTACCCCAAACAAACACACATTACTAATGTGGATCTTTATCAAATAATTGGCATGATCTATGATCAACACCATGGGATCAATTCCTCATCATGCAATATAAATGAGTTTTGTCCTCGTTAGTTTTTGTCTTGTTGTATGTTTTGTCTATAGTGGAATTTGTTTATCATGGATTTTGTCATTTAATGGAATGTAACTCTCATCTAGGTGTCATTTGTAATTGTAACTCCTCAAGATATTATTTTACCAATTAAATCGGGTCTTATTTGTGTGGATAAAGGCCTTCCATTCTTGCAAGCAATTGTAAAAAAATTCTTAAACTGTACTTACAGGCCCAGAAATACTGATATTAGAGATACGATGTTGTGTTTCCCTAACAAGTTCCTAAAGTTTCCTCCTCTGTATATCAAGATATCTTTTCTATTTCCTCAACTTGTTCCATCTCTAGTCCTTATCAATAGATATCAGAACCTAGAGATAGGCCTCCTTTCTTAAATTAGTTCGGAAACCCCAGGATTCTCAACATCTTGCTCCACAACTGAGAACCTATATTTTTAACTAGTGGCTCCAGAGTCCATACTTGCAGCTAAAATTTTAAATTCATTATCTAGATGCTCCATGGTCATAGTACATGGCCAAGTCTACCCATACTTGGAATTTAGACCAAACCGAACTCCGAAAAGAATCAGTTCAGACCAGACCCAGCCAGATCTAGTCAGACCTGTCAGTCCCAAGTTTGACCCAGTTTGTCCAGGCCGGATCTGACAGAAATTTTCCAGACATGGCGAGTCTTGATCAGACTTAGACAGGTCATCTCCAGCCAAAATTTCGATGGGTTCCTGTCAAAGAGTATATAGAATTCAATTCCAGCCAGTACCCATAAATTTGTTGGCTGGAATTGATAAAATTTCAATAGTAGTCAACCAAATACTTATATTTTCTTGAAAATGTGTGTAATGTTGTATTTTTCTATTTGTCAGGTTGACCCTGGAGCCCCAAGTTATAAGTCCAGTTTGACCCCTCCACCAAAAAGAGTGAATTTGGTTCAAACAGTATTTCTCAAATTCTCAACCCTCTCTGCACCAATTTAAATAAATAAACACAGCTAACTATGTAGCTGATTGGAATGCTGGAATTATTGGATCTTTCTGCATTGACTGTTGACAGTAGCAAGTCTCTTTTTCTTGCACCTTATTGAGGATCTAGTTGTAGCTTATGACGGTTTCCTACGTTGTTCCACTCAACAGCTTATCCTTGACAGCAACAAAGTTTGAAGTTCTCTTTGCCACTTTATTCAGGATTTTCAAAGTTGTCATTAAGGGGGAATGTAATGTACTGACATCTTCTATGATGTAATGATTATCTACTGGCCATATTTTTCCATTGTATAGCCTATCATTATGATAGTTGTGAGCACATAATTTTGAGGCATTTGTACACACAATGAGGCATCATTAGACTTGTGTAGAGACAAGTATAAGGCCAAAATATTGGACATTAGAGAGACAAGTCTAAAGCTAAAAGATTGGAAATTAGAGAGAAGTATATGGAAGAAGAAGTAGAAGTCATCAAAGTCTCCAACTCCAATAGTACTAGCATTCAATACTCCAATACTCCTAACCCACAGTTGGTAATACTCCAATACTTATAACCCACAGCTTGGGCTCAAGGTTAAAATATACTTCCACCAATAATGGAGCATTGTTCATACAAAGCTGCCAAATTAAGGATCGACTGGAAAGATCAAGGTCCAACTCACAAAGTCTGGTCAAGTCACTCAAATTGCCTACCAACAGCAACCTTAAACCTACAACCTAGAATAGATGAAGAAGAATAGCCAGCTAATGTTTCAACAAAGTTTATAATGTTAGTCATCAAAGTATCCAACTCCATTACTCCATTACATTTCAGATGGTATTTCACAATTCTGAGACGCCAAGTCGTGTTTCATTGGAGTTTCCACACAAAATGGGTGTGATTTCTCATGTTTTGATTGCATTTTGACTAGGGAGTTGACCATGGCGACTCAGCCAAGTGCTTTTATCTGACATTAACCCTAGTTTCACATTGAAGAAAATTTTAGAAAACCCTCACAGACTATCTTTGTTCTAAATAAACGATTTGACTCTCATTCTTTTTCATACTTGCTTCAACAGCATTTGAACAAAGGGGTTTCCTGCCAAGGAAAAGCAATTTCCTTGTGTTTTGGAGCATTTTGATATGGTTTTGGTGTAGTTGTAGTGATTGTAGGCAGCAAGAAGGTTGTGCCAAGGTTCATTTCCTCACACTTTCTTCAACAAAATTTGAGAAAAAGTGTTTCATGCAGCTACAGGAAACATTTTCTATGTTAAAATCCGGCTAGAAAACCCTATGCTAGTGCCAATAGCCCACAACCCAACACCTACTAGGAAACTTATGATCTAGCAAAGACCTAGATGTCTAGAGACACACCCAAGATCGGGGGTCTTACTCGAAGGTGGCACCTACCCTTCTAGGGATGATGTGCAACATTACTCTTATCCAAGTATTGCTTCACACATTCTACAACTTGAGAATTATTTAATCAGTGTAGATCCATCTAAACTTAAGATCTATTAAGTACCAAATCGGATAAAATAATTGAGATGCAATTCTTTTAAGGCTTAAATGAGAGTTTAGATTAAATTTTTAAAGAGACTTTAGATGGGCCTATGTTCACTGTTAATACAATTGGTGGATAGAAGATAGCTAGGAATTGTGCCAAAGTGAATGCTTAGAATGTGTACACAAAGTGAATGCTTACAATGTGTAAGTGAGAAACATGTTATTGAACGAACTGCAACCAGAGTAGAAACATTAGCAATACTCCAAATGTGGATGCCAAAGAAACCGTTAATACAAAGTCCTTGAGTGCACAGTCGAGGATTGAGGCCAACGAAGGCCAGAGAAAAACCATCTGATAATAGCTACAGGTAGAAAGCTGAAAGGACTGCTATCAAGACAAAAGAACCCAATGCATTAAAGGGTCCTACAGCAGCATAGGATATTCTTTATTCAAAATGGCTCGAATTTGTCTTTTTCCTGGTGAAATTTCAGCTAGTAAATTTGACAGGGTGCCAGGCCTAGTTTCATGGATCAAAGCTCCAGGGACATAGTTCTTTCATGCCCCCAAATGTTTTGAGCGTCTCTGAATCGACCCACAACCTCCAAAAATCCATAAAAAACCTACAACTATACCAGATTTGGATTTTTTACTTTGTCGTATTCAGGGCCATTTTGGAAAAAGCATATGCTGCTCCATCCTACAGCTGCGAAACATCAAGAGAAGGAATGCCTTGATCACTCGGGTTCAACTATTCTAAGGAATATCTACGTTAAAGTAAGCTAGAAAACCATTGGTTGAGAGAAGAAGAAAACCCAGAGTAAGAGCTCCAAGGAACCTAAACCTAGGAACTAGGATAGTTGCCCTAGAGTAGGTAGAGTAGTAGCTAACAAGGTCATGGCAGCTCAACACTGACAGGTTGACACATACAACTTGTGCAAGGAAGCCTTGTATCCAGTACCTTGTCCAGTAAATTAGCAAATGCTGCAACTGGTTACCAAGGTAGCTAGTAGATGGCAGGGAACATTAAGGAAATTTTAGGTCAAAGTCGGTACAATCTGTCAGTATTTGGCATTGACAAATAAGCACATACTTTAGGCCAAAGAACATTTGTGATAGGAAAAGATGTAGGAACTTGAGCCCGAAAGACTCTTCATTCAAATTATTAATAACATCGTAGTATCATATCAATGGAGTAACTAATGTGCACCGATAATTAGTTCAAATACCTACTAATTGCACTATACCACCCATTTATCGTATCTAAATAGTAGAACAGGAAGACCAGGCAAGTAGATCTTCACTTAGAGCTGATTCTGAAAATGCTGCCCAATGCCCAACCATCTTGTACTCTGTTTATAGGTAGTAAAGAAATTGATTCATGCATATCGATTTTCATGGCCCGACCATATGTTATAGACTTGAACTTTCCAACAATATCTGTTTTGAATGTCTAAAGATGGTTTCATCTATGAGAAAAGGCCTCTGGACCACATTATTTATTGACTGATAGGTATAAATACAGAGAATTGGAGAGATCAAAAAAAGAAACCTGAGGGACATGACTGGTAAGTGATGAAAAATAATGCTTACATAAAAACTTGTAGGCTGCAATGCACTCAGAAGTCAGAATGTATTTAGCATTATGCAATTGAAGCACGCTAGCTTCTATTTAGGCATAACTACATTTGCAAGCAACAGTGACACACACATTAGAAAAAGCAATGTGTTTATAATGGAGACGAGCAAACCATAGCAGTCAAATGGCTAATAACAAGTTATTTTTAGAAATGATGAAGGAATTGACTATAAAACCTAGGGCTGGCTGCAATATGCATACTTGACTGAACTATGCTTTAAGCACAAGCCACAGCTAATAATACACAAAGCATCTAATGCAAGGGAATTTTGTAGTATGTACACCTTCACACCACTATCCATTGTGGAAGATTTTGAAAAAATACCAGAACATTCAATTCAACGTTTCCTAAAAGAAGAAAGAGATCTCATGGTCCATAAAAGCTAGTGCATAAGACATGATCGTTCCTTAGTGGCCAACCTTGTCAAATTCACTTCAGATTGCACAAACTATAGCGACGTCTTATTCCTGGGTTTGCATTTTTTTTTAAAACTTTATACAGAGCGTGGATACAGCGACAGCCAGGCGTGGATACAGAGACGACCAGGTGTGGATATAGAGACGGCTTAGACATCTAACGAAATATAGAAAATTGTCGCTCTTGCAACGCAAATTAGGGGTCGTCTCTATTGCGACGGAATTGTTTCCACGGAAAAAAAAACACTTAGATGTGGCAATATCCACGCTTTTCCATGGATATTGCCACGTTTTTCCGTGGAAAAATTGATCACTTGTACTAGTGTAACTTGTTCTAGGTGTCAAATTTTTCCCCACGATTTTGAATATTTCTTTCCAAAATGCACTAAAAAATATGTTATCTCTGTCACTAAAAATGCTCTTAGGAATCCCATGTAATCTGAAAACTTATTTAAAAAATAGTTCAGACACTTGTGCAATAGTGAAAGTGGTAGTAACAACAACTAAATGAGAAAATTTAGTGAGTCTATCCACCACCACAAATATTCAATCCTTAACAAATACTTTGGGCAAACCAGTGATGAAGTCCATGGAAATGCTTTCCCATTTTTGTGCTGGAATTGGCAAGGGATTTAAGAGACCAGCAGGATGAGTGTGTCCACCTTATTTTTATGACATGTGGGTAATTCATTAACATACTTCAGAACATAATAATTCAACCCTTTCCATGCAAATATTTCCCTCAACATTCGGTATGTTTTGAAGAAACCGAGGTGACCTACTAGAGGAGAATCATGATATTTTTTTTAATTTCCTCCTTCAAAATTGAATTATGGACAAAATAGATTCTACCTTTGTAGTACATGATTCCTTAAAATACCTTATACCTATCATCATTTTTATTCTGATAAAAAAATTCACAAGAAAATTTATCTTTGGCATACTCTACTTCTAATGCGACTTTCCAATTTTCTGCTACATCCATGAGAGAAATAGAAGGTCTTCTAGGTAAGACAAAGGCTACCAAATTATTTTTCCACTTCACATATTCAATATAAAATTCAAATGCTTGAATCTTACTTACCCACTTTTATTGTCTTTTATTTAAATCCTTTTCAGTGAGGAAGTACCTTAAGCTGTTATGGTCAGTTTTGACTACAAATGTGCTTTCCACCAAGTATTGCCTACACTTGATCAAAGAATGCATGATTTACAACATTTATTTACCATATATGGATTGAATCCTCTCATGTGGTTGTAACTTCCTAATCTGAAAATCTATTGGGTGTTGTCCTTGTTTTAGGACTACTCCATTAATGCCTTCTCCCGATGCATCACATTCCAAGACAAATGGTTTAGAAAAATCAGGCAATGCTAGAATAGGACAACTTCTTATTACTTCCTTATTCTTTGGAAATATTTTCCATCCCCTCCATGGCATTGGAAAGCATCTTTCTTTGTCAAATAAATGAGAGGTGAAGTGAGTTGGGAGAACCCCTTCACAAAATTTCTATTGTAGGTGCAAATTCCAATGAATTCTCTTAATTCACTGAGACTTTTGGGACGATGCCACTCTAAAATGGCTCTTTTTTCTCCATATCCACTCATAAAATAGCTCTTTCAAAACAAACTCACATTTTGACAACTTAGCATACAAAGATTGATCATGCATAATTTTTAATACCTCTTCAAGACGATGCAAGTGTTCCTTCCAAGTTTTAATGTAAATAAGAATGTCATCAAAGAAAACAAGTACAAACTTATAAATTTCCTTGTGGAAGATGTTGTTCATTCATGACTAGAATGTGGCTAGTGGACTTTTCAAGGCAAAGGGCGTGGAAACAAACTCAAAATGACCATAGTGGTATGTTATGATAACCTGATCTAAGGTCAATGTTTGAGAAGAACTTGGCCCCATGGAACTCATATATGAGATAATAAATCCTTGTAATGGGGTAGATATAATTTATTGTATTCTTGTTTAATTGTATGAAATCAATGCACATTGTCAAGGTTCCATCTTTATTTTTTACCATAACAACTGAAGAAGAAAATAGCTTAGAACTAGGCCTTATGGGACCCAACCCCAAGAGTTCTTTAATTGAATCTTCAATATCATATTGAATCCTTTTGGTATTCCTATAAGGATTCATTTTTATATGTTGTGTTCCTATCTCTAACTCAATGATATTCTCAACACCTCTATCTAGTGGTATTCCTGGGGGAAGGTCTCCAAAAACCTTCTCATACTTATGCAATAATTTCTCTATCTCCTTAGGATGCTTGGAAATTTTCAAGTGGGGTCTAGGATATGTAATTAAACATTTAAAAACCCATTCTAAATCTCAATTCCTCAAGATATTCCTCATGTTGTGAGAAGACAACACCTGATTTGGGTAAGTGTGCATTCCCCTTAACTTTATGGGTTTCCCTTCTGAAATTTTTAACCTTATTTTAGGGAATTGATAATTCAATGTATGCTATCCTAAATAATGCAACCATTTTACTCCCAAAACCACATTTGTATCAGCCACATTCACTACATAAAATTTTTCAATGATAGTATCATTTCCTAGAGTAACTTGACGCTTTGGAATCCATTTAGTGCAGTCCATATAATTGTTACATGGAATGATGACTATGAAACCATCAAAAGTTTTAGCTTGTAATTTTCTCCTCTACACCAAGGATTTATCTATGAAGTTGTGAGTGGACCCACTATCCACTAGAATTGTGACCTTTTGGCCTTGTATACTGCCCTTGAGCCTTAAGGTGTGGATTCTAGGTATACCTGAATGTGTTGCAATTTTTCCTATATCACGAGTAGGTTGTTATTGTTATGCTATTTGATACCCTTCTTCTTGGGCTCCAATTCATTTTTCCTCCTCCTCCTCCTCCTCTTCATCATATTCATAAAAAACTTCATTGTAATGTGTCTTCCCCTTGGCACATCTATTTCCTAGGACCCAAGGTTGTTGGCATGTAGAACATATCTTGTTTATTATAAGCTCTTCTTTGATTGGCACTCCTTTATTTTCTTTGGTAGATGAGTCCTTTTTACTTGGTTTTTTACCTTCCTTGAACTTAGAAGGGAAATTTGTCTTAGGAGGGTATTTGGTTCTTGGAAACAAATTATGCAAATCCCTTGTCAAATTCATGGCATCCTTCAATGCGACTGACTTGTGGGATTTCACTAGCCCTCTCAAAGGTTCTATAAATCCTTCGGTAAACAATAAAACCAACCTAGCCATCGATACATCAAAAACCATTACTGAAATATTTTCAAATTCTAACATATATGCTTTAGGAGTTCCTCCTTTCTTTAACTATACTAGTTATTTGAAAGGAAGTTCAGTGTCTTTCCTATCAAATATATCCATCATTGGATAAACCTTCATAAGATAAAATATGATCATGTCCCAAGGTTCTAATACCATGGAACCACCAATCACTAGCTTCCCCTTGAAGATGTAGAATGGACATTTTCAATGCGTCATCTTAAACCATAGGATTTAATTGGAAATATACACCTACTTTTTGCAACCAAGCACTAGCACACATTTGTGAGGAACCATCAAAGGAAGGACTGATTAATTTTCTCATGGTATATTAAGTCATGGTTAATATGGGATTCCCTGTTCCCATTTCCTCCTTGCTTGAACTGAAGAAAATATCTAATGAGCTGATCAAAAGGTAGGACTTTCCTACGTTCATCACTTAATTGTGGCCAATCATTTTATTCTTATCTAACATCATAGGTGGTGTAAGGGCCTTGTTTGGACTCTATAAACTTAGGTATTTCAGGTCCATTCTTATTTTTGAACTCATGAGGTTTGTTATGAGGTCCACTCTTTGAAAAAAACGGTTTCTTCATTGGTATTTCCCTCATCATGGTGTGTACTACTACTACTCCCACATGTTGACTTGCTCCCAAGTTAGATAGCCAACAATTTGAATCCATGAATAAATTTTGTTTTCATGCCTTCAAGAGATTATTTAATGCACCCTACATCGATGAAGGAGACAACCAAGATACACCCAAACCAGAAGAAGGATCAACCCAAAGATACAACATACCCATAACTCCACGCACTGCGCCAAACTTAGGAGGAAGAAACATGAGTTCTTCATAGGGTTGTCCTGCGTTTCAGCACAGTAGCAATAGTAGTGGATAAACTAGCATTTGGAGAAGACCAAGAATGGTGGGTGACGATGTGAAACTTCCCTTGTTCCATGGTAATGGGACTGAGGATCCCAAACAATATTGGTTCTTATGAGAAGCAGTGCGGACAATAAAGAAAGTATAGGACAAAGAAATAAAGAAAGGACAATTGGCAACGAACTTCTAAGGACGAGTGTTATATTGGTACATGAAATTTGTACAATATTGATGGGACATCCCTAGAAGTGTCTGGCAAAAATCAGGACTGTACTGATTAAAGAATTTAAAAATCCAAAATCTGAGTCACAATATATTACTGAGTTGAAAGAAATAAAGCAGTACCCTAATGAATCAGTATGGGATTTTGATCAGAGATTCAAAATTATCATCGATAAGTCAGCATTGGAATGAGTGATGTGTGACATAAGGAATGGTTTATTGCAACTTTGGTACCAAACATCCATATTCCATTGATACAATAGAAGATCGTGTCTCAGGAACAAGATCTAGAAATCAGGATGAAACTAGAAGTCTCACCAGTTGGATAAATAGGGATTGGCATGAGCTAGATACAGTCGCAATTGGAGAACCTCACTATTTAGTTGCAATATATTAATAAGGGGAAATAATTCCATGAAGAGGTATGGTGCAGCTGATGCTGACCATAGGTACATCATAAGGATAAATTCTTGGAATTTCACAAATAATTCTAGGATTGAGCCCCTAATCCATTAAGTCAAAGAGGATTTCCATGGTGAAGGATTTTTTAGACTAGAGGACATCAGTTTGAGGAGTGAATATAACTTTATAAGGTTGTGTCGAAAATAGTGAACCTTTTATGTAATTTTTTTCGATCAACTTACCATGAAGAAAATGACTGTTCATCATATGATTTGATCTAAGAAAGAACCATGGATACATATTTTATGAAGGGAGAGGAGTGACAAACAATAGAAATAACACAACTATAGCCATAGTATAATCAGTCGTAACTACAGTATACTCAATTGTATTATAACCAGCCTCAACTGTAGCATAACCACCCACAACTGTAGTATACTTAGTCATAGCATAATCAACAACAACAGTTCAACCAACAACCATACCAGTAGCATGGAGGATTTCGAGGAGGATTCTGTGGAGGTCGTAATGGAAGCTTTGGTTGTAGAGGAGCTATGGGAAGAGGCTGTAGACTAGTAATGTGATATGATTATGGAGTATTGGGACATTATCTAAGATACTTTCCAAATCTATAGTCTCAGTGTACATATTGTATCACTTAAGACCATACAATCGAGGAATTCCCACAATTGATCGCAAAATGGAAAGCAAAGAATGCATTGCAACCACAATAAAACCAAACACAACATAGAACCAATGTCCAGGACAAAATGTAGGGAATATATTAGCATAATTGATACTCAACCAGTGAATGTCAGAGTAGTAACCTGAGGAGGAGCTACAACAGGAGCTGATTGAACATTAATAAATATCCGACAAGTGGATCGAAAGAAGGTGCAATTTGATTTCAACACGGATAAGGACACCTTTTTCGGCACAAGAGACATGCTAAAGAGGAACATAGGTCAGTTACCTGTATATAAAATTCCACCAGTCTTCAATTCGATAAAATTTCCAGGATCATGAAGAATGATTAGTACTCTAAAAAGTTTTCTAGAAATTTCTCTAACGTTAGAAAAATATCCAGATGCTTTAGTAGAAATAGAAATATTTTTATATTGACAAGAGGAAGGGCGACAGGACCACCCATTAAAATCATTACATAAGAAAAAATAGAATGAGAAATAAGGATGAATGTCCAGACATGTGACTATGATGTGGATTCAGTCATTTTGGATCTAGGATCAGAAGTAAATATCCTAACAAATAAACATGAGAAATGATGAGGAGACCGTAGTTTTTCCGTTCCATAGTACAACTACAATTGGAAAATGAGTCCAAGGTTTCACCAATTGGTAGAGCATCGTGTCTACATGTCAAAGTGGAAGGACTGAAGATGTAAGCAGACTTTGACGTTACCAAGATTGTCGATGAGGTTATCTCATACCCTGTTCTATTAGGAATAGGTTGGGAAAATGAAAACTTGGTGGTTATCAACTTCAAGAAAAGGGAAATGACCTTTGAGAATCAAAACATATGGATAATTACCCCATTGGATCCACATGAAGTACAAAAATATGTCAAACCAATTAAAGATAAATTTATGGGAGGATGGGATAATTCCTACAATATCTCTGAAGATTGTATCTAAATTTTGTCTCATCAAAATTTCGGGTCAATGGCAAAATCGTCTGTAACATTTTATACACATTTGTGTTATGGTGTTGGCCTATAATGTCAAATATTGTTTTAAATTTCTTTATTCACAACTCAAAATCTATTATATATGCTTTTGCAGTTCTTGGAAAATTCCTCTTTGCTTTGAACACATTTATAGTCGAGCACTACTTTTTGAATCACAACATTGTAGAGTATCATGGCTATAATTTTGACAAGGTGTGAATCTCCGTAACGTTTTTTAGGATACGTATTGTAGGTTTGTATTAATAAATTGAACGTGGACTCTGTTTATTTGAACTACAGGTTTGGAAATGTTTACTTGCAAAAGGTACAGACTAACCATCTAGAATCTAACAAAACATTGCTTGTTGTAGAGCTTTAGTGAGCCTTTCAAGTGTATTAGAAATAGGATTTGATTGTCATTGATTGTTCTAAATATTAAGATGTGTGTACCTTAGAAATTAGTATATAATATTTATGTAAATAAAGCTATCTCTTTTTTGGCAAAGTTGAAATGTAGCTTCCACACTAGAGTCAAAATATTCCCCTTCTTGAAAAGTTCATTTACAGACAAGATATCAATCACACGCAATAGGATTTTTCTCTATTTACAGGCCCCTAATTTTTTGTAACATAAGGTAGGTTTTCCTTCTCTTAGAGTTGCGTTCTTTTCTTCCTCCGTAAACAATTTATGCTTTCTTGAGTTGAAACTAAAGTTTTACCTTTTCATCTTATCTTATGCACATATCTTTAAATAAATGAAGAACATGAAATACAAAATAACTGAACAATTAAATACAAAATACTTGAACAATTAAATACAAAAGAACTGAATAATTGTTAAGGATCCACGTACCCACAACTCTTTCAGTCAATGAAGATTAAAAAATGTTCAATAAAAAGGGAAATAATTTAAGAAAAGGGAATGAGGACATATGGATCTATATGAAGAAAACATTTTTATGCAAAAATAGATTTTACACACCAATTAAAAGGCCCAAAGTATAAATGCAACTAAATTTTTTTGTCAAAATAATATGGTAGCCTCATTAACTTGGGAAATTAACAAGAATTTTAGAATTTTGAAAAAAGGGTTAACACTCAAGTGGACCTGGTTGGCATCTTATTTTGAAATTTACATCTTATTTTTAAATTTAAAATATAACATCTAAAAGGTGAATTATATACAACACAAAGAAACTAGTTAGACTATTATAGAAGTACAAAATTGGTGGATACTGGTCATGTTTATCCAAGTCTCCTCAGTTACAAATAAAATAAACACATTTAGATGAATGATCTTCTGTGACCAACTTATAGACTAGTCTAGAGTAACTTTCGTCATAAAGGTGGCTAAAAATGGGTAGTCTCTAAAATATATAATACACTAAATCCATTATGTCTCACCACACATGCCATGGCATCTTTTATTATGTAGGGAATAGTGGAAACAAAATGTCACTCACAATCGGAGGAAGAAATCATTGTGAGGTTTAGCTAGCAATAGATTTCCCCTAAAAGTGTGTGACTATCCACAATATAAACAATAATTCTTCATCAAACACTTTAGTTCTTGAGTAAACATGCATTCACACTAACCCTATAACACCAAATTTATTGTCCTAATGTATATTAGGTGCAAAAAGGTGTACCATTAAATCAAGCTCCTCTACAACTTCTCATTATTTTCTAGCATGTCCACATGAGTTGTTGATAATCTAAGAGATGCTTGGTGTTGAATTGTTCCATTTTTCCTTGCATGCTAATATTATTAAACAAGAGTTAATATATGTCACATAATGTATGATAATACAATGTTGAATATGTAATATGCGAAGGGACAATTTCATCCACCCACATCCAACCACCTAATGACACTCACACTGAACATAGACATGGTTGAATGAATATCTCAACAAGCACATTAAGTATGTAAAACACCTTTATTTAAGTTAACCTAATGACAACTTATGCACATTGACAACCACTTGACTCTTGTGCACAAACCTCACCTATATATCACCTCACCTTATAGGCTGATAGGTATCACATATCCCACCCATTAAATTTAAGATAAGGGATTTAATGTGATAACCTTGACAAGAGACTAACACATTACACACAATAGTGTAAATACACAAAGAAGAAGTGGGAACTACTTCATATTCCAACACTCACCTTTAGTGAGTACTTGTTGTTATGTTACATAACCTAAGTACAGTCTTTATTTGGTTCAACCTATGCATATTCATCACATACCACATTCATAAAGATACCATGAACATGTTTTTTGGGAATGTTTCTATGACCTTCAAACCATCAAAAGTGAACATGTCATAATTGGAATGGATATGGATTTCATGTTAAAGAAATGTGAAGTGTGGGGGGGATCCAATATGATGGAACCTTTCCAGGAAAAGATTCGATTGGATAAATTGGAGTTCAGACTTTGTGATAATGACCCCATTGATTTATCCCTACATGGAGAAGAACATTTAGGAAAGGGGTATCCAAGAGACTTAACAAGTTTTTAACCAAAATAGTGATGGAAAAAGTTGACAAGGTAAGAAATTGGATTCATACCGGGGGCATATCATACCATGTTCCACTGTTTCTTAAATTAGAAAAAGAAAAATAGAAAACTTTAGATCCCTTCAAATTCAACTCTCATTGGCTGCAAGATGAGGAAGTCTAAGATTTAGTGAAGAGCCAGTGGTGTAAATATGATCCTCAGGGGGAAGGATCAACTATGTTCCAATTCTTTTCAAATATCCAAAGTGTTAAGAGGGACACTATGTAGTGGTCAAAAGATAAGTACTCAGTACAATTACTCATAAAATATATTAATTAAGTGGATGAAATGATAAAGGAGTTTTTTTCAAGGTCCCACATGTTATATCCAATGAGGTAGAGAAAACAAAATGTAAGAGCCTTGAAGAAAAGAAGAGAAATATGCTGAAATGGGGGTAGGCCAAATGGATATTGAAGATCAAAGCGATCTGATCATTACGAGCAGATGAAAACAATACATTTTTAAAAAATTATGAAAAGGGGAGAAAAATCACATATGCAATCTAGGAGATACCAAATCCACATGAAAGCAAAGCCTCATCTTTCAAGGAAATTCCAGTAGAAATCTATGCAAAGATTGTGAAAGATCCATTATTACAGAGGTGATAAAATTAGTTGAGTTCTTCCCTAGATTTGTATATCAAGAAGAAAATAAAAAATTGGAGGTAGAAGGGTTAAAAATAGTAAATCATCTTCAATTGTGCATACCTTTTGATTGGAAGATCCAACTGCAGTGATTCAAAAGATGTTTGCAAAAGGATAAAACTCAGAATATCAATCACAATCTGTACCACTTTAGGAAATGGTTGTAAAGTTTTTTCAATTTCAATTCAAGGGTTCTGAAAAACCCCAATTTTCCTTAGATATTCAATAGCATGTTGTAGAATCTTCATAGCTCTCAACTTGGAACTCAAAATGAGATGGGATTTGAATTATTTTTTTAGAAGACACCAAGATCATTCATGAATGATGCTTTATTTTCAAATGATGCAAGTATTAATGATTTTCAAAGTCATTAATAGTAGTTTATATCATGGTACAAATGGAACCTTGAAAAAATAACTATGCGAGTTAATGAATGAATCAATGCATAATATGTTATTTCATTGTTGCCATCATGGAAGAAATGGAACTTCCAAGCATGAAATGTAATCCTAGGTATGATTTAATACAATTCCTGGAATTTATTTTAATGGAAATCCATTAGGAAACCAAGCTTGAGAGGAGGGGTGGTGATGATCACAAATACAATGGGTAAAATTTTACTCCAATGAAACATCTACAGGAAATCTAAGGGTGAGAGAGAAGGAATCCTTTTCAAAGATCACAAAAATACTTATTTTCTATATATAAGTTTTCGGGATTGAAAGGCCAATAACCCGACATAATTTGAATCATTGGCTTCGGGGATCACAGACCCTCTTAAGCTCAATTTCAAACAAGTCATTTTTTAAGGGGATTCGTGTATTGTCGTAAAACATCTCAATGGGAAAGACATAGCTTGTATTGGGATATGATTAATAGAAGTGAGTACATTAAGAAGGTTTTGGAAAAGAGTTTTACTTCAGCATGTTAAGAGGTCCACCAAGTTGTCAACTAGGTAGAAAATTGGATTACCTACCCAGCTATATTTGGCAAGCTCACATTGTAAAAAATGTCCCTTACCACTACCTTGTGAAGGACAAAGGTGGCTGGAAAGTTATGATCTTTAAGTACCCCTCTCTTTACCCTTGCCATATTGTCCCATGACCCATCATCAAAATATTCTAGAAGATTCCAAAAATATTTGTGCTTTAGGTGCATTGCAAGTGATCAAAATAAACTAAATCAAATCCAACACATTCTCTGATTTTATTTGACCATTTCAAGAGGGACTATTGGGTTTGAGAGGGACTATTGGGTTTAAACCCCCCTTAAAAGTGTAGATGCACACATCTCAAAGAGAAAATCATGCTGGTCAGAAAAATCAGGGAAATATGATAATTAATCATAATTTTTAGATATTTCTTCAATTCCATATTAAAAATACCATTGGTAAAATGAATTATGGAGATAAACTATTTGGTACATGCATTCTAAATTCCTATACTAGAATTCCTACAAGCTTGACACAAGCCTAAATTCTCATCTCACTTGTAAATATATGTTCGCTACAACATTGTAAATATCGAGACTCTTAGGTTTAGACCTATATAAAACTTATTTATGTATGTGTGGTAGGAAGGTTTCTTGGAATTCAGTTACTTTATGTATTTTATTTTTTGTGAATACTAATGATACCACAATAATGAAAATGTGATATATGTTTTGATGTAATTCAACTTCCAATATTATGGCTGAGAAATTCTATGCAAAACCACTAAAAGAAAGTTGAATAGAAATTCTAAATAGTTACTTAATCATTCTCTTAGTTCATTGATTGAAATGAAGTGGTCATAATTCTTCTCAAGAATTTCAAAATTATATAGTTGAGAAGAATGAATCTGTACCAATCTTGTCAACGAAAGATTCATAAATCATAGCCTATTTTCTTTTTTTCCATCTTTACCAATACTGTTTGGATTATCTCTGTTGGAACTATAGGGTAAATTCTTTAAATTTTGTCTCATCAAAATTATGGATTAGTGGTAAAATGGTATGTAACATTTTATGCACCTCTGTGTTATGGTATTGGCATATAATGCCAAATATTGTTTTTAATTTCTTTATTCACAACTTAAAATATGTTATATATGCTTATGCAGTTCTTGGAAACTTGCTTTTTGCTTTGAAAACATTTATAGTTGAGCGCTACTTTTTGAATCACAACATTGTAGAGTATCATGGCTATAAATTTGACAAGGTGTGAATCTCCTTAACATTTTTAGGATACATATTGTAGATTTGTATTAATAAAGTGATTGTGGACTCTACTTATTTGAACTACATGTCTGGAAATGCTCCCTTGTAGAAGGTATAGACTCATCATCTAGAATCTAACAAAACATATTTGTTTGTCGAGCTTGAGTGAGCCTTTCAAGTGTATTAGAAATAGGATTCCATTCCCATTGCTTGTTATAAATATTAACATATGTGTACCTTAGAAATTAGTACCTAATATTTATGTACATAAAGTTGTCACTTTTTTTAAAAAGTTGAAATGTAACTGCCACACTAGAGGCGGAATATTCCCCTTCTTCAAAAGTTCATTTACAAACAAGATAGCAATCACACGCAATATGTTTTTTCTCTATTTAAAGGTTCCTACTTTTTTGTAATGTATAAGGTAAGTTTTCCTTCTATTAGAGTCGTGTTCTTTTCCTCCTCCATAAATTTTGACGTTTTTCATCTTACCTTTTGCACATATATTTCAATCAATGAAGAACATGAAATACAAAATAACTAAACAATTAAATACATAAGAACATAACAATTGTTAAGGATCCATGTACCCACAACTCTTTCAATCAACGAAGATTAAAAACTGTTCAATGAAAAAGGAAAGCATTTAAGAAAAGGGAATGAGGACAAATGGATCCATATGAAGAACATATTTTTATGCAAAAATAGATTTGACACACCAATTGAAAGGCCCAAAGTATCAATGTAGCTAAATGTTATGTCAAAATAACATGCCAGCCTGATTAACATGGTAAATTAACAAGAATTTTAGAATTTTGAAAAAATGGTTAATGCCCATGTGGACCTGGTTGGCATCTTATTTTGAAATTAAAAAATATTACATATAAAAGTTGAATTCTATACAACACTGAGAAACTAGTTAAACTATTATAGAAGTACAAATTTGGTGGAGACTGGTCATGTTTATCCAACTCTCCTCAGTTACAATTAAAATGTTTATCCAACTCTCCTCAGTTACAATTAAAATAAACACATTTAGATGAATGATCTTTTGTGACCAAGGCACCCAATAATTTTTTACAATGAAAGAGAAAAACAAAAATATAAATTATAATTATAATACATAGTGGAACTAAATCTACCAAGAACTTAGTGATTAAAGTATCTTCATATTACCTCAAGGTGAGTTTTCTCTTTCACTAATGTGTCATTCTTTAAGAATAATGGTTTTCCTTTCGAGATGGTATATAATATTCCCCCAAAGGAGTGACAAAATTTACACCTATGCTAGCATATGCTCTTGTCTATGCTCATTTCTATGCTCATCTCGAACAATTATTGGATGGAACAATATATTTCCTTAAGATTTGAAAAAACAATGTACAACATAAATAATTCTATAAGGATAAAGACGTTATGGATAAAAGTGGAAAATAGAATATTAAATTAGTAATATGGTGAGGGTGTGTTAACGGAAAGCTTGGTTTCCCCATGGCCAATATGCTAAATTAAAAATGAAAAAAATATTGACCCCTGTCAAATTTGGGAACAATGCCTATTATTTGATAAGAATTGGATACCACTCCTATATTCAACATTGCCAATATTTGTGATTGTACGACAAAATAAAACATTGCCAAATAGATAATGTAGCAATACGGAAACTACCAAACTAGGTAAGGAAATAGTCCTATAGATTTATGATGTATTTCAGGTGAAATCATGAATCTGGGTGTCTATTTGATGACAATTGAATTCTGGAATTCATATTCCAAAACCTTTTGTTCAAATTAATTTATGTTTTCGGCCCAAAACATGCAACTAAATTTCGACCAAAAGAATTGTGTGACTTAAAGTTAAAGTTAACGGAGTGCCTCGTAATGTGTGCTTTGAAAGAATGTCTACGAAAATAACATCTCACAAATATTTTTTTTGCTGAACACTTGTTCGGCCAAAAGTTTTTTTCCGCCTAAAAGTTGTTTGGTCGAAAAATTATTTCATCCGAACAAATTCTTAGTCGAAAAAATGCTTGACCGAACAAAGTTATATATGTATTAACTGAGCAAAACTGTTTATTGTTTATTTATTTGTATTGTCCATCATTTTTTCTGCTCTGCTCTGCTGGTGTGCCCTCTCTAGTACTATGTTGGTACCGGTGCACCCTGTGTTGGTCCTAGTGCCCCCTCTCTGCTTATATGCTCGTGCATGGTGGTGGATCTTCTTGAACCTTTATCTACGCGGTGGTGGAGCCTTGTCTGCTCATTTTCCCTGTTCGTTTTTTTCCTTGTCCACTTCCCTATGTTGGTGCTTGTGCTGGTGCACCTTTTCTGCTTGTCTGCTCATGCGCAGTGGTTGATATTCCTATCCCTTTTTCTATATGGTGGAGGAGCATTACCTTCACGGTGGTGGAGCCTTATCGCCCTTTTGTCTGTGCAGTGGTGGATCATTGTTTTCCCGGTGGTGGAGGTAAGTGGATAGTTAATATGTGACTATGCTTTTTGATATGAAAAGTTTGTCAATTTGTTACAGTGACATTATTGATATCCATAATATTTAATATCGAAATAAAATGTCTAAAAATATATAGTTTATGGTAGTTTTTCCACATTTGAAATAAATATTTGATATTACACAGTTATATATCCAGTTACGAATAAACTTTTAACAAGAACGAATGATATAAATGGATAGAAATGATACTAAAAGTGTGTTTTCTTACTGTGTCAAATGACAACTTTTGCGCAATTTATAGATCCAATAAACAATATGTTAGCACTCAGAATGTACCCAAGTTGTGAGAGGTAGATCTCGGGGTAACAACAAGAACCACTTTAGACTATATTTCTGACCCAATACAATTAGAGAGGGTATTAATATTTCACATTGATCTAGGGACTAAACATTAGTCTCATCAAAGATTAATCAACAAATAAATCATGAAATGGTGTAATCGGTCTACTAGAATAGTAGCCGCTCTGTATATTCAATAAACAATGAAAAATTTACAATTACAATGTCTAGCAACAGCTTGAATGAGTGAGCAATTCGAA
The DNA here is from genome assembly GCA_001517045.1 of Pseudotsuga menziesii. Lineage (NCBI taxonomy): Eukaryota > Viridiplantae > Streptophyta > Pinopsida > Pinales > Pinaceae > Pseudotsuga > Pseudotsuga menziesii. The sequence continues at coordinate 302,365 of LPNX010290532.1, forward strand.
TACCTAAGGAGGTCATTCGAATTGAATGAGTGAGTCTAGCTTAACTAACTGTAAGCCATGGTTCACACTCAGTTAACCACTGACCAAAACCCTAATTGACTCACCAAAACACTAACTAAAGTTGGAGTGCAATAAATGACTGAGTCTGAACTTAAAGAGATCAAACACATGTCATAGCAAGCCAGCCATGAGGTGCTAGTGATTCAATGACTTCAATGAACCCCGATGAGGTTAACTGAAGCTGAACTTATCATCGAAAGTTGGTGTAGGCTCCCCTGTTGACTCCAGATCATTAAATAATCATTAAATAATCATTAAATAATATATTTAATGAGAGGAGGCGCCTTAACTAACTTGTTGAACTCATTGTAACCACCAGTTAGCAATTAGGTGCATTAATATCACTTAGATTACCCCTGGAGTGCTCCAGTTATCCTCCTCAAATGTAGGAGAAGGCTAAGTTAGCCTCCTTGACTGTAGGTAGGCGTGGTTGTGACTGGATGATGTCAATTAATGCTCCACTAATGTCAATTAATGTCAATTATACTTAGGATAGTGGTTTAACTAGGCCAATTTGACCAAAAAGAGTGTGTATGATGGTAAATGTCTCCAACACCCCCCCTTAAGCTATACTCAGGAAGAGTTAGAAAACATAGATGCATAAAATGCTAGGGCCCTGGAAACTAAGGCCATAGGTCACCCTGTACAATGCTGAAACTAAAACAATGCTCAAAACAAACTAAGTGAGGAAAAGAGGGAAAACCCAATGGGAAAAAACCCCCCTCAAGCTGAACATTGAAAGTAGTCTGGATCACCCTGATGAACTCACCCCAAACAGTGAACGGAGATAAGTGAACTTCTTTTCTGAAAAGCTCTTGGTGAAGATGTCTGCAATCTTCTCATCAGTCGGGCAGTATTGCAGAATGATGGTCCTGTCATGCACTAGCTCCCTGATGTAGTGCATGTGAATCTCTACATGCTTGGTCCTTTTCCTGATAACTGGGTCCATGGATATCTTAATAGCACTTTTATTGTCACAAAATAGGACAGTGGACAAATTACTACCAATATCAAACTCTGAAAGAATGCCTTGCAACCAAACTGCTTGGATGCAAGCATTCACCGCTCCTCGATACTCGGCCTCTGCTGAAGATAGTGCTATGGAAGCTTGCTTTTTACTTGACCAGAAAATGGGGCCACCACCAAACATGAATACATATCTGAAAGTTGACTTCCGATCAATAGAATCACTCGCCCAATCGGAATCTGTGTATCCAACTAGTTCTAGCTCGGAGTCTGTAGCATAGTGAATGCCATAGGTCCTGGTTCCCTAAATATACTGGAGGATCCTCTTGGTTATATTGCAATAAATATCATGAGGCTGCTGCATGTATCTTGATATAGAATTCATGGCATAACAATTATCAGGCCTAGAATGTGTCAAGTACAACAAGCTACCAATCAACTGTCGATAAATAGTGCAGTCCATGGGAGGTGTGCTTTTTCCTTCTTCAAGGCTGATCCCTGAAAGGAAAGGGAATGGTGCAGTCCTACACTCAAACATGTTAAACATTAATAACAAGTCTAAAGTGCATTTGGACTAAGTGACCATAATCCCATCATAATTTTGCTCGATTTAGATCCCCAAAAATTGTTTTAGAAGCCCCAAATCACTCATTTCAAAGGCATTGTGGAGAGCAGTTTTGATGGCTGAAATGGAGGCAATTGTGATACTAGTGATCAGTAATTCATCAAAATATAAAACAATGATAATTATATTACCATCATTCTTCTGTAAATACACATTTGGATCTGATCTACATCTCTAAAAGTTTTGCGAGAGAAGGAAAGCATCCATCTTGGAATACCACTCTCTTGGGGCCTGTTTTAACTCGTATAGTGACTTCTTTAGCTTGCAAACAAAAGATGGATCAGTGATGTAGCCCTCAGGATGCTTCATGTATATCTCCTCATGAATATCTCCATGTAGAAAGGCTGACTTAACATCCATGTGATGCACCTCCTAGTGCTTGGATGCTGAAATTGCCAAAACAAGGCAGATGGAGTCCATTTTTGCAACCGGTGCAAAGGTCTCATGGTAGTCCACTCCTTGGACCTGAGAGAAAACTTTTGCTACCAGCCTTTCCTTATATTTTCAGGTGCTTCCATCAGCAGCAACCATTTTCCGAAATACCCACTTGCATTGAACCAATTTCCTTCCCGAAGGAAGAAAAACTAGCTCCCAAGTAGTGTTTTTCCGAAGAGAATTCATCTCTTCATCCATGGCAACTTGCCATCTAGGATCCTTCCAAGCATGGTAGTAGGATTTTGGATCTGAACTAATAATCAAAATAGAAATTTTTGGACAGCAAATTGTCAGGACAAGAGAGTGCAGTACCTGCTCTTTCGAAATTAGACCGGGTTCTCCTTGTGTCATCTGGATTTCCAATGTTGTCTCCTACGGAGGAGAGTGTCTGTCGGGCCCATGTAGGAAGATGATTTTGCACTTCAGGTTCTGATTCAACATCTGATTATTTCTGCACACTGATATAAAAAATTAGAGGATCCAAATCAGGATCATCAACCCCAATTTCATCATCGAAATAATCACTAGAATAGGAAGGAAATTCAATAGTTTTCTCCTTCACTAGTTCCACCTCCTGAAGAGGCTCATCGAACTTGACACTTCGCTAGATGATGATCTATTTGGTATTGATATATAGCAGCTTGAAACCCTTAGATTCATTAGGATACCCAATAAACAAAAATTCTATGCTTTGCGGTTACAAAGCCCTTCTTTTATCAAGCGGAATCCGGGCCCATGCAGTGGACCCAAACACTTGTAGGTTTGACACATCCGGCTTGTGTCCGAAGTATGCTTCGAAAGGGGTATTCCCTTTCAAATATGAATGTGACATCATGTTCTGAATGTATGCTGCAACATGCATGGCTTCAGCCCACAAATTTGCAACAAGCTTCTTAGATTCCAACATAAAGGTGGTCATCTCCTTGAGAGACCGGTTCTTCCTTTCCGCTACTCCGTTCTGCTAGGGAAGGTAGGGAATTGAATGGTTGACCTGAATACCACTTTGGGAGCATATGTACAGAAAATCATTACTGACATACTCTCCTCCATTATCAGATCTCAATATCTTGATGTTAAGTCTAAAGGCATTTTTTATCAAGGCCTTCAATTCAGAAAATTTTTCACATACTTCTTATTTCTTTTAAAGAAAGAAAACCCATGTATATCTTGAAAAATCACCAATAAAAGTAAGGAGGTACCTTGATCCATGCATGGATGTAACAAGCATCGAACCACTAATATCAGAATGTATCAGCCTCAATATGCTTGTAGCTCGGCTTGCCTTACCTCGATCGAACTTGTGCTCAGGGTGTTTTCCAATCACACAGCCCTTGCAAATTCCCGTGGTTGCCTTGATGACCGGGAGGGCTTCAACCATGGATTTTTTCTGTAATTTCTACAAATATTTGAATTTAATATGGCCAAATCTCTCATTCCATATCCTACTAACCTCATTTCCATGAGTTATCAGAGGTGGGCTTTGCATCCGCAACAAAGTGAGAGAACTCATAGGATTTTGCATGATGGTTTGCAAGGCCTTTAGCAATGAGTTTCCCGGATGCAATTTTTGTTATCTCAACATCATTTGGGCTGAAATAGACTCTCTTAGGAACTCATGTATGTGTCATCTAATAGACACTATGAATATTTGCTGCCAGAGACGGTACATACAAAACATTAGAGAAAAAACCATTTTCAAGATCTACAATACCTTGTCCTTCGGAAATGATGGTGGAGTCATCTCCCATGTGGATGGGGATGGATTTGCTGGTCTCCAAGGATGAAAAGGATTATTTTTCAGCCATCATGTGGTTCAAAGCTCCAGATTCAATCAACAGTGCTTTGGAATTCGAAGTGCTTTCCATGAGGGCATGACCTTTCTCATGCTGTGGTTCCCAATCTTGCTGATCTCTCCTCCGAAAGCTCTCCGAAAGATTGATGTGATTCCTCTCAAGGAGAGAGGTTGGTTCATCAAGATTCTTCTTTATGCAGGCATGTTCAGGGTGGAATCCCTTTCTGCAATAAGAACACTTGATTTTCTCCTTGCCATGGTGCCCTTTTCCTTTGTTCTTTTTTGAGCCAGAAGGCTCATCATGCTGCTGATTTTCAACTCTAGGTTTAGGAGCATCAAACTTAGTTTTTTTATTATTTTTTTGATTTCCTTTACCCTTCAGATCTTTGGGCCCTGATACATGTAGGGCTTGATCATGGGAAGATCGAATGATCCCCATCTGGACAAGCTTGTCATGTTCACATGTTAGGGACTCAATGAAGGAATTGAGTGAAGGCATGGTCCATCCAGGGGTTGTGAGCTTCCCTGCACAGAATGTAGAAACAAAAATTGAATAATCAGCCCCAAGTTTGGAGAATATGGTGAGGATGAGCTGATCATCCTCATTCTCCACTTTGCAGTGATTCAAGAGTAAAACAGTATGCTTGAACTTTGTGAAGAAATCATTCAGAGTCTCGAAATTGAAAGGTTGGGGAGACATGAGTTCATTTTCAAGTTGGTAAACCCTCAAGTCATCATGCTTTCCGTATAGAGATTCCAATTTGTCCCATATATCTTTCGGTGTCTTCAATCCTGCAAGATGGAAGAGAAGGTCCTGGGAAATAGAGAGGCACAAGAAACCAAAGGCTTCATCCTTCTTGTTCAAGAATCTTGATTTTTCTATGGTGGATCTAGGTTCATCTTCAGTGTCCATGGTGACTCAAAAAAGTACTCTAGAGTGCAGCTGAATCTCCATATCACCTTTCCATGAGTGGAAATTGTATGGAGTCAAGAGATCTACTGAGGAGGCCATCTGGATGTGCTGGAGTGAATGCTTCACCTATAGAAACCTGAAAATCAAAACAGAAAGGGCAATGTAAGGTCAGATAGCTTGCACATTCTAGACTTTCATCACACCCAAAATAGTAAATCAAGAAATCTTGATCAACAAGTTCTTTACTTGGGATATTAAGTGGTAAGCCTTGGCTTCTGGTGTAGTGCTGGATTTTTGAGCTATTGCTCACTTTTCATGCAGAAATCTGTCAAAAAGATTGTTTTTGAGAGATAGATCTTTGTCCCTTCATAAGCTCTGGTACAATATTAATATTGCACATTGATATAGGGACTAAACATCAGTCTCATCAAAGATTAATCAACAAATAACTCATGAAATGGTGTAATCGGTCTAGTGGAATAGTAGTCGCTCTGTATATTCAATAAACAATGAATAATTTACAATTACAATGTCAAGCAACAGCTTGAATAAGTGAGAAATTCGAATACCTAAGGAGGTCATTCGAATTGAATGACTGAGTCTAGCTCAACTAACTGTAAACCATGGTTCACACTCAGTTAACCACTGACCAAAACCCTAATTGACTCACCAAAACCCTAACTGAAGTTGGAGTGCAATAAATTATGAAGTCTCAACTAAAACAGATCAAGCACATGTCATAGCAAGCCAACCATCAAGTGCTAGTGCTTGAATGACTTCAATGAACCCCAATGAGGTTAATTGAAGCTGAACTGATCATCAGAAGTTGGTGGAGGTGCCCCTGTAGACTCCAGATCATTAAATAATATATTTAATGAGAGGAGGCACCTTAACTGACTTGTTGAACTGATTATAACCACCAGTTAGCAATTAAGTGCATTAAAATCACTCAGATCACCCCCCAGAGTGCTCCAGTTAGCCTCTTTTACTGTAGGTAGGCATGGGTGTGACTGGATGATGTCAATTAATGCTCCACTGATGTCAATTAATGTCAATTATACTTAGGATAGTGGTTTAACTAGGCCAATTTGACCAAGAAGAGTCTGTATGGTGGTAAATGTCTCCAACAGAGGGATCTCTCACTATTTACAAGGTTTTCATACTCAAAATATTTAATCAAAGACAATCAGAAGGTTAGATTTCTGAATAGAACAAGTTTGTTTTTATAAATTTTGGTGGGACAATCATGAAGGAGACTATTGGGCGATGGATTCAATAATCAAGTCTAAAAGAAGGTTGCAGGAGGTAGGAATTCTGAAGGTGTGTGGATAGAGGAAAGATAGACGTCATTTCTCTAATCTGGAGGTATTAGCAAGTTGATTAGCGGACAGAAGGAGACAGTCCATCAAACAGAGCACCTAACGAGGGAGAATTCTGTCAGCCTTTATAAGAAAATGTTTTAAAATGCTTGAACAATGGACCTAGAGCATGCGAGATGAATTCTTTCCCATATACACTAATGCTCAAACATGAAAGAGAATACAAAATGGAGTGAAAATAGGATAAACAATCACGCAAATAAATCACTTATTGAAGAAAAGATGGCAGAGGAATCTTTGCCGTGAGAGGTTTAACATTCCTCCTCTGCAATTTTATTCATTTTTTGAAAAAACTGAAACCCATTACAATGCAGAGCCTCTCCACTCTTGAAAACCCAACCCTTCTCCCCTCTGTGGGGATTTAATTTATAATGTCTCAGACCCCTGAGGCTAATCCATCGAAATAGGATCTGAAACTATTTACAGTCATAATCAAAACTAACACCTAGAGCATGGTACTTCCACCATGGTTTACATATATTTATAAAAAACATCATGGATCTTATGTGTGTGCTTGTTCTATATGGAAGCGCGATGTTTCTGGTTCTTGGCTTGTGTGTCGTGAAAACGATGTCTCGGGATTATTCTAGTGGCTCATTTCTGACTGGGCTCGGCCACCTTTGTGTCTGTCGAGTAAACATCGTATCCTTCCCTTTGTGTTTGTCTCATGTTCAAACGAACATTTCTGCATGGTTTTAGAGCTGGAAAGGGATTTTATATCCTTTCCATGCTCGTCCTTCTTCATTGTTCCCTCCTCTCCAGGTAACACTATTGTATGAGGGGACTTGAAGAAGGACCATATTTCTTCTTGAAGAAACAAGCCTCTGCAGTGGCTTGTCATTCTTGTACTCCTCACCTCCCTAAGGTGGTCTCTCCTACAGGAAATATGGTGGGACGTGCCTTCTACCTCTTCACCACCTTAGATAAATTTGGCAAGTGGAATTTGCAAAGGCAGTGATGAATATTTTGGACACCCACCCTTCCAGTATGATCATTCACTCCTACTGGTCACTGCTAAACATGGTCACCATGTACCAAGGATTTGGAGGAAGTGATTGCATCCAAGGGTTTTGGAGGGACCCCCACAAGACATGAAAACCCAGGCACCATGCAGCAGGAGGTATGGCTATCTGAAAATAGGTATATCTCTAAAATTTCTTCACACTTGTCCCCTCATTGCCGGTGTTTTCCTGGTTTATACACCCAGGATGATACAAGAATGTAAAGCAATGTTCGCCAACCATCAACACTCCCTAACAGACGTGCTTCTCAAACTAAATAGCCATGGAAATTTTCCAGAAAACTCAATACCTTATTCAAATTAATGCTTTGAATTTTATCCTCATCGTTCACTCATCTCTTTCTCTTTAGTAGTTCTAGAGGGTGGCATTTATATAGGGTGATGAAGATGGAAATGGAGATGACTGGTCAGCATTATTACACACTCCTTAGTTGGTCATCATAATGGTTACATGATTGGACACGTGGGTGGGGATTTCCATTTGCTGTTGAGAATCTAGCCATGCCGCCTCCTATGATGTTGTGTTGCTACCCATATGGATCACATAATTTGGTCCTGACATATTTTCCATTTCACTTATGCTGATGGTGGTATTCAGAACGGTTTTGGCTAGCTAAATCCCTTTGCTTCATGTCAAGGGCATATTCTCTGCTTCAAAAATCCAAGTTTCATGATCCCTCACTTCTTCTTACATAAGCCTCATGGGAGATCTCCAGAGTCAGGAGGGATGGTGATGTCGTGGTCATAATTTTCACCTAAGTCATGTCACAAATGGAATCGAGGGATATTATTATTGGTCAGATCGTAGGTGAGGATATCCTTTCTATACCAGACCTAACCAGGACATGACCTTTACCAAGTTGAAAGGTTCTAAACCATTGATCTGAACCCCTCCTGTATCCATTGTACACGTGTACATGGCCTCCCCTCATTTCCATTTTTATAAATGCTCAAGGGGTTTGTGAATTCCTAACTTGTCCATTCGTGTGGTATTTCAATCTTATCCAGGCTGGCACTTCATACATTCAGTCGGGTTATCGTTAGCTCCATAGCTTAGAAGGAACAAACCTTTTCAACTCCATGTGGATCCTTTTCTTTTCAATCTGATCATTTGGTACGTAGCATCCTTATGCCATATTCCAACACTAACCATCTACACCACTTGATTCAAGAGAGTTAACATCAACCGTTGATCAATAAACTGCCCTCATTGAGACCATTCAACTTTGGAGACCTTAAAATTTTGTCAACCTTCCCTCATTCAATCAATTGGGCACCTTCATATTGCATAATTTACCTTGTCCATCAATCAACCCCAACCTCATGTCGTGACCATTGATCTATGTGTCCCCTACTACTTTTCATGATTTAAAATATTGACTTTATCCATGCTAGTTCAGATCACAGAATTGACTACGATTGTGGATCTATCTCCACCTTTATCTTAATCGTCCGATCCTTTATCCTTTTAACACATTCTGCGATTTGGAAAATTTTATCCCTCTATGAATGTTTATCGAGTGGAATCATTTAGGGTTATTGATTTGGATTTGCATTTATCTCAACCCTCCAACACTTCTCAAATCTAAATACCAAATATTACCTCGCATCTCTGATTGGCAGAATGTATTTCCATCGTTGATCTTCATCATCTTGCATCTGGATTGTCAATCTTATCGTTGTTTACCTCCTCTCTGACATTGCATGCTCCAAACACAGAGTGATCTACTGCCATAGATCAAACTCATTTTCATCATCCAACAACCTACGACGAAGATCATGCTAACCTATTAATTTCAAGGGCGCTTTCATCAAATCTTCAAAGATAACCATTTCCAAACCCTATGATCCCATAATTCTAAAATTCAAACATAGTGCTAACACAATACATATGCATACTCATTCATTTAGCTCTGAGGAGATAGTTTAAACCTGCCACGATTTGTTTTAACATTTTTAAAAATT
>LPNX010290537.1:8121-39527 GCA_001517045.1 Pseudotsuga menziesii
AACAGAAAGATGCGCCCTTCAATGGAGAGTCAGCCTAGCCTTCTTTTGTTGATCAATTGTGGAGAGAGAACCAAAAAGTAAGAAGCCCTGGATTCTGTAGCTGCACAATGTCTTCTTTTCAGGGTGGCTCTGATACCATGTTAAATTTTCATATGCTTAGCTAAGACATCAGTATTTCATTTCATTTTCATGACAAAAGCATATTAACAGGATCACTGAAAGATAGACAAGCACAACCATAAAAAAGGAACACAAAGATTTATCCTGGGAAAACCCTAAAGGGAAAAACCCAGCAAAAACTTCCTCAATATAGATACCCCAAAAAGATAAAAGATAAAACCAGCAAGGGGATCAAAGCCTGATCCTCCTCCTTCTCGAGCTACTTCTCTTCTCCACTAATGCGCTCCACAAGTGAGAGTGTCTGTGTCACAAATGAGGAGCACTACACCTCTATTTATATTCATCCGTTCACTTAAGTTAACTCATTTGACATGTAGGCTCGAGCTAAATCATGTAGGCTCGAGTTACACATGTAGGCTCAAGTAACCACACTAGGGTGCTGATGACCCACCTTTACAATTAGAGGGGACTACCTCATGACTCTTATTAGTTCTTCCGATTAGGAGCATCGAGGTATAATGTAATACAAGTGGTTCTCCCGGTAGGACCATTCTTCCGATTAGGAGCATCGAGGTATAATGTAATACAAGTGGTTCTCCCGGTAGGACCATCGGGGACCACAAAAAGATACATATAGAATATTCTTCGAAGTTACAATATTTCAACATATAAGTATTGAAAGGTCGGTGTCTAAATTTCACTTGCTTTGAGGAGGAACCAATTTTGTGAAATGTTATGCCTATCAAAACTCATGCATTAATGTTGTTGTTCTGTCTATGCAACAATATGTATTGTCTTCAATTTTGTAAAAATATGCCAGATTAGGCAACTTTGACCAATGTACACTCAGTGTCTCATGTATTTACTTCCACTTATGGCATGATCGTTCTCCTATGTATTTTGAGCTTCGAAGCTCCAAATTTTGTAAGTCGAACGAGTGCCTTCTACTTCTTGTAATGACAATGCCTTTATACTGCAAATTCTGAATAGTATTGTATTTGCGCACATATATGTGATCAATAATACAGTCATGCAATCCAATGTTGTTTTTCTCCTGGAGAAATATTTATTAGTCTATTGATATTGTTATAGCAATGCTTTGTTGATCTGAGTATGTGTACTCCTTCCTTTAGCAATCACATCTAAATGAATGTAATTTTTTTTGTGCGACAATATATGTTAGCTACAGTGCCTATTATTACTTTCCTTGAATTCCAAAAAGGACATGCTAAATTCAAGGCTCTTCTCCACATGGAGAAGATCCTTGAATTTAGCTTCCGAAATACTTAGACAGTTTATTTCAGTTGCACACGTCTGAAAGGGTTTCTTAATCCATTTCTTATTGTGCGCAGAACCTCTTTAATACAGTCCAGGACTACTTTTTTTTCCCTCCATATTTATCTGTCAGTGTTGAATGAAGCATTTCTTTTTGGTTGTCTCACTGTTCTTGGACAACATTGAGCCTTATGCCCAAAGCCATCGTAGGCATAACATCTTACAGTGTGACAGTATTTCGCTATATGGACAATATAATTACATCTCAAGCATTTGACTATACTACATTTATTGTTATAACTGAAAGAACGTTCAAACCTAAATCCAACTCATTCTAAAGGTATGTCAAACCTCTTCCGAAATGTATTTGGTTGTTTTGGCATAGAAACGTAATTGTTGGCACAGACCTTTTCCACCATTCCATCATAACAAAGACCTATCTTATCTTCTGGAGACCTCTAACTACTTAATATCTCATCCAAAATTGTTGTGTTGTTAAATTTCGCTTCAGTTTCTGCGTCAAAGCATATCTCAACCTTTTTTGGATTTGAGCAATCTGATATTTCATGTTTGAACTGTGTTTGAATTCCCAAAGATTGGTTTTCCCTTCTTGCATCAACCTCTTCGCTTTTCAAATGTGAGATCTTTGTTTCCTTTTGCGCAAGTTTCTCTATTAGCATCTCATTTTTCCTTTTTTGTTTCTTTCAATGACTCTTCCAGCACACAATTATTTTCTTCAAGTCTTTTGACTTGATTTTGTGCGCAATCCAATTATCTTTCAAGCTCTCTTTCCTTTTCTTTCATCTATTTTGCCAATGTTTCTTGAGTGACCATGGCCTCCTTTGCTTGTTCTTCTATTTTTGTAGCTATTCCTTTAAGGATTTGTTCTTCCTTCTTGACTTCTTTAATTCTTCCAAAGCACTAATCAAATCACCTTCCCAATCAACTTTTGCACTTTCTTCATCTTCAAATTTGTAGATTTCTTCTACACTGCTTGATTCCACTTCTGCTTCAGATTTTTGAAGGTGATATATAAATCCCATTGTAGGAATGCTTTTCTTAATGTTTTTTATTGGCTTTCGTGTGTCTCTTTATTTGATGATCCTTCCCTTAATAAAAGAGCAACAATTGTCTTCATCTTTTGAGTCTTCATCTTGAATAAATGCCATGAAAAGCACTTCTCTTGAACTATCATGACTATCATCTTCTTCGGATGAGTTGTTGTATTCTTTGGAATGAAGGCTCTTCCTTTGTTTATGAAACTTCTTTTTGCCCTCAACCCTGCTTTGTTGATATGCATTCCTTTTGTTAAAGTTAGTGCAGCTGCGAGACCCATTCTCAGAGAGGATGGTACCCTCTAAAGTTAGTGCAGCTGCGAGACCCATTCTCAAAGAGGATGGTACCCTATAAAGTTAACTAGGGCAGAGTAAGATCCTAGAAGGTACCCTAGGGACCCCAGTAGTCTCCTGGGGTTTTTGGTCTGGGACCAAGCAGGTTGATGACATGGAAAATCCCCTAGCATGTGGTTAGGGCCCCTATGTGCCTCTAGGGTATTCTGGTCTGGGACCACGGACACGATGTCCAAGTAGATCCTGTAGGTAGAGGCAGAGACATTCCTGGTCTGGGACCAAGCAGGTCCTGCAGGTGGTTGATCAACTTTCAGACTGGGACTGAAGCTCAACTTATTGTTGAGTGCCATTCTCTGGGAGAATGGAGGCACCTGGTCAGTTACCAGGAATTTGATTCAGTCTGGGACTGAAGCTCAGCTTAGTGCTGAGGGTCATTCTCTGGGAAAATGGAAGCACCTGGTCAGTTTCCAGGAATTTGATTCAGTCTGGGACTGAAGCTCAGCTTAGTGCTGAGAGCCATTCTCTGGGAGAATGGAGGCACTTGGTCAATTACCAGGAATTTGTTTCAGTCTAGGACTGAAACTCAGCCTAGGGCTGAGAGCCATTCTTTGAGAATGGAAGATGATGATGTGTGATGTCCTCTCTCCTAATCATTACTGCTAGGTTGGTTCTTAAGGGACTGGCCACCCCTTCATGATGTCGCGAGCACCTAACCCTTAGGAGTAGTATTAAGGACCAAAGGATCGTACCATCCGGTTTGGATCTTCCCCTTATTCAGTGATGACAAAAATATATAAAACAATGTACCTTGAGAGAGAGAAAAGAATTACTAATCTTGTTGGTCCTAAAGGAGTTGTTTTGTCCACCTTTTATGGTTCACTTTATCTTGTGGGTATGTGGGTTGTCTTTATTGTGACTCCCTTTGGTTGACTCTTGGTCCTTTATCTGACTTGGTCCTAACACTCTTATCTTGTATGCACCTTTGATTTATTTTTGGTACACTATCCTAAGTGCATTTACTTTATTGTTTTCAAGGACCATTGGATCACTTATTGTTTATGGTTTTATTATAAAACCTTTTGAAAATTTATGTTATGGTTTTATTATAAAACCATTGGACCCTTTACTTTTACCTTTTGACCATTTTATTTATGGTTTTATTTTTTGGATGACTTTATCTTATCCTAAGTCAACCTAATGTATTTTTGTTTAGCGTCCCTACATTAAAGAAGGAAAAGGTTATCCTTCATTATTAATCACCATTTAAGTGATTATCTCACTTACCTATCTGCCTTATCGCCGCATGAATGCCTTGCTGTTGATCGTGACTATTTGTCCCGTGTGTCTCTCCTTCTCACGACTACTGCTAACCGTGGCTTTCCTGGGTGACTAGGCTAGCTCCCGTGTGACTTATCTTCTGCGTGAACCTTTCGTGTTTTCCTCAGTGACTGCTCTGCATGAGGGCTACCATGTGGCTCTTCTCTGCAACTCCACGTGGCTAGATTCTCATGGCTCCGCGTGATTGCCTATCACGTAGCTCCGCGTGACTGGCTCTTCTCTGTAGCTCTGTGTGACTGGATTCTCGTAGCTCCGCGTGACTGGATTCCCATGGCTTCGCGTGACTGGCTATCCCGTAGCTCTGCATGAATGGCTCTTCTCTACAGCTTCGCATGACTGGTTATCCCTTGGTTGCTTGCTCCGCGTGTGACGGCTCTTCTGCTCCGCACGTGACTGTACACTTTACCTCTGCCCTCTGCCTACGTGACTGGGTTATCCCGTGGCTGCTTGCTCTGTGCGTGACTAGACTAGGTTCCATCTACCCTAGCACGATCACTTGTCTCGGCAGCGTGATATTCTGTTGTTTTGTAGCGTGACTTTGCCTAGCGTGACCTTGAATGTGGTCTATGGTTTGTTCTCCCACCGTGACCTTGAATGTGGTCTGTGGTTTGTTCTCCCACCGTGACCTTGAATGTGGTCTGTGGTCTGTTCTCCAGCAGCGTGACCTTGAATGTGATATGTGGTTTCTTCTCCCACCGTGACCTTGAATGTGGTTTGTGGTTTGTTCTCCAGTAGCGTGACCTTGAATGTGGTCTATGGTTTGTTCTCCCACCGTGACCTTGAATGTGATCTGTGGTTTGTTCTCCCACCGTGACCTTGAATGTGGTCTGTGGTTTGTTCTCCAACAACGTGACCTTGAATGTGCTTTGTGGTTTGTTCTCCCACCGTGACCTTGAATGTGATCTATGGTTTGTTCTCCCACCGTGACCTCGAATGGGGTCTGTGGTTTGTTCTCCAGCAGTGTGATCTTGAATGTGGTATGTGGTTTGTTCTCCCACCGTGACCTTGAATGTGGTCTATGGTTTGTTCTCCGGCAGCGTGACCTTGAATGTGGTCTGTGGTTTGTTCTCCCTGTGTAACCTTGAGTATGGACTATGAGTTTCCCAACATGACCATGTGTTTTCTACTTAGCATGACTGTGGAAGCTTGACTGTGCAAGAGTATGACTGTGTGTCTCTGCACAATGTGACTATATCCTTACCCAACGATTGTGTTCTTTGATAGCGTGACTGTACTGAGTATGATTGTGTTGATAAAGTCTAATTAAAGTGTCTCTTACTGTTGACTAAGTTTCTAAAGTCTCTATCATGCTGCTTTAACCCTCTCTCTCTTAAGGTATGACATTTGTTTACTCAGTCGACTTGTCCCTTTGGTGACAAGATCAACCTAAAGTATCTGAGTATAAGGTTGATTCAAATATTGGTTATGATTCCTTACTGTGGATATCTATTGTACTTTATTTTATTAGGTTGTTACTGTACATGGCATTTGATGATTCTTGAGGACCAACTTTAACGCAGTGACTAATGTAGCGTTAAATTGAAAGAGATGAAAAATATGTTTGTTTCATTACAGTTCAAATTTTATTAGAGACGTGCTATTCTGAATTTGATTTTATATGTTCATGCATTAAAGTTTACTACTTATGTTAAAAACTCCTCTAACCCTTAAATTTCAACACCTTTGTTCTTGATGATTGAGTTCTTCATCACTGACACTATCTCTGATTTCTTTAAAAGGACACTTGGAGGCAAAATGGCCTACTCTACCACATTCGAAGCACTTAAAAGGCAACTTACCTTTATGTTTGCCACGTCCCCATTTTAGCTTTCTCACAAAATTCGCTTCATCTTCGTCTGATACAACAAATGGGTTCTTGTGTTCATGCTTGCTGCAATTTGCTTTCTTTGTGGCTTTGAAGCCAGCTTCTTTCATAGAGGAATTATCTTTTTCAATCATCATTTCATACACAATGAGAATCCCATGCAATTCGTTCTTTGTTAGCTTTGACTAGATTAGCTTTGTCTTCCAGGACCGATACTTTTGAATTAAATCTAGGTGGCAAGGTTCTCAATATTTTTTGCACAATTGACTCTTCATCAATGTTTTCTCCAAGTCCTTTGATGGAATTTACAATCTCATCAATCCGAAGAAAGTAAGTTGCAATATCTTCTTCTTCTTTCATTTGTAGTGTTTTAAACTGCGTTGAAAAAGTCTGCAACT
The DNA here is from genome assembly GCA_001517045.1 of Pseudotsuga menziesii. Taxonomy (NCBI): domain Eukaryota; kingdom Viridiplantae; phylum Streptophyta; class Pinopsida; order Pinales; family Pinaceae; genus Pseudotsuga; species Pseudotsuga menziesii. Next base: position 14,427 of record LPNX010290537.1, read on the forward strand.
TAGCCTTTTTTACTTTTTCATCTCCCTCATAAATGCTCTTCAACTTATCCCAGATTTCCTTCACTGAAGTGCACTGCATGACCTTGGTGAATTTAGAATTTGCCACACCACACAGAATTCAATTTCTCGCCCTTGCATTATTTTCATACAGTCTTCTATTAACTATATCAACTAGAGCAGTTTTAGGAGCATTGTAGCCATTTTCAACTAACTGCCAAATGTCGACTCCAAGTGATTGCAGATATACCTCCATCCTTATTCTCCAAAAAGTATAATTTGAACCATCAAATCTTGGTGCTCTGTTGGTAGACACTCCTTCCTGCTTGTCCATTTTTGTGCAAAGATTTATCTTCCAATGGTTAAGTTATTATTGAAGACAACCGCTCTGATACCAATTGTTGAATTCTTATTTATACTAAGAGGAGGGGTGAATCAGTATAAAGCGCAAATTACACAATTTTCACTTAACAAACTACACTTTAAATCTTTTTCTACCAACAACAGTAAAGGACACAATTGCGCAAAGAAACTGTAAAGAAACTTTATATATATATTGATTACATGGATAGGAGACACCAATCTCCAAAATGTGAGCACCAACCTGATTGCAAGCACCAACTCGGAGACGACATGCACCCATCTATAAGGATTTCTATCTACTACGCAAGCACCAACTTGTTGATTTCATGCACCAACCTGAATGGATATCAGTCATATTTGAGCAAGCTCCAACTTGTTGTAGTCAGACACCAACCTGATTGAAGACTGCAATCTCCTCTTCTTGTTCTCCAGCACCGACTGAATGGATGCACCGAATCCCTTTTTGTATTCTCCAGCACCGACTCCCTTTTTGTATTCTCTAACACCAACTGGAAGGAATCACCAACTCCCTTTTGTAATCTCCAACACCAACCAGAAGGAAGCACCAACTCCCTTTTCTTGCCCCTTCTTGCCAACCTGAAATGAATAAATTTGTAACAGAATTGTGATTTGCTTCTTCTCTTATCTCCGTTTGCGTTCTCTGAAATATGTGTCTCAACGATATGCGATCTATGATTGCGTCTCCTTGAGATCTGCGTCTTTTGCAACACTTGCCACTTCTACAATCTGTGATCTTCTTCTTTTGCAATCTATATATCAATAATCTACTATCTGCATCATTCACTATGTATTCTATTCGCACATCCTAGTACAAGGCATCCTTCTAGTTTGTGCACTATCTGTTGTTCTTTTTCATCGATTTTATGCAATCGGCTCTCTACTATATAAACTTTTTTCTAGATCAACAAGTCATTGATACCCCAGAATTAGAAGATTGCCAAATCAAAATATCACATCTTCTTCATCTTTAAGCTTACTTCAATACTTCCATCTCTCACTTATTTATACTCTTTTTTGCTCAAGAAATGTGTCCACAAGTTGGGATTCCTTTCATCGGTGACACCCCAACTCTCTTACTTCTTGGTCAAGCTAAGCACCACATTCCATATTTTGTTAGCGCAAACCTTATTGATAAATTAGTCTTGTGGGGCTTTGCGCACTTGAGTCTAATGACTTTGTAGTATCTGTGCATACAAGTCCCATGTCTATGTGGGATTTGGGCAATTCCTAGATTTGCACATTTATTCTCTATGTACTTTTTCAAACTGGCTTCACTTACATAGAGAGCCATTACCTGATGTACTGTTAAGACTTGCTTACAATTATATATATTTCTTCAAGCTGGCTTCTTACTCAGCATTGCCAATTGCAACAAGAACTTTCAAGACTTTATGCTTCTTGACAATCATCTTGTTTGTTTGACATCAAGCTTGTTTCTTGTTTGACATCAATGACAACACCAAAATTCAACAACAATTTTATTCAAACATTATGTATTGGCAGAAAGCTCCAATAAATGTTTCTACAGGTACAACCATAATGGAAGAATGATGCAACACATGGCAGGGGAAAAGGATTTTGTCCAAAACAACCACACTAGCAACCTGTGTGAAAACAAACCAAACAGACACAACAACAATGCTTTCACTGCAAATTCATTCGCAAATATCTCAGTGTTAATGGTGTGCTCTTTCCATCACTGTAGCATGCTCTAATTTTCTCAATTACGTTTCATAAAGAAAGTGTCATGCTTCTAATATTAAAGCTTAATCATAAGCAATTACTGTGCAGTAGAGTATAATCTCACTGTATTTGTAATAGCATTTTAGGATGTGTTTTGACAAACCGTCCATTGGAACATCCAAGGCAGTTTACAGATCACAAACTCGAAGCATACACCCAGGGTACCCAGAGTTTCATCACTAATCAGTCCAAGAGGAACTCCCCAACTTTCAACCAAATAAGCACTTTGTCGTTTTAATGACTTTAATTTTGTTCAAGATTATTGTTCTTTGGGGCTCCATGCATATTAGTTGCATAATTCACAGTGTCTACAAACATGATATCTTATGATAAAGATTATCCCAGTACATTAATAATTCCTACCACCAACACACCTAGGTCAACGGCCAAGGGTTTAGTAAAAGTGCTCCAACATTCCTCTTCAGTAGGTTAGGATTAAATCTAGGTTCTATACAGGTCGGCAGTGCCTTATGCAAAATATTTGTTACAAATTGTTGTCACAGTTTTGTTCAAACATTGTGAAATGGAAGAAAGCTCCAATAAATGTTTCTACAACTATCAAATACAACTATCATGGAAGAATGATGCAACACAGGACAAGGAAAAGGCTTTTCGACAAAATAACCACACCAACGACCTCTGCGAAGTTGAACGACACAGACATAACAATGCTTGCACGGCAAATTCATTCACAACTATCTTGGTGTTAATGGTGTGTTCTTTACATTAGTGTAGTATTTTCTAATTTTCTCTATCACGCTTCAAAAACAAAATGGGATGCTTTTGTTGAATTTTTAGCATTAGCATGATACTTTTAAAATTTGCAGACTAACATAAACAACTGACAAGTGCAGTAAAACAATATCAACACATCAACACACAGTACACAAGAGTTTTTCACTGGGGAAACCTTTAAAGGACAAAAACCCCAAAAGCATTAGTAATTCATCTTGCAAATGAGATGACCGAAATTCTTCAAAACGTTCCACAAACCCCAACAGGGTTAAACCACAATTTGCAGAAGATCATTTTTTCCAATTTCACAAAAATGCCCAATTAGGACTTGTGGCCCTAAATTCTCTTTTCTGCCCAACAAATTACAGGTTGCCCGAAAAACTGTCAATTGCCCAGATCTGCCCTGTCTACCCAGCTGTACCTGTCAACCTGCCCGCTGCCTGTTTTTCTTGTTTCTGCCCGACTGCCTGTTATGCTACCCGTTGACCTGCCCTTTCTCCTCTGTCCAGCTGTTGTGCAGCCTTACTGCTCCCCGAAGGGCAAACAGCCCAGGGTCGAGGCCTCTAGGGCTATCCCATAGGCTGCCCGAGGGTCTATATGGACCCAACAGCCCTACGGGCTGCTACATGACCCTCATAGGTCTGCCTACAGGCTGCCCGGAGGGCCTGTGTGGCCATGGCAACCTCTTAGGATCTACCTGTAGGCTACCCAAGGGTTGGTCGTGGGCCAAACCCTCACGGGTGTGCCTATCGAGGGCTTCCTGAGGGTGTCGAAGGGACAAGGCCCTAACGTGGCCTGCCCGTAAGATAGGAGAGGGCAGCCTGTGAAGGAGAGGGCTACCCGTAGACAAAACCTTCCTGCCCGATCTATGTAGAGGTTACCCGGATCTATGGAGGAGTTGCCCGAGAAGATGGATGCCTGGAAAGCATGAAAAGAAGGGTTGGGGTAAAAACCCTAACTCAAAAATCCAGATGCTGCAATTTGATGATGAAACCCTAGCTTAGGGTTTTACTTCAATAGATGATGATGCCCTAGCTAGACTCATCCATGCTAAGGCACAATCATAAAAACATTCTTCTTCAAACCTATAAGATCTTCTAGTGAGCAGTTGTACCTGTGAGAGCAAGTCTGTGTGTAATAATGAAATGGATTGATCTTCTTTTATATCCTTTGAGTCGCCTATAAGTGGGACAAAATTAAAAATCTCAAAATAATAATATTTTATTCTTTTCTAATTTTGACTTTTGCCTTTAGTGGTGTTAAAGGTCTTTTTGCACTTTCACTTTTACACCTTAGTGGTACTAAGGGTCCATGTATTTTTTACTTTGCTTTAGCCTTCTTTAAGTGCCTGTGTGGTCATCACATGTGGTCAACATGGTCTTTTATCATCATTCAAAGTACATCATCATAAACCAAGAGAATTACTAAGGCTTCTATCTCACACTCGGTGTGACACCAAGTTCGGGTACTAGGGTGTCTTAACCAAGGGTAGCTAAGCCTTGGAGAAGATCGCAAAGCCCACTGATCAAGGGTCAGAGTGTTACACATGCCTAGACCCTGTCTACTGATTATAGTGCCTTCCTGGTAACAGACCAGGTGCCTCAACCATAGGCTGCATAATTTGACACTAGGTCAAATACTTGGTAACAAACCAAGCGCCTCCATTCTCCAAGAGAATGACTACTCAAAACTAAGTTGAGTCTACCAATACTAGACTGGTCCACATCATGGTCCCGAACCAGATGTCTACCATTCAACAAAATGGTCACTCAACACAAGGTTGTGTCCCCCCAGGGAAGAGTTGGGTCCATATCATGGTCAAGGACCAGATATCCTCATTCAACAAAATGATCACTGAACACTAGGTTGAGTCCACACCGTGGTCCCGGAACAGGTGTCCCCATTCTCCTAAGAGAATGGCTCTCAATGCTGCTCAGAAAAATCAACAGCTTTTAATATTAAACCTTATCATAAGTAATTACCATGTAGTAGAGTATAATCTCACTGTATTTTTTGAAGAATTTTAGGATCTGTTGTGAGAAACCGTCCATTGGAATATACAAGGCAGTTTACAAATCACAAACCAGAAGATGCACCTAGGGAACCTGGAGTTTCATCACTAATCAGTGCTATAGGAATTCTTCAATTTCAACCAAATAACCACACTGTCGTTTTAATGACTTTACTTTTATTGATTATTATTGTTGTTTGGGGTTTAATGTATATTAGTTTCATAATTCAGTGTCTACAAATATGATATCTTATGATGAAGATTCTTCCCGTACTTCAATAATTCCCATATTATTGTTCTAGAGGCTTTTGTTATTTACAGGGGAAGCAAACAGTTCTGACCACCAACATACCTAGGTTGAGGGTCGGGGCTCTCATAAAAGTGCTCCAACATTCCTTTGCAGTAGGGAAACATTAAATCTGAGTTCTATACAGGTCAACAGTGACTTATGCAAAGTATATGTTACAAATTGTTGTCACAATTTTGTTCAAACGTTACAAATTGGCAGAAAGCTCCAATAAATGTCTCTACAACTATCAGGTAAAACAATCATGGAAGAAAGATGCAGCACAACACAGGCGGCTTTTCTTCAAAACAACCACACTAGCAACCCGTGCAATGTCTAACCACGTAGACCAGTGTTCCACCAAGTATCCGGGACGGGGGAGCGTGGGAGCAGGGAAACGCACATTGGGGATGTGTAGAGGCACCCCCAAATTTTGGGGTATTTTAGGGAGCAGGGGGGCGGGGGGGGCATCGGGGTCTTTAAATTTTAACATAGGGGGGGCATCTCTAAAATTATTAATTAATAAAAATAAATACATGCTAAATTGAAATTCATCATTGTGCAATGTAAACATGATATTCAATTCACAATGGCAATTTTAAATTTTAAATACATGCACATCTTCCATAACAACTTCGAATCATAAACATAAACATAAAATGATAAATGACAAATCAATAATCATAAATCTAAATCATAGACATGTCACATATGTCATAAATCATAAATCATAAATTGTAAACACTAAACACTGAACACTAGACTAGTAAACATTGCAGTATAATTATAATATATTTCATATTTGGCAAAAAATACTCAAAATAGTACTGAAGAGTAAGTAAAGTACTAAAGACTCAAGAGTCAATGAGTGATGAGTCAAAGTCTAAAGACTCAGTCTGAGTTCATCAATGACAGTAAATAAAAGTTTAAAACTAAAAGTATCAAAAATAAATCATGAAAAGACTTAAAGTGCATCAAGGAGATAGCTCCATGGACTGGTCCTCCTGATGCATCTGCTGCATAAGTCACCATCTATGGGAGTGTCACCATCTAAGTCAGAGCCACTCTCAGTCTCAACCTCAGGAGTGACCAATGGCATACCAACCAAACCGTGCTGCACCTCATCTAGTCTCTCCTCCTCATCTATCTGTGCATCATCCTCTGGATCCACATCCCATCGTGTAGTCGGTCCCATCTGATACTCTGGTGTCTTCCTATGTGAAAGATGTAGGGCACTGTGCACTGCAACTAGATTCTCTGCTCTCTTAGAGGTAAGTCTATTCCTCTTGATAGAGTGGATGAAGCTATATGTAGACCAATTCCTCTCTGCTGCAGAGGAACTAGCAATCTAAGACAATAAGCGAATAGCAAGATACTGGATCTCTGGAGTATCATCCCCATGCATCCTCCACCAACCAATGGGGTCTTCTTGGCCTAAGTCCTTAAGATCTTCTTCTGCATCATGTTTGTTGAAAGGACCATTGAGATTTGCAAAATGAACCCATTGTCTTCGAATTTTCTTTGCATCATCTTCATCATACATCTTTGTTATGGCAGCTCGAAATCCCTTCTTAATCTCTAGATCTTCAATGGGGGGAATTCTACCAGGCCTGTCAACATACCATTTTGGGTTAAGTGCATATGCTGCCATGTGCAAAGGTGTGTTCATTCGATCCCATCTACACTGAATAATGGGTCGAATCTAGGTCGTATAGAACTCTAAGGATGGCTCTTTCTCACGAATGGCCGCCCTTACTCGACCCAACATGCTATCAAATGTCTCATAGATTTCTCCAAGACTTGGAGAATCCGAGTCCCCATAGCGAATAACCTCAACTATAGGGTGCAAGAAAGACACCAAATAGCTGCAATCTGCCCACCAATCATCATCCAAAATCTGAAGCCTGACCTTCTTCCCCTCATTTGTCTTGGATCCAGTCCACCTGTTCCAATCCGGAGTCACAACCATGGCCTGCAATGCTGGTTTCACCTCCAACATCCTATCCAATAAGAGATAATAGCTAGCATATCTAGTGTCTATGGGCTTCAGGAATTCCTTCCTTGAGTGAGTCCTGTACATGGCTAAGGAGGTGTGGTGGTTGCAGATAAACATCTGCACATCTCTCGCAGCTGACACCAATGATGATACCCACTCAATCTTCCCAATGTCTTTCAGTGCATTATTGAGTGCATGCACACAACAAGGTGTCCAAAAAATATGCCTAAAACTGCTTTGAACCAATAACCCAGCTGATCTGCACACTGCTGCCGCATCTGTCACAACCTGCACGACATTTGTAGGTCCAACCTCCTCTATAGCTTCTCGAAGAAGCTCAAATTGGAAAGCTGCATCTTTGCGCTTTCCTAAACAATCAATAGCTCTAAGAAAGAAAGGCCCTTCTTGGCATGTAACTATGATGTTGATAAGTGGACGTTTGGAAATGTCTGTGCACCCATCCATAACAATGGAGCAACCTTTCTTCACCCATGTTAGTCTCATATTTTCTTTTTGCATAGTAATACTGGACACTTGCCTGTCTAAAATAACTGTCCTCAACTTATGTTCACCTGGTGGCACATATGAAGGTCCCGATGTTGCAATTGCCTGGACCATCTCCTTATAATAAGGAGAGCGACTAACATGAAGTGGAATTCCATTGGCAAAAAGGAATTTGCCAATGGCATCATCTGTATCATTACGATTCAACCTACCATACATCCCTGAAATAGTTGGTCCTATTGCACATGAACGAGAAGAGCCCTTCTTTGAGGATGTCGTAGCAGGAGATGGTGGAGGCATAAGGTTGGATGCTTTAGTTCTAGATTTCCTTTTGGAGTTAGAAGCTCCCTCTAGGGCCTCCACATTGTAGCTAGAGAAGGTGCCCTTTGTATCCGCAACCATTTGCAACCTCAAAAGGTCAGATCTTTGTTGCATGTTTAATTTTGTGCAAACATTGACTCCTTTTCCACCTATTCCCAATAGGTGTTGCTTAATCCGACTGTAACTGCCAACCCAACGATGGCCACAAACATTGCATGTCCAATGACGTGAACCACCACTTCGTTTTGCCATAGATTGGGGCATGGTTGCACCTACTTTTGTTACATATAACAAAAGTGGTTTTTTGGGATCATATGTTCCCTTGGCATATTCAACCATTGCCCTTGGTAGACTGTCACCTTGGCTGTCCAAATTAACAGACCTGGATCAATTACTTGCATCTCCACTTCCAACCTCTGCCCCACTTCCAACTTGACCCTCAACATGAGTCTCAGAATTTGAATCATTGCCACTGTCACTGTCACCGCTGCCACTGATATTTTCGAAATGACTCATCTTTTTATGGTTTTTAACTTTTATGAGCAACCTGTAATCTCAACACAAAAACCTAAAATTAAAAAAATTAAAAATAAAAACAGAGCTAAGCAATGAGAGGCTCATGGCACAGCTCCTATCATACTGATAATTTAATTTATAAACAGTTTTAAAATAAAAATTAAACTAGTAAATTACTAAATAGTAAAAACTTACAACTTATAACCCATGACACCTTGGTTTCGACAAATATTGCATTTAACAATGTTAACCAAAGGTAGCTCATGTCAAATGTTAAAAACGTATGGCGTTGCCTAAACATTGGATTTCAGAACCATATAAATTTTAACATTCATGATTCTATTTTATGAGCATTTTAAAATTCATTCTCATGCATATCATTGTCGATCAATGCTAGAAGACCAATCAGTAAGGTGCACTTGAGGATGCTCGATGCATTCATATTTTAAAAATATCCTCTTTAAACTTTTACTTGCTAAATATTTGCAAAAAAAGGAAGCCCGTCAACCTTGGCCTCACCATAGGCGACATATGAAGAACATTCTAAATTAAAATATACTCGTCATGCTGTTCTTAAGTTTCTTGCTGGCACAGGATAGACAAGGGCTTGGTAGTTAGAACTTAGAGCTCACAGTTGCATGGTAAGGAAATAGGGTTAGTGCATGGGAATTGGCTGTCCAGATCTCCCACACTGACAGTACCATGGGAAGGCAATAGGGGCAGTGCATTGGAATCGCAGTGTTTTACAATGGCTCCAGATCAGCCCCTTTTCGGTGGTTATTTGCTGCAAACAAAGGGAAAGAAGAGGACTGACAGACTTTTTCTGCCATAATGATTGAGGGTTTTGCTAGGGCTACTGATTGACCGTGAAATCCTAGGGACTGTTGAGATCAACGATGTATCAAGGCTCCATGTTTTAATACACACTAAGAAACTGAAAGGGCTTTTGGGCAAATAAAGCTAAGTATGATTTGATTTCGGGTTTTTGAGCTAGCTTTTTTTGAAAAAGAAAGAAAAGTTAGGTTCATATTTCATTGAACAAATACGGCACCATCACATTGTATGTATTTTTAAAAATGTCAAAGAAAAAGAAATGGGAAGAGATTCTGGATGTTGCCTACAACAGGTACATGTTTGATGATGGCTTACTCAAGAGTCAATGGTCCTCACGCCACAGCTCCAGTTCGTCCACGACTCCACTTCCACAGCTCACGGGCTCACGAGTCACCACTCCGGCAGATGGTCACAGCCTGCTCACGAGCTCTCAGCACACCGACCAGCACACAAAAGGATTGTTCACAGGTCAAGGAGAAGCTCAATGCGGCCGGTTCAGAACGAGGAGGTAAAATAAATAAGTAAACCGTAAATGCCAAATGGTACAGGTAAGTCTAGGTTAAAAAGTTTTAGTTTTATTTTTAAATTAAAATTAAAATTTCTTTTTTTTTTGTGTTTTTGAATTTTTTATTAAAAAAAAATCAAATTTCGAGGGGGGGCGTGTGGGAGCCCCCCATGTTCGGGGGGGGGCGTGTAGAAGCCCCCCCATCATTAAGCTGCGTTTCACCGCGTTTCGTCGAAAAGGGGGCGCCGGGAAACATTTCACATGGAGCCCCCCAGCCCCCGGGGCGTGGGAAACGCAGGGGGCGAGCCCTCGACCCTGGGAGGCACGTCCCCATGGAACACTGACGCAGACACAACAACAATGCTTTTGTAGAATTTTCAGCACTCTCCCAACCCGGTTTCAAATTCCGTTTTAAGCATTGTTTAATGCCCAACCCAATTTAGCATTCTACTGCAAATTAGATTATTTCTCATAAACAATATAGGACTGAACATAAGAAGAATTTCTACAAATTTTATGAGCAGCAATTAAAAACACATTCACACATAAATATTCAAACTCAGGAATTTTGGTCCAATGACCCAGGAAAAACCCCAACCTCCGAGGAAAACTTGTGAGAGAGATTCTTTATTTATCTTTCAAAAATACAGCAGCAGACAAAAATATCAGTCACAACTTATCTCAACCAGATGATAAACTCGGCCTCGAAATTTGTGCCAACAATCAGAAATATCAAACTCTAGAGAAGTTATGTTTGCACCCTCCTTGATTTCCGTGCTGCTACTGGACTGTACGGCCTGTACTGTACAGTTTGCCTCAAAATTCATGCCAACACCTGAGGAATTTCTGCCTCGAAATTCGTGCCCAAACCTTTGCCTCGATTTTCGTACCTTGTACGAACTGAATCCATACAGTACGGTACGGCTACAATAAATGCTCTCACTGCTGCCTCGATTTTCGTGCCCTGCCTGTTGTACCTTCACCTCGATTTATGTGCCAAAGAAAAATGCTCCAGCTACGTTTTTTTCTCTTTCTCAAAAATTCGGCTCTCTCTCTCTCAAAATGCAAAAATACCTCTTCACTTGGAAAATTTTCCTTTTAGGTAAAAATGCGTGGGTGAGTGAAAACTCATCTAATCCAAGGGCCCAAATTAGATTAGATGAGTGGTTGTGATAAAATCACTTTTCTCCACAAATTAAAAAATTAATTCACTCACTTTTTAAATTTTTACTTAAACTACACTTTAATCTCTAAAGTGCATTTAATGCTCATCTCAAGTCATTAATATAAAGTCCAAGTGACAAACCCTTTTCCTAGTGACTTAGGCAAAAGTCACCAAGGGGAACAACTTCCAAGGTATAAAAATTCAACACTCCCTCTAACCGAGGAAGTTGTTCTTCACCACACCCAACTTGTCTCTGAAATAAATAGACTTCCCTCTTCCAAGAGACTTCCTCGGGATATCTGTAACCTGATTATCAGTGGAAATGTACTGCAATGCCACAGCTCCTCTCTGAACATAGTCACGAATGAAATGGTATCTGACCTCAATATGCTTTGACCTATCATGAAATACAGGATTCTCAAAGAGTTGGATGCAACTCTGATTGTCACAGTAAATCACTGTAGGCCACCAATAACTTGTGAAGCCACAGTGCCTCGCAACTAGCCTGATTGGCTTCCATGTACTCAACCTCTGCAGAACTCAAAGCAACAAACTTTTGCTCCCGACTGAACTACGACACTGTTGCCGAGCCCAAACTGAAAAAATATCTAGAAGTGCCTTTTTGGTCTGCCACACTGCCTACCCAATCTGAATCCATGAAGCCAATCAATCTAATCCAATCCGATCTCCTATAATCCAGACCATAATCCACTTTACCTGCAAGGTATCTCAACACATGTTTTGCGCAACCCAATGCACTCTCCTAGGCTTCACCATGAACTGACTGAGAGTGTTCACCACAAAACACAAATCTGGCCTAGAGTTGACCAGATACATCAATGAACCTATGAGCTGAGGATATAAAGTAGGATCCACCAACTCTCCCTCAAAAGCATGAAGCTTTTTCCAGTTGGTGACCATAGGTGTAGACATCGGCTTGTAATCATCCATCTAAAATCTCCTCAGAATATCTACTGCATACTTTACCTACCCCAGGAAAATATGACCACGCTCCTGCCAAACCTCCAATCCCAAAAAATAGTGCATCAACCCAATGTCCGTCATCTCATACTTTGAAGCAAGATCTCTCTTGCAAACTGCAATAGGTCTCTCTCCACCTATGATAAACAAATCATCAAACATACAACAGAAGAATGAGCAAGCTGCAGATCATCTCCAACCATGATGAAATAGAGATTCGGATTAGCCTCACTCTTCTAAAAACCCATCGACAGTAAGTAAGAGTCTATCCTAGAATACCAAACTCGAGTAGCTTGCTTCAACCCATACAAGGCTTTCTTCAGCCTGCACACATGAGACTCTCTCTCATGAATCTCAAAGCCCTGTGGTTGCTCCACATAAACCTCCTCATGTATGATTCCATTGAGAAATGCAATCTTCGCATCCATCTGATGAATCTTCCAACCCATTTCCGCAGTAATGGAAATCAATGATCTAATAGAAGTATAACAAGCAATCGGTGCAAAGGTCTCATCATAATCAACTACCTCTACCTGTGAGAACCCCTGCGCCACAAACTGAGCCTTGTATTTCTCCACACTGCCATGTGCAACATTCTTTAGCTTGTAAAGCCATCAAGAAGTCACCACTGACTTCCCCTCAGGTCTCGGAACAATCTCCCAAACATCGTTCTTCATGATGGAATGGTACTCTTCCATCATGGCATCTCTCAAAACATGATGCTAAGAGGCCTCCTCAAAAGTAGATGGCTCTATATTTCTCCACACTGCCATCTGCAACATTCTTTAGCTTGTAAAGCCATCGAGAAGTCACCACTGACTTCCCCTCATGTCTTAGAACAATCTCCCAAACATCGTTCTTCATGATGGAATGGTACTCTTCCATCATGGCATCTCTCAAAACATGATGCAGAGAGGCCTCCTCAAAATTAGATGGCTCTGAATCACGAAGACTAGCAACTAATGCCATACCCAACCTGTCTGGCATCACTATAGCCCTCACTAGCTCCTTGGATGTTCCAAACTCCTTAGCTTCCTTCAGGGTCTCCCAAAGCCATTTAGGCTTCTTCTTCCCTGAAGGTGCTCCCAAACTGGTATGTCCTCATCTAATGAACTCCCAGAGGTAGAAGGCCCAGAAACCTATGTACCAAGAGCTGGTGAACCCTGTGATCATGTAGCTCTGTATGGTGAACATGTGACCTGAGAACCAAAACCTGTCCCCGAAAAACCTACTAGCTGAACCACTGAAACTGGAGATCCTATGCATGTACTTTGTGGTTCAGTAACCCCGGAAACCTGTGAACCTGTCATCTGAACTGAAGGTACCTGTGAAGCTACCTGAGGTGTGGGAACCTACTGCTCTCTCTGCTCTGATTCTCTGGACTTCTTGAAGGCCCACTCCTACTCAAATCTCACTTCCCTCCTCACAACAACCTTCCTCCGAGAAGGAAGATAAATGTAGAAGGCCTTCGAAGTCTCATCATACCCCACAAAGATGCCTCTCTCTGCTGTGGGTTCAAGCTTTGTCCTCTTCTTAGAAGGGACATGTGAAAAAGTCAGGCAACCAAATATCTGAAAATGACTCACCTCAAGCTTCTTGCCTATGAAACTCTCCTCAGGAGTCTTGTTCCCCAAGGCACGATGGGGACTCCTGTTATGAAGGTATACAGTTGTACTACATGCCTCTGCCCAAAGGAAGAAAGGAAGTGACTGACCATGTAACATGGCTCTCCCTGCTCCAACAATGGATCGGTTCTTCCTTTCTGCCACTCCATTCTGCTCAAGAGTGTATGGTATTGTCAACTGTCTCTGAATGCCCTCTTGTCTGCAATACTCATCGAACTCCTTGGAGGTGTACTCACCCCCGTTATCTGATCTAAGTGCCCGAATCTTCCTCCCAGTCTGGTTCTCCACAAGAGCTTTGAACTCTTGGAACCTCTGCAAGACCTCAGATTTCTTGCTCTTCAGGAAGTAGATCCAGGTCTTCCTGGAATGGTCATCGATGAATGTCACATAATACTCAAAACCTCTTAGAGAAACAACTGACATAGGACCACACAAGTCAAAATGTATCAAATCAAGAACTCTTGCTGACCTGCTATCACTGCGCGTAAAAACAATCTTGGTGTACTTTCCCAAAGCACACCCTCTACATACATCACTGTGCTTAGTGTTGAACTCTGGCAACCCTATAACCATGTACCTCAACATCCTCAAAGCTAGATGATGTAGATGAGCTATCCTCCTATGCCACAACTCACAAAGCTCGCTGCCGCTACTATGTGTCAAAGCATGTTGGGGTTGAAACAAGAGCTTGTACAGTTTCCCACATCTGACTCCAATGGTGTAAGAAGTAGATGGTCCTGCAGTCTTGGGAAAAACACGCACATGTCCATCCAGGAAGGACACCCCAAGACCCCTACCCTCAATCATGGAAACTAAGATCAAGTTCTTCTTCAGCCCCGGTACAAACAATGCGTCCCTCAAAATCATGGGACTCATGGACTCTCTCTGAAATGTAATGGTCCCACGCCCAACAGCTCTGACAACTGTGTCATCCCCAAACACGACTTCCACATCTATCCCTTCCTGTGAAAGCTCGGAGAACATCTCTCGAGCACTTGTCATGTGGCTCGAAGCTCCACTATCAATATACCACGTGTTGGTGGTGGATGCACTAAAAGAATGGCCAGTCAACAAGGAATACTCCCTCTCAATAGCAATGTTTGCATTGGTGATGATGGATGCTCTCTCTCTATCAACATGCCTAGTACAGAGAGAAAACTCTCTCTCAAATCTAGCTGTAAACTCCTCAACCCCTGCAGAAGTTGTTGTCTGCTGCTGCTTCTTCTTCTTCTTTTGTGGGCATTATCCAGCATAGTGCCCAAACTTCTGACAAGCAAAGCACTTTACAGTGCTCAAGTCCTTCTTTTATCCATCCTGCTGCTTAGCCTGACCCTTCTTGGGGCTCTTCTTGAACTTCTTCTTTCCCTTAGCAGTCAAAGCCACACTCTCCTCATCCTCCCTACTATTGAAGCGTTGCCCTACACAAGACCTCTCCGGGTCTCCTCCTGAACAAAATCATCCCAAATCCTGTCCCAAGTAGGCAAGTTCTCCTTGGCCACTATAGCCTCCACAAAAACAGCCCAAGGCTTTGCAACCCCATTCAAGGTTGTCCGCACTAGCTCTGAACCAGGAACAACCTCCCCCACTGTTGCAAGCTCATCTCTCACCTGAGAGATCCTAGTAATATAGGAAATCACACCCTCATCTTTGGCCATCTTGATACTTTTCAACTTATCTCTCAAAACCATCTTCTTATTTTCATTTGAGCTTTGAAACAAGCTGGTCAAAGCATCCCACATCTGATATGCACGGGTTTTGCTAGAAATGTGTGGGAGCACATGGTCTTTAATTGCATCTAAGATAATTCTTCTAGCCTTAATGTCCTTCTTGTTGAAGGCAGAAAGTGCTTAAGCATCGGTGGAAACAGGGACTACAATAGGATTTGTTGTAGTGTTCTAAACCACTTCATCCCATAACACATTTTCCTCCAATATAAGCACTAGCCTAGCTTTCCATGGGACAAAATTCCCAGCCCCATCAAGCCTATCCTCCAACCTAAGTCTTGTTGTCATTTTCTCTGCAAAGTTCAAGTCTCAACAAAGGGCTGCCCACTGACAAAAGAAATCACTGAAGGTCTGAAATTTTTCACTGTGTAAAATCTGCTCTTGAGTCTTTCTCTAATAAAGCTCTAATACCAAGTAGAATTTTTAGCACTCTCCCAACCCAGTTTCAAACTCCGTTTTAAACATTGTTTAATGCCCAACCCAATTTATCATTCTACTGCAAATTAGATTATTTCTCATAAACAATAGGACTGAAACACAAGAAGAATTTCTACAACTTTTATGAGCAGCAATTAAAAACACATTCACACATAAATATTCAAACTCAGGAATTTTGGTCCAATGACCCAGGAAAAACCCAAACCTCCGGAGAAAACCTGTGAGAGAGAAATTATTTATTTATCTTTCAAAAATACAACAGTAGACAAAAATATCAGTCACAACTTATCTCAACCAAATGATAAACTAAGCTTATCTCAACCAAATGATAAACTAAGCCTCGAAATTTGTACCAAAAATCAGAAATATCAAACTCGGAAAATTTCTGTCTGCACCCTACTCGATTTCCCCGCTGCTACAGGAATGTACGGCTGCTGTACAGACAGTCTGTATGGCCTGTGCTGTACGGTCTGCCTCAAAATTTGTGCCGGCTGTACTTGAGGAATTTATGTGTCGAAATTCGGTGCCCAAACCTCTGCCTCGCTTTTCGTGCCTTGTACAGACTGAATCCGTATTGTACTGACAGTACGGTATGGCTGCAATAAATGCTCTCACTGCTGCCTCGATTTTCATGCCCTGCCTGCTGTACCTTCACCTCGATTTCTGTGCCAAAAAAAACTGTTCCAGCTGCGTTTTTCTTTCTCAGATATTCGGATTTCACTCTCAAAATGCAAAAGTGCCTCTTCACTTGAAAATTTTGTCTTTTAAGTAAAAATGGGTGGGTGAGTGAAAACTCATCTAATCCAAAGGCCCAAATTAAATTAGATGAGTGGTTGTGATATATTCACTTTTCTCCACAAATTAAAAAATGAATTCACTCACTTTTTAAATTTTTACTTAAAGTACACTTTAATCTCTAAAGTGCATTTAATGCTCATTAAGTCATTAATATAAAGTCCAAGTGACAAAACCCTAGTGACTTTGGCAAAAGTCACCAAGGGGAACAACTTGGAAGGTATAAAAATTCAACAGCTTTAATCTTATAATTTTTTTAACTGTTTACTTCCATGTTTTTCCTGGTTAATGCTTGTTGTAACTTGTAACAGAACCATGCATGATGGTTTATGACCCAAAGTTCGAATAGTATTCATTGTGTGTTTGTTGGATATCATATGCATTTATCTGTGTACGAAATACGAATTGTATACCAACAAATATTCAAATTAACTACCAGTGTCCAGAAGTCCAATAACGTTCATTTTTTTTAAATAACACGAGCAGACATGTAAAACAGACCTGGAAGAAGCCCTTCTCGGCTGCCCGTGACAATATTTCCAACAGCAACAAAGGCCAGTTCGTTGCAGTATGTGCCAACATTCTCGAGAACCCTCCTGTTTTCATAAGGTGTTGCACAGCATCAGCCCTCCACTGTTCATGGATCAAAAGCACCTCCTTAGCCAGATACAAAGACAATAGAGCTTCCTTGAAATACTTAAGCTCCCCCTTAGTTTTAGAATCCCACTTTTCCCTCTGAAGGCAGGCCTTGTATATGGCACCGCTGCCTGGCTGCAAGGAATCGTGCCACGAAGCCAGCACATGGAAACGTCTGCGATACTCGTCATCCCAACTATGAGCAGGCAGAAAGCTTCCTTTACATTTAGTATCTTTTTTTTCACTGGCCTCGGATAAGTACTGTAACGCCCTCTGCCATAATAAGAGAGTTTCATCACGGCCCTTTGCCACCACCTTCTTATGGGGAAGGTGTTGTGCGTTTTGTTGCAGAAACTGGAGCAATGCCCCATCTATTCCATGCCATTTCTTCAAAGTGATGTAAACCTGTTCTCCTCCAATGCATCCCAGCTCCACTCCCGTTCTAATCAATGACTCGAGGCTCCCTTCCAGCTGTGATCTCAGGACTCTCAGACTTAAAGGAGATTCAGAAAAAGTCCATGAAGGTAGGGATCCCGAATGATGGAAGTCTATATCTTCAATTCGATGGGGAACTTTCTTCCACTCGTCCACAAGCCCTGCACAATACAATAGGAATAAAAGCATTGCCCACTTGAAGATGGAACATTACCCTCTGTGTTTTTCTGCATCGGTTTGAAAATGGTGTAATACCCGCTGTGTTTTTTCTGCATCTGATTGAAAATGGAACATTGCTTACTGTGTTTTTCTAGATCTATTTGGAAATGGAACATTGCCCACTTTTTTTTTTTACATATATTCCCCACCCATTTTTTCAGGCAGTGGCGTGATTTATGAGAAGGGACCATTCCCACCCCTTGTTTCATCATTTAGTTTCCATCATAGGAATAAAAGCATGCACATTATAATAATGAGTGATAAAATACAAAGGAAAACGTGAAGAAATAGCTTACTCCGGATTATCGTTCGCTTCCCTACTCCTCTGGGTCCGTGCAGGAAAAGAGGCTGAGACACTCTGTGATGCTGACAATGATTGTTGAGCACTGATTCGAGCAGAGGCCGCGGAAAAATTCTCCATTGCCTCTGCATTGCATCTTCTCACTTCTATCGATCTGTACCTGTTCCAATTGGTTGGCGGTTTCAGATCTTCATATATGTTTCCTCTGTTTCTTGATACTTGATTAGCTGCTTCGGGGGTCTTGTTTGAGAGGAAGGGTTTTAGTAGGGTTTATGACTGTTAGCTAAAGGCATTTTACGAATTCAACTTAAATGTATTTCTCCTCTTCGCGATTTTTGTTCTTCGCCAGTTAATGAAGACTATCGCGTGGACGCGTTATCAACGTGCAATTATAAATTAATATAAAATACATGAAAAAAATAAAAGAGGCCATTGTGATGTATTGAGAATGGTAACAAGTGTAAAGATTAAATTCTATCTTTTTTAGTTTGTAATACTAGTAAGGTTTCACGAATTATACTTTAAATATTTTAATTTAATATTTAGCTTAAACATTTTAGTTTTTTTTAAATCATATTTTTAATTAAATAAAAATAAAATAGAAATACATTATTTTTAGCTAAACTGTTATGTAAAGTTGTAAATTTCTATATAAATATTTTTTTAAATAGAATTATAAATACATTATTTTAGTTAAATTGTTATATAAAGTTGTAATATATATAAATATAATATCTTAACTTATATGGTTAATAAGTGTGGTGATAACTTATTTCTGATTTTTAGTAAGATTTCGAATAAATAAATTTTAAGGTTATAAACAATATTAATTATAAAAAAATGGTTCATAAATGTAATGACAACTCACCCTTTTTTAAGTAAGACTTTAAACAAATAAATCATAAAGTTATAAACGATACTATTTATCATGAAACTTGGAACAAATTTTTTATGGAGCCTTAATCTTATTTCTAATAAAGTTTTTTATTTCTAAAAAAAAATTCAAAAATAACTTCATTCATGCTATTAATATTTTCTATGAAAACTTATGAATTAAATAAAGATTGGAACAAGTAGACTATGTGGAACCAATTCCTTTCATAACCTTAACCCCTATGTCCAATAGAGTTATTTCCAATAATAACATCATTTAAACTATCAACCCTCAACAATGGTAATAAGTGAATTATATAAAATATCAAACATGGGACTTCATGCCAAGTTCATTCAAAGCGTGGTCTTTTTATTCCTAAACAAAATTTTCCAATCATGATTTCACTATCAACCTTTTAGTTGACAAATCAAACTATCAACCCTCTACAAGACAAATTATGGATATGTAAAGGGTAGTTAAGCTATGTATCATAGTTCATTGAGAACTACTTACCATATACATTTGAATTTCATTAGTTATTTAAAATACAAGTATTTTTAGTTCATATTTAAAAAGGTATATTGAGTCTATTGTATATAAGTTTGGTATTATTAGTTTCCATATCAAAAAAATACCAAGATACTTTGGGATAGCCAAGGTGTGGCATAAAATCAGAATCATTTTTACATTGTTATTTTTAATTCCATTTTTTCCATGATTATGAAGGAGATGACAATTTCTATCAGTACAAGGTAAAAATAAAATAAAAAGATCAAGCATCACTCTAGTGACATCAACACATAGACTAGCTTCCACATTACAATGTGTTTAGTTGAGGTTCAATTTATTTTAGCTGGGGAGCAGGGTGAATGAATGCACCCACCAATTTATTTTTCTTTTGTTGTTGTTTTGCATCTCTATGTGGTGTAATTTCTTTTTCACAATGAAAACTAAGAGTCATCTTTTGCCACCACTATTGAACTTTAACATCTTTCATTCACAAAATTATGGATGTGTAAGCGGATAGTTAAGATCTTGTTGTGTATCGTAGTTCATAGCTACTTATAATATTTATTTTTATTTAATCATTTATTTAAAATATAAGTAGTATAGTTCATATTTAAAAAGGTATATTGTTAGTCACTACTTGCTACGCGAAAACACGATTGTATCCAATTTTGGCATTAATAGTTCTCATACCTGAAAAATAGCAAGATAACTTAAGATAGTTAAGGTCTAGCGTGAAATAATTATTATAATGTTATTTTTAATTGAATTTTTCCCATGTTTATGGAGGAGATGGCATTGCAGGGTGTTTAATTAAGGATTTGGTTTCAGTTGAGCACTAGGGTGACTTGAATGCACCCACCTACCAAATTATTTTTCTCAAAGTGTTCTATACCTATATCTAGTGCAATTTCTTTTTCACAATGAAAACTACATGTCACCTTGAATCCTCTAAAAAGTTTGCCTCCACTCTTTAACTTCATCATCTTTCACTTACAAGGTCAACACATTTTCTTGGTATGCATTTATATTTTTCATTGATAGTTGGATTGTGGTTGGTATTATATTGAAGTTTTTGGGCATAATAGACTTCTCTAGATGTTGCTTTGCACTTGTTTTTGATATTTTGTTTAAGTTTATGAGTGGCTTAATGCCCTGAGAATGTTAATCCCTATATATTGTAACATTACATTTATATTATTTAATTTGTATTATCTTTATTGGTAGGCTAGGACCTTAATTGTAAGTGTAGGGTTGGCTACAATTGCAATTCTACCCTTGGCCTCCTATATATATATATATACCAAGGAGACCTAGATTTAGGATCATCTCACCTTGTCTTGTGTCTTTGCTAAATTGTATAAGAAGGTTGTCCCCTCAAAGAGGCTTTTTATTCATCTATTTCTTCATTCTCAAGGCATTGGATTGCTCTCTCTTTTCTTCTTCTTTTTTCCAGTGAAAATAAATCATTATATTCATCATAGGAAAATATACATGTTGCATGTCCAAAATTAAGACTTGGAGTGCTATGACCACCTTAGAACAATCTTCCAAAAATAGGCTTCTTCCTCTCAACTAAGCATTTACGAAATTCCTTTACATTCTCTACCAAGAACTATTTGTTGTTTATACATGACAAATACAAAAGAGATCAAGGAAAGTTACAGCCTAGGAAAATACAAAAAACCCATGCTGGAGTACAGTTGAAATTCCATTGATTCCATTTCCTCATTGTTGAGAAACTCGTAGATATCAAAAGCACCAATTGGAAAAGTCGACGCTTCTTTTAACAGTTGATCAAGATTTGTATTCAAATCCTTGTAGATATGGCTAAAGGAAAGCCATTCAAAGGAAAGAAGAGCATTGAAAATGTCTTGAAGAAAATGTTCTAGTCTCACATTTTTCACTCTAATTTTCTTGTTTTCCCACTCGATAACAAGCTTGGATTCCCCATAATTTGGAGCTTGGGAACTCCCTTTTTTAAGGCAATTTCCAAGAGAGTGCTCAACGTTATGAACTCATCTCTATTGTTGGTGCCATGGCCTGGAGAATAATGGACATGAAGGAAAATTTTCTACTGGATGTATAAAACTGCGCCCACTCCGCATGTGCTTTGGTGTTCCTGAGCAACACCGTCAAATAATCCCCATGGATTATTGAAGTGAAGATCAGGCATGGAGGAGAGCCTTAGATCCTTGAATTTCAAGTCTGCCATAAGTTCATTGGTTAGATTCAAAGTGATACATGTAGTTACCTCAGGAGGAATATCTTTATCCATAAAGATGCTTGAGTTACATTCCCACCATAAAGTGTTCACAAGCAGACTTGACACTCCTTCAAACCACTTAATTCTCTTATCCACTAACCATCCCTTTAAGTTATCTTTCAAGCATACTTTAGATCATGAAGAGGTGGCTTTTAGTTATTTAAGTACAATTATGGCAACTTAGTTTGCATATACAAGGAAGAAAAAATATGTGAGGATGTTTCTTCAAAAATATTGCAAAGAGCACATCTACTAGGGCTCACCCATCCTCATTGCAAGCCAATATCCCAAGTAAGGAGTTTGTTGTTCAAAGATAACCATAGGGTTATTTTAGATTTCGGAGGTACATGGAGTTTCCATAACATCCCCCACAACCACTTATTGTCATAATAAAAAGATTGGTCCATATAAGCTTTGTATCCTAATTTACCAGTGGAACCAAATGTCTTTATGATTTTTATCAACATACTCAACCCGACAAGTCATCATGTAAAATAATGTACTTTAAAATAAGTTTTTATCTGTAATTTAGAACATTTTTCGATAAAGGCCTCTCATTTTCTAGTCTCGGCATTTTCGAGCCCCTGAGAGGCTATAAATATCCATCTTTCCTTACCACCAGTATGAGGAATGAAAGCTTGGACTCCAACTAAGGTAAAGTTGCTCAATGAATGAAGGGAATGGACTAGAGGCTTAGATAAACGAAACGTGTCGCCTGCACCCAACAAAGCATCCTCATCGATTCAAATAGAATATCCATCCCCAATTTTCCATAATGTTCAAAGTCCAACTAGGGGAAATGCATTAACTAGTGCCTTCCAAACAATTGATCCTTTTGAGGATTTGGAGGGAAGGTGAAACCAATCTTTCACCAAGAGTCTATTTAGAAATTTGGACTTTAAGATGCTACCTTAAATGGAGTTACTTTGCATAAAACACCAAAGGGTCTTTGTTGCCAAGGCTTGTGTAAATGAATGAATCTTTTTGAGGCCCTGTCCCCTAAGGTCTTTAAGGTGCACTAACTTGTCCCATTTCACCAATGGAATGCCACCTATACGTCAAGTCCTTAACCAAATAAATTGAAAACTCACCTTTCCTATCCTATTGAGAATTCCTTTGGGGATCAGAGTAATCAAAGCCCAAAAGACTGGAATGCTCTTAATCATTGATTTCAAAAGCATGAGCATTCCTCCCTTGGAGAGCAACCGGTTAACACAAACAAAAATTTGTTGCGCAATTTTTTTTTAAATCCATACCCAATCCACATATTTATAGTATTTTGACTTTAAATGGAACCCTAAGTATTTGAAGCAAGAGTCCAAAGATTTTACTTGGAATAGAAGCAAGGATATAATGACCCTTGAGATTGAATCAGGAAGAGAGTTGACATAAAGTAAATATTTTTTTGGGCTAATACACATACCAATTGATTTGTTGAAAATATTGAGAACATCCCCTGATGCCAGCAGGCTTGGATTTATGCCATTTACTAGGAACATGATGTCCTCAACGAATAAAATGTGGGAGAATGTTTCCCAAGGGGAAACTTTTATGCCTCTAATGGAACCACTCCTCCTTGCTTCTTCGATAAGCTTATTGAGAGCCTCTGCCACACTAACGAAAAGGAATGGGGAGAGGGGGCACCCTTGTCTAAATCCCCAAGAGGCCTTGAAGAAATGAGAGGGAGCTCCATTGGTTAAGATGACGAAGGATACAAATTGCGCACAACCAATAATCTAATTAACCATGGGAAGAGCCATTCCCATTTTGGTTAAGACCGGATGAAGGAAGATCTAGCTCACTCGGTCATAGGATTTAGATATGTCGATTTTGAGGATAACCACCCAAAGATCTGATTTTTAAACATAATGCATAACTTATTGAGCTATTACAACAATGTCATGAATTTGTCTATTCTTTAGGAACCCAAATTGTTCACCCAAAATAATGCCACTCAGCATGGATTTTAGTCTACAGACGATCATGTTTGCAATATTTTATAGATTACATTGCAACATGAGATTGGCCTATAGCCTCGAAAGTATTTCCATGTCGTTTTTTGGAATAAGGGCTATGAAGGTTGAATTGAAAGAGCCCAACACCTTCCCCAACTATTGAGATTCCCTTAATTGCAAGAGAAGATCTTTTTTTGTTAAGCCATAAAAACCAAAGAAAAAACCAACAGTAAAGGTCTTCCCTTTTTTCAAAGAGAGGAGGGTTGCTTGAACCTCTGCTTCATATACCTCCTCACAAAGAGCATGATTCATGTCTTCTGTAAACAATTGGGGGAAATTGGAGACCACTTGAATAGTCTCTTGAATTGGGAATCCATGAGGCTCTTTAAACAAGGATTGGAAATAATTGACTCCCACCTCAGCCTTCCCATGAAAGGATCGTTCCACATTTCTATCTAGATATTGAATGTCCCATACAATGTTTAGTCCTTTGCGAAATTTATCAAACCAACGAAAAAATTTCAAGAAGTTGTCACCAGTTTTTAACCACAAGGCTATACTCTTTAATCTCCAAGTTTGTTCTTCCTCGGTAAGGATCTCATGCCTAGTGGCTTCTGAGGATCTAAGAAGATGAAGGCAGACCTCCGAAAGAGACCCATCATTCAGAACCACTTATACTATGAAACGAGAACTCGACACAGTTCTCGTTTTTCTCTCTCCTAATTTTAGTAGCTATTTTTTCCCCCGTTTCAAAAACGGTTGATGCCAGTATCACACATTTTCATTTTCAGACATTTTTTGGGGCCTTTGAATTATCTTTGTTGTAAAATATTTTTAATTTCTATTTTCAAGTGTGTTTTTTGAAATTTAACAAAATAACATACATTTTTAAGCAATTTATAATGAAAAACATATACATTTTACGATTTTTTCTATAAAATAAGACATTTTTATGTACAAAATAAGGCATTTTTATTGACAAAATTGTAAATAATTCCATAAAATAAAGACATTTAAAACCATTTTCAATGAATTTTCAGAGAATTTTTCTCTAAAAATGATCATATTTCATATTAGTTATCGAAAAGTGACGACTCACATAAAGTCGAGAAAAAATATACAAATTATTTGTAAAAAACATATTAAAAACATTATATTTAGAAATTTTATTTCTAAAATAAAGTCTAAAAGTCAAAACATTACTAATATATCTGACCAAAAAACTGTCAAAAATTGTCAAAATTAATATTTTCTTCAAAACATGAAACTATTCAACAATATTATGCATGCCAAATTCTTCATCGACATTGGAATTTTCTGGAGCTTGAATTTCCTCAGGGACATCAAT
>LPNX010290572.1:925-11787 GCA_001517045.1 Pseudotsuga menziesii
AAAGGGGGTAGGACTTGGTGGTGGTGGTGGCTACAATCACCAAATATTGAAATAGTTAGAAATGTGCATGAATAAACAATAGACAACAATAACACACTATGTCTATATCATGTTCAAATAGTTGTACCTCTGTGTGACTTGTTTCCATTGTAGATGCAACACTGACTACTGCATCAACCATCCCTACAAGGTTTTCAACAGTGAACTCTGGCTCCTGATGCAGTAAACATGCAAATCAAACATTAAAAAAATATTTTATGCACTCGATTTCAAGTTAACCAAGAAATATCATCGAAGGATATACAAATTACCATGGTATCAGTATCTCCATGGTCGTGGACAACTTCACTCTTTCTAGTAGTAGGCCGTCTCATATACACTTGGCCCTTGTTCACATATGGCCTATAAGGAGATACAACTCCAGGAAGTGGTCTAGGTGTTTCGATACCAGCCTATAGTCAACAAGAGTTCATGTAGCTAGACATGGATGATTCAACGAACATACATGTATTTAAAAAATGAAATTTTTTAAATGTTTAAAATGTTTACCTCCATCACTGCTTCCCCTCGTGTAGGATCTAGCATCTACCCGGGGTGATTCCATGAAGATGGGTAACACTTTTTGGCCAAATTTGGCAATGAAAACCTGATTTTTTACTCATGTGCTAGATAGAAGCCCTCAAAACGCATATATGCCATGTGAATTTTGACTTGCAGTAAAAAAACAAATTGTATAATATTATGTTGGCTTCATAGTGATATTTTTTTTAAAATATTCCGATGTCATTTAATGTGTGAATTTTTGCATTTAATGAACTGTGTGACCTTAAAAATTTGAAGAAGCTAATAAGTGGCTCGTGTCCACGTAGAGTAATTCAATCTTGAATTAATAGTTTAAAAATATATATATATGAGCATGATCTAGATAAAATGCAGTGTGATGTGCATATTTTTTTGTTAATTTTTTCACATTATACAATTATTTATTATTTTTCGAAAGTGACCACATTCGATTTCAGCATCGTTTTAAACACATATTTGTCCACGTAAAGCATTTTTTTCTATTTTTTCAAAAATTGAAAAACCAAAGATACCCTTTTGAAGAGGACACGTCGATATGTGATGTGTACATTTTTAAGAATTTTTTGGCTGTGTATTTTTAACTCTGCAGATTTTTCTTTGAGCTGCTTCGAAGTTGCAGTGTGGTTTTCTAAGTATAATTTTTAGAAGTAATTAAAAAATAAATTTCATATGAATGCCAAAATGCGTGTATGATACCTCAATGGATAGAAAATTCGTTGGTGAATTTATTGGTATCAACTTCGCTTAGTTATGTGCTAGGAATGGTAGGGTGTACACCTCTGCAAGGCACATAAAATTTTTCATTTGTTTGAATGTGGGCTAAGTCTATTTTCTTAAGCCCTCGACCAAGGTATGAACCTCGATCGAGGTATTTAAATACCTCGGTTGAGGTCTTAACAAAATGTCTACCAAGGGTTTGTAAAGCCCTCGACCGAGGTATTTAAATACCTCGGTCGAGGGCTGAACAAAACCTCGGTCGAGGGCTTGATAAAACCTCGGTCGAGATATTAAGACCTCGGTCGAGGGTTTAACAAGCCCTCGACCGAGGTGCATTTTTCTGTTTTTGCCGAAATGCGCTTGCCAAAAAGTGTTACCCAGGTCCGTGGATTCACCCCCCAGATATGGATCCTACCTCCATCACTGCTTTCCCCCGTGAAGTATCCGGCATCTGCAAGTTTAATAATTGTAAATATTAGACCGTAGATAACATTAGTGAACTAACATGTACAGTATGTGGAAATTAACAATTTAACAAGTATTAAAAAACTGAAATTTTAAAATGTTTACCTCGGTGTGAGATACAGGATCAGTGGATGGAATGTCCTGCCCCTGTGTAGACTGTGGGACATGATACTCTGGGGTGTCACTTCCGGCATAAAGCATGAGCCTCAAGTTCACAAAATTAATATATTAGCTCAAACTATACATCTGTGTACAAAGAGGAAAATAAATGAAGAATTTATTACAATTAACCATATACACACATCACTCAAAAACCCACTGAAGGCAACATCTGATGAAAGACCATAGCATGGACGACCACACGATGTGCACTCGTGAGGCTCAAAAGTAGGCTGGGAATGTGCTGATGGTGCTACACTAGTAGATGGTCCTACAGTAGATGGTCTTGTACCAGTGGGTGGTACTGCACTAGAAGATGGTCCTGCACCATGAGGACCTGGTGTATGTACCACACCAGGGACAGATGTCCCTTCCTCACCCATATGTTGAACCATAGTGCTATGGCGAACAACGACTTGTGCCAAACTCAAAAATGCCTCACGTGTCTGTGGAATAACATGATGTACAGGTGGGACATCTGGCCCAGGAAACTGTCTACGAGGTGCAGGGATAGGGCGATCAACATCTCGAAGCCTGGCATTGGGTCGGTCTTGGGGAATCCCCCCACCGATCCCCTGAAACTGCAATATATCAAAATATTTTACGTGTTTTCCCAACACGAACTCTGCATACATCTTTCGAAGGAAGTACAACAAGATTTCCCTGTTGTTGTGTGGTGGCATATCAAAAACCATATAACATCTGTCCATCCAGTTATCAACAAATGGTTGATATGTGCACCACTCAATAGAGATATGTGGCCTATTTGCATTTGGGATTTCCCCCATGCGAGGGTCCCTAAACAATGAAAATATATTCTCCTTAGTGATTTTCAACTTTTTTATTGCATTGTAGCTAAGCCCATCAGCGTACTCAAGTCTTTTTCTTTCTCTATATGAAGTAATATCATATAGTATGTTGTTTGACAATGTGATGGTCTCAACAATTGCATCCAAAGTGGATGCAAGTGAACGTCAAATTCTATCACCACCACTAAAAGCAGTACTCAAACCTCTCAACTAGGCAAGCTCAATCAATATTTCCGCATTGGGGTCCGTAGCCGCAATTGCAATAAAAAAACCAATAAGAAAATAATTAGAAACGTATACATGGTATATAATGACATCTCTTCAAAATTGAAAATGTAAATTAAGGAAAACATACACAAACTTAAGTTTGACTAATTTTTCAAACATAAAAAACTATAAACAATAATTAAAGTTTAACACTTTTACTTTTATTTTGTATCTTTATGGTATTGATTTTTTCTTACATAGGTGTTACTGGGAAAATATATTCAACATATCAATTAAATCATTGGCGTGTAGTAGATTCCATAGCCCCACCAAATCAAATGTCTTTGAGAAAATTGTTAGAGAAGCACAAAATAATATGAAACAAGAAAACTTATTCAGTTGAGAAGTTATGGAATGTATTTACCTTGACATCATAAATCCACTAAAAGATGACCACCTGAAAAACTGTTAAAAACCTAATTTCCATTATGTTTGATGCATAAACAAAACATACACAATTATCATTCTCTAAAGATTGAATTACATTCCAGTATGTTCTAAAAATCGTTTTAAAGTGATATTCAACCTCTACTTTCTTTTGTTGATTATACTCCTTAGTACACTCTAACATAAATTAAGAATTGTATGCACCATACAAATGTAATGACTCCCACTCCTTAGCATCTACATGTACAAGTAATCATTATTTAAATCCAAATTTACAATATTTAGGATTAGAACAATTGTTACAAAAAAATTGAGTATACCTCTTATCCTCTTTGAAGACCCTCCACCCTCTAATCTTTCTCCTTAAAAAAATTGATCTTGGTTTTTGCCCCATAATCATGGAGCTTCAAAATGAAATTGAGGTAAGTACTCACTCAAATGAACCATTATCTGAAAGACCATGTACCCCTCAGCCATAGATCCTTCTAGATGAACTCTTTGTCTCACAAAATGTTTTAGAAACTTCATATATCTCTTCGCAAGCAAAATTGTATGGATATGGATAGAACCACATTCTTCAATCTTTTCTACTAGGTGTATAAGGTAATTCTCTTGAGAATTAAAAAAGATAGGAGGGAAGTGCATTTGAATATCACACATCTAAAGTCACACAATTATAGGGTAAAAATTGACAAAAAAAATGCATTGGGTGATTGAATTACCTTGTTGGATGACAATGCATGAGTGAAATCTCCTCCCCTCAACCTGAATCAGCTCCTGCAACAATCCCAAGCAGTGGTCTCGCTCCAAACACTCCAATGGCCCATCGAATTCGCGTTCTTGATTGTGAAAATGGGCCGTGGGTTCGGGACTGTGTATTTAATTTTTTTTTTATGATTTACAAATCGCGTACGCGTTTTATAACTACATATCGTGAGCGCATTTTGTAGTTATATAACGCGTACGCGATTTGTCTTCCTATCCTACATGTTCCATGACATGTCAGGCTCGGGTTGAACCATACCAAGTGCTATGTCAGGCTCGGGTTGATGTATTTTTTGGTAACATGATGTTGTTTTTTTAAACTAGGATTGCATCTTAAAGGTCCCTCATCTTCTTGCACTGACCCATGAGATAGTTGATGATGTTGTTAATGGAATGGATAATGCAAAGCTTACTCTTAAAGAAGAAACAAAGCAAATACCACAACAAGAATAAGTTCGTAGATCGATACGGACTAGGAAATTTTTGAAAAGGTATGATGATTTTGAAAAATTTGATTGTGAATTAAACTTTCATGTGTTTGATGAACCTACATCTTTTCAAGAAGTAGTAAACCGTGATGTATGGAAAAGTGCAATGAAAAGAGAGTATGAGGCTCTCATAAAAAATGGAACTTGGAGGTTGGTGAATCCTCCAATTGGAACCAAACTGACTGGATGCTAGTGGATATATAAGAATAAATATAAAGCTGATGGGTCACTTGATAAACACGAAGAGAGACTTGTAGCAAAAGGGTTTGCACAGACAGAAGGTGTTGATTACACAGAAACATTTGCTCCTACAGCTAAATGGGGCACCATTCAAACTTTGTTTTCATTAGCAACACAAAAAGGATGGAACATACATCACATGGATGTTAAAACCGCATTTTTGAATGGAGACTTAAAAGAAGATGTGTATATGGATCATCCTGAAGGCTTTGCTATCAAAGGTAAAAAACAGAAGGTATGCAAATTAGTCAAATATTTATATGGTTTAAAGCAAGCACCTCGAAAATGGTATGAAAAGTAAATTGAGCATCTTCTCAAATTGAATTATAAGCACTTCAATCTAGATGATGCAACTTTATTTGTCAATAAAGTTGGAAGATCGGTTGTATATCTAGTTGTCTATGTGGATGATTTGCTTGTCACAGGAAATAATGATGATTATATAGTATCTATCAAAAGAAAGTTGAAAAAGGTTTTTGATATGACAGTATATATCAGAAGATATCAGATGGAGATCATGAAAGCAATCTGTTCTTACTGATTCTACAACCAAAGCAGAATATGTTACAGCAGCTCAAGCCACAAAAGAAATCATTTGGCTTCGTAAAATACTTGAAGTCTTGCGGGAAAAACAAATGACTTCAACTCCTCTCTTTGTTGACAACACTTATGCAATTCAGTTGGCCAAGAATCCAAAATTCCATGATCGAACCATACATATCAACACCAAATATCACTTGATTCGACATCATGTTGAGGCCAAAACCATTCATCTGACACATTGTCCTACTTTAGAGCAAATGACAGATATCTTTACTAAAGCATTGGGCCGTGAAAAGTTTGAAAAATTTAGAATGCAGCTTGGCATTTCAGATGTCCCTTCGGATTAAGGGGGGAATATTGAATAATCCTTCAGGATTACATTGTAAATACTATTTCAGTTATTAGTAAGTAAAATCTAGTTAATAATCTCATTATCTAACTGTAGAAAATAGTTTTGATCTCCTTTATATGTAACCCTCATTCACGTAATAAGATATTGATTTGCTGAGGTTCTTCACGGCCCGTGTCAAGTTAAAAGGCTAGGAACCTTCATCACAAGATTATATTTGTGAAGAATTAAATAGTTAGGAATGTGCTCACTTATAACAGACATTTTCAAAAAATACCATTCAAAATAAATAGTTAGTAAAACTATTAAACCAAATATTAATGACGTAATTGTCTCTACCATTTGCACATTTTAGTGCAAATTTTGTCAGAATGGAAGGTGTTGATTTCTTCTTGAAATTGCGATTTTCATTGCAGAAACAACTAAAAATTGATATTATGAACAAATTTTGTCCACTTTTTACCTAAAAATTGGCCATATAAAATGGGAAAAATGCTCTTAACAATAACTTAAGTCATTAGATTAAGAAAATAAAATAATATTGTAAATAATTCATTATTTAATTAATAATTTATTTGTAAAATTTATTAAGTTAATTAAAATAAATATTGGTTAATTTTTTATTAGATAATTTTAAATACGATAATTAAAATTATATAATAATATGGTAAGTAATTCATTATTTAATTAATAATTTATTTGTAAAATTTACTAAGTTAATTAAAATAAATATGAGTTAATTTTTTATTAGATAATTTTAAATACTATAATTAAAATTATATAATAATTCTATATAAGGAGCTCTAGGAACAAGCTGGTCTTGAGGAAACTCGTAGATCTGTCAGATATTATTTGAACAGGCTAGTCTCTAGGAAACTCGTAGATCTGACATAGATTATTTTTGAATTTAACATATGTAATCTTTGAGAGTGTAGGTATAGAGTACGCTAGGAGTTTGCTGTCACAGACATCTGAGTTTTGTTTCTCATTAAGTTGGTCTCAATAGGGTATGTTGGAAAATCTACATATAAGTATAAGTCCAGATTTTTTTCGTCCTTTTGCAAGAAATCTCTTGATATCAACTCTTCAACCCCATTTTTAATTTCTTTAATCTTGGGTTTGGAAATCCGTTGAAGTTGCTCGATGCATTCAATATATAATTCTTGAAGATGTAAATCTCTTATGTATTTCATGATTCGAACTATTGCTGCTTCAATGGTCGGTGCTCTGTCCTTTTTGAATGTCTCTGTGACTTTCTTCTTCAAAAGTGGGAGATTAATCCTGTTCAATTTGTGTGTAAAGCCATGATTGAATTCAAAACTATCACTTGGACTTACTGTTTTTTTGCTGGGATGCTTTAAAATAATTTTGAAGTATGTACATGCAATTGAATGTAACAATGGTTCAACATCTTCATCTGGCAAATTCAATTCGAAGTTAATGTCTTCCTAAGTCAATGTTTGTGAGTCATTGAACAACAAGAGTGTAACTGCTTGGTGAGTTGTTGCCGTAATTTCTATTATCTTGAGATCAAACTTGGAGATGATATCACAGGTCCCCATGGAATATATCCATGTAAGTTTACGCCACTTATGTTGTGTAGAATAAAATTGTTTGAAAACCTCAAAACAATTAACCATCTCAAAGGGTAGATTAAGCTCGGACCATTCCCATGTTGGCGACTTTGTTAGCCAAAACCAAGCTGACTAAACTTGAGTTTATTGCTCAGTCAATATTAAAATTAATTTTCACTTTTTTGTCGACCTCTTTTTCACTTTTTTCACATGTCGGGTGAAACTTGTCTATCTTTCGACTAGAAAAGTCTATCAACTTTGGTCGGCCTTTAGACCCGACTGATTTACATCGACTTACTTGTCGATTATACCGACTGATTTTACCTCGACCACTTGTCACTTCGAATTCAGCTGAATTCGAACTCTAAGTCAGCTCACCTCTTTGACCACTCAACTCGACTAACCTCTTCGACCACTCAAGTCGGCTGAATTCTTCAACTTCTCAAGTCGGCTTACTCAATAGATCTTGTTGGTTCACTTTGGTCGAAATCTACAGAGTATTTTTCTTAGTCTAAGAGACTTAAGACATTACAAATTCTTTTCACCTGTGAGTAAAATGAAGTAAAATAGACACATTAACAAATCCAAATAACTTATAAAACATATGCCCAAATATGGAGGAATACTTGAGTTGACCAATGTGCCGTAAAACCCTGGAACATTCACATGGTGAGAAATTTATGGGTTCTTGTTCTTTCACTCAACTGTAATGGTAAAAGACATTTACACAAGTAAATATTGAGATATTGTGCATCCAAATAAACACATTCAACCATAAACTATTTCATATATATAACTTATGGGGAAATAACAAATTATTACAAACTTGTCGGTCCAGACTTGTCAGCTCAGACTTGTCGGTCCAAACTTGTCGGTCTAGAATTGTTGGCTCATTGACTGATCCTTTTACAAAGCTTCGGCTCTTCGACTAAATCACTCACATAGAAGCTTGAGCTTCAACTTTTCTTTCTCACCCTGAGTTCCTTTGTCTCTCTATTGTGTCTGTAAACTGGTTTACAAATTTCTTCTTCTATTTATAGGAAACCTGAAGATTGCTTCTACATGGGTCGACTGACTCACCATTAAAGACTATAATAACTATCTACCTAACAACTTAGCTTCAGAAATAATTTCAACTGGTTTACATTGCCGAATCATGGACTCTTCCCTCTTGTCAGACTGACCGACAAGATCTTGACTGGTACAGACTCTGATAGAGTCGGCTGAAAGTCAGGTATGGATCTGTGAGTAATTACATTTTCCAAGACTCCCCCTTAATTATAAGCAAATGGGGATTTTTAAAACTAAATTTACAAAATGTTTCAGAGCTTACACATCCTCTGTTTATGACAGTGTTCACTGTGGAGAACTTGTCATTCCAAGATAACTATGCAGATACTGGAATGTGTCCTTTGCCAACGGTTTCATAAAGATGTCTGCAAGTTGGTCTTCAGACTTGCAAAATTCCAAACAAATTTCCTTGTCGTTCACCAACTCTCTTATAAAATGAAACCTTCTATCGATGTGCTTGGTTCTCTTGTGAAACACGTGATGCTTTGATAATGCTATGGCTGAATTGTTGTCGGTTCTATGACAAGTATTTTAAGACTCTTCTCATCTATATAGCTTAACATGCAGCACTTGTCACCGCAACATACTCTGCTTCAACTGAAGACAAAGTTACTATGGGTTGTTTCTTTGAATCCCATGAAACAACACCTGTACCAAAATGAAATCTGTACCCAGATGTGCTTTTCGTGCCATCTATGCTGCCTCCATTGTCACTGTCAATGTAACCAATGATGTTAAAATTTTTTGAGGTTGAATACATAATACCAAGGTCTTTTGTACCACTTACATACCTCAGAATTCTTTTTCCTGCTTTCCAATGTGAGTCTTTTGGTGAAGCAAAAGACTTATAATGCTTAAAGATTGTGGTTTGAGTGTGTTGATGCTACTTTTCCTATGAATCTAATTATTTGTAGGTGAAAATAACTTAATCAATGAGGAAGGAAAATTCAAAGTAAAAAATCGAATAAAAAGACCCAAAAGGAAAACAAGAATAATTTTTTACAAAGCAATTATTTAGATATTGTAATATTTTTTTACAAAGCAATTATTTAGAGACAATATTAAATTTTTACAAAGAAATTATTTATAGAGTGAAAAATTGCATTGGGAAGTAAGTAATAAAATGTTATTCACACATACTAACTAATAGAAATTATTATTTACACACTATATCACACTACCTAAAACTTGTGTAGACCCTTGTTCCTTTTTGCAATTTGTCCATCTCTCTGCAGACTATGTCTCTCTCCATCTTTGTGTAGACTACAAAGCAACCTTGTCTCTGTCCATCTCTATGCAAACTACAAAGCAACCATGACTCAATACAACTTGTATTATTTATAGAGTATATTACACAAACCTCAAACTTGTGTGGACCCTTCTTACTCTCTTCCATGGTTGTATACTCTCTCTCTGTCCAACTCTATCTAGATTAGAAAGAAGCCTTGACTCAAAAGAACCCCATACGTAGTGAGTTGCATGCATGGCATGGGACAGATGGGAAGATCGACTCTTTCTCATCTACCACCTTCCCTAAGGTATGTCAAATCATTTCCAAAACTTGTGACTAGGACTAATGACAGGTGGTATGGAAAGTTGGTGACGGTAACTTCGATATAATTACTTGGAAGGGTTATGTACCATGGATTAGTGAATGCCAAAATTATTCAATCCTTCGAACATATCTCAATCCACTCCCCACTTTCAAACCATTCCCATATAGATTTCATGCTCTTGTGAGAATAACCTATGGGGATAAATATAATAAAGTATTCCAATTTCCCTAGTTCATATGTGATAATATTGCACTCGATTTGGGTAGGCACCTCACGTATTGAAGAAAATATAAGGCTCTATTAGACTCGCTCATCTTGGTTTTTGCATGCATTTAGTATGGATTGATTAGAATCGTTCATCTTGGTTTTCAAGAAAATTGTATGAAAGAGTTTGAAATCAACATGGCCAAAGTCATCTTCCCTTTTCTTTAAGATTTATTATTAATATATTATTCAAAAATTCCCAAGGAAAATAACTTAAACCTATTTCTAGCCAAAATCTAGATCAAGCTCTATGGAAATTCAATTAGACGGTGTGTTGAAGGGAGTGAAACTAAAAAATCTAGGTTTTTATTTGGAGTGACTAGTTTTACCTACTCTAATATTTTGGCCTGTAATTTATTGAGCATCATGTTTAGGGTAGATTGGAGCAAATGAAAGCACTAGTATTTTAGTAAAGTTCCATTTAAATAAAAAACGGTTTTTTCTGCTTAATTTGGGATTTAATGTTTTGAACCTGTGCTAGTTTCGAGATGCATGCTTTATATATATATATATATATATATTACGTAGACATTTTTTTGTTGTTGAAGGATTGTTCCCATATGGATTCCAACATTGAAAAGTGAAACCCTTCACTTGATGCACTAGCTTCAAAAGAGACCTCATTC
>LPNX010290599.1:34331-51231 GCA_001517045.1 Pseudotsuga menziesii
GGCAAAGAGACATTCAACGCTGAGCTTACCAACTGCAAATCAAAGTTGCTAAAGCTCAAATAAAAGGAAAGGCAGTGGGAAGCAAACATCCAGCTTTTGAAGAAAAGTGAAGCAGAATTAAAAGCCAGATTAGCAATAAAACAAAGGGAGCTTCAAGGAAGGAGTGCTGAGAGTGTAATTTAGTCCATAGGTGTAGCTAGAGAGATAGACACCAGTTCTATTTCTAGAACAATGTCCCAGATAGTCCTAAAAGATACAAAGCTTGTTAAATTAAAGCAGCAGATCGAGGAACTAGAAAAGAAAAAAGGAAAGGAGAGACAAGGAAAGGAAAATATGGAAGAGAAATTCCAAGGACTGATTCAACAAAATGCCAAGTTAAGCCAGCAGGTGATCGGTAAATTTGCATTGCAAGGCACTAGACATTTGATCTGGGATCGGATCATTATAGAGGATGACAAGTTTTGACCTTATATAGATTTCATTGAATACCAGGAAAAGGCTATGATAGAGGCAAAGAAAAAGGTCTTGACAGTATTAGGGGAAATGTAGAAAAGACATGCGGCAACTTAAAAAAATGTCATTGCTTTCCTAACATCCTTTTCAAACAATTTCACCAATTGATACAGTATCCAAAATAGGGTTTCTATTGTCTCCAGGGCTAGAAAGGTAATTGCTAAGCATAGGATGTTAGAGACTATATAAGCCAAAATAGAGGCTATTAAGCACAAAGTCATGGAGGTTATCAAGTTATTCAAACTGCTGGTAGACAGAGAGATCCCTTTCTTCTAGGAAGAGAAGGGTCCTTTATTATCTTAAAAGGAGTATTGGGAGTGTTTGGTTCAGTGCCAATTAGACAACAACAGGTTTGGAGACATGCAACAATCCTTATCAGGAAAGATCATTTTTGATAAGTTGGCCAATGAATTCAAATTGTTGTTTGATTTTAAAGCCACATGTGCCAAAGTCCCTGACACTTCATACCTGGAAACGATAGATCTCAAAGCACAAGAATTTGACATGACAGTCGCAACTCTGCCTTGTCCTAACCTATGGAGTTCCATTCAGCAATATGGGTCAGCCAAATTCAAAACACATCCATAAAAGTGGCAATGATAGTACATGAGAAGTTTTCTCTGTGTGAACACCCTTTCCAATGGTCACTTCTCCCAGAACTCTGTACAGCTGTCACTCGCTAGATGGGAACATAGAATAATCTTGTGCATAGTTTCTCCTGCAATCCATATTTTAATTTTCATTTTCATGTAAATCGTGGCCGATGTGTCACTTACGAGTTTGTTAGAAGTTGTTTTTCAGTTGTAACAAATTTTGATTCTTGGATGCTGGTCTAGGAAGTCTAGAATGCTATAAATATACCTCTTGAAGAAGGAGAAAGGGTTGAATCTGATGTAATTTCATAGTGTAAGCTTTCAATATTATTTTAATAAAGTTGCAGAGCCGAGGTTGAATTTTTATACAGGGATTCATTTGTTGTTTGTATTACAGTCCATTACTTCCTTTCTTATGGAATATTTTTCCAGTTTATCTCTTCCATTATTTTTTTGTTCATGTCTGAAATAAGTGTATAACTATTTGGAATTCATACATGATATGCTCCATCTGTTGTTTCAGATATTCACCAAATCTTTCTTCTAAAGTTAATACAGAATTCATTTTCCAATGCTCTGTGTTGATGGTCTGTTCATGTTCTTCTTTTCCACTAGACAATTATAATTTGACTATGATTGAATGGCTATATTGCCTCTTTGTTGAAATCTCTTGAATAAGTTCTATTTATTTGTATTACACATATTGACTCCATCGCCCAATGGTTCTTTGTTTTGTTTCAACCAATTTCACAAACAATTTATATTTTCACTTGTACATATCTAACATTGTTAATATTTGGTGAGAGATCCCTCTTGGAAGACCAAAAGGCCAGTTGTCTCTTCGAAAGTGGTTTTCCTATTACCTAGGAGCAAGCCTTCTGCAACCTTTGGCTCAATTCTAGTGCTAAAAAACTGGCACCGTTGCCGACGATTGAATTGAAGATTATCCCTGGAGGAACGACAAGAACTGCACGATTTCAAGAAAGAGATTTCTGAGGCAAACAAAATTTTTTGCATTCACAAGAAGGTTTTATATTTGTCCTAGTGACTCCACACCCACTGCGACTCGTATCACACTAGGTATCATGGCTTCTAGAAGGATCCACATGAGAGGTAACCATGATCCCGAAACTTTGCAAAGTGTGGATAATCTAGAAAAAATACTTATACATAGAGATAAAGAGAAAGTGGATTTTTTGTTGTTTGGTACATCATCATCTCAATATTTGTACAGCATAGAGGAATCCAAATGGGGAGTTAGAGCTGAAATAATACTAACCAAATCTAAATCTAAACCCGACCTGAGGAAAGTTGGGGCTAGCTCTAGTATACTGCAATCCTATCTGCTTGATTCTTTGTGGCTGAACCTAGAGACCTCGACGAAAGCTGAAGAAACAACCCTAGTTTTTCAGAACACCCAGCTTCCTAACCCCCATTATGCTCCCAATAAACCAACCTCGATGGATGCTACTAGATTTTTCCCCATTAGCCCTACCTCTAGTTCTGCACAACCTCCCCTTGAACTACGCCCAAAGAATTGCACTCTACGACATGGAGGGGAATGTCTTAGCGAGATACCATGTGGGTAAATTTGATGATTTCATTGACCTAGAATAGGTGGATGATGAATATGTGAAGATGAGGTTGTTTTCTCAGAGTTTGTCTCGAGAAGCGAAGAAGTGGTACAAATATTTGTCACCTAGGTTTATCTGCAGTTTTTTTTTGTTTTCAAACCATATTTCTAGAAATATGGGATGATAAACAAATCCCACTGCAGGTCCTGTCTCAATACAACAATCTTAAAAGAGGAGGTTTTGAGTCAGTCCATGAGTTTTCAACCATATTCATGAGGGTCTACAACTCGATACTTGCTGACATCAAACCTTCACTCGAGGAGAGTAAGCTTCATTACGCTGATGCATTTGATAATGATTTTTATTTTTTATTAAGAGAAAGAAAGTCAAACACCCTCCCATCCATGTTCACTGACGTCCTAGAAGTAGAGGCTAACATGATGGCATGCAGAAAAATAAAACTGAAGGTGGAGGTTGACAGAAAAAAAAAGTATAGAAGAGGCACACAACACTGCTTCTACATCCTCATCTAGTGATACAAAATTTGAGATGATGCTCAAAACTATGGAAAAATTGATGTATAGGCTAACGGTGGAGGCCAAGCCAACAAACTAGGAGCAGAATGAACCTTAGATAAGGAATCTCAATTTTAGGAGGCCGGTTCCTCCCCCACTCCAACCAAATAGACCAAGGGATGTGAGGAATCCAAGAAACCAAGAAGAGAAGCCAATTAGGCCTCTTTTCCTTGAAAACTATGTGGCTATCAAATATGAGGCATAGTATATCGAATATCATATCCATCATTTCAGTTGTTTAGACTCTAAGATCTACTTGAATAAGGAGGAACATGACATGTTTGCACAAGTGGATGACAAGACCCTGACATAAGAATTGGAGCAATACCATAAGGGGTATATTCATGCTCTAGATGATGTCAGGAAGATCAAGTTAAGAAGTAGATATGTTGCTATAAACAAAGGGGGGTTAAACCCAAACCATCCTTCTAGTATTTGGACCGGCCCAGGGAAAGGAAATGAGAAACAAAAGGAGTCGGTAGCATCTAGGGAAGTGGAAAAAGGGACTGGTAATGTGAGGGAGTTGGAGCAAGTGACACCTGTGGAGCCGAGCACAATCCCTCCCATGTTTAACGTCCAAAGTGAGCTAGCTAAGCGGAAGGCTTCAATCCCTTCCAATGAATTATTGAGGAATTAGGAATACAGGGACACTATAATAAAGATGATTGCAAATAAAAGAGAATCTCACCCAGATATCTTAGAGATAACTCAAGATAGCCCTACTATTCTTCTGCGATCTAAGATTGACAGCGTGGACAGAGAAGATGAGGAGGTGCCACCCTTTTATATGAGCTTGAATGTACATGATATGGTGTTACACAATGCTATGTTGGATTCAAGAGCCTCACATAATATGATGCCAAAGGGACTGGCAGAGAGCCTAGGATTGGAGATTACAAGGCATTATAAAGACTTGTATTCTTTTGATTCTAAAAGGGTAAAATGTATGGGCTTGATCAAAGACATGGTGGTATCTTTAAATAAGTTTCCATCTAAGATTGTGGTCATGGATGTTGTTGTGGCTGATATTCCCCCAAATTTTGGTATTTTGTTGTCAAGGTCTTGGACTTCAAAGCTGAAGGGTAGCCTACAAATGGACATGTCCTAAGCAACAATTCCTGTTCAAAATGAAAACAAAAGGTTATACAGTGAGAAAAGATTGCCTTACGTCATGAGCAATCAAGCTCAACCTGACATCCATCATGTTTATTCCATTGACACAAACTTGGGGTCATCTATATTCTTCAATGATATATCTTTTTGCGACTCAAAAGTCGATGTGCCATGAAAAGGTAAAAGGGATAAAGTGGAGACTAGTGAATAGGGAGCTTTGGAAGGAAAGCAGA
Source organism: Pseudotsuga menziesii (assembly GCA_001517045.1). Lineage (NCBI taxonomy): Eukaryota > Viridiplantae > Streptophyta > Pinopsida > Pinales > Pinaceae > Pseudotsuga > Pseudotsuga menziesii. The sequence goes on from LPNX010290599.1 coordinate 38,933, forward strand.
AGGATGAAGGACTGTGGAAGATGTATTTCGATGGCTCAGTGGCTAAAGTGGGTGTTGGCGCAGGTATGGACAAAAATTCCCCCATTAAGGATACCAAATATTATTCTTATAAATTGGTTTTTGAATGCTCTAACAATGTAGCAGAATATGAGGCCTTGTTGTTGGTCTCTCATACCCTAAAGTATTTAGGAGCTAAAAGGGTCCAAATTTTTTGAGATTTAGAGCTTGTAGTGAATTAGGTGAATGACATCTACCAAACTAGACATCCAAGACTGAGAGCTTACCGGAATGAGGTGTGGGATATGTTTGGAAATTACTTTACTGGACATACAGTCCAAGTGATCCCTAGATATTAGAATACGGTGGTGGACTCTCTGGTGACTGCAACTAGAAAATTTGAGGCCCCTACAGCAGGAAAAAGTAAATAAAAGGTAGATATTGTGAATAGACCTTCTATGCTAGAGAACACTAGATATTGGGAATTTTTCGAAGATGATATGTAGATCAAGAGATTTATGGAGTTGTTTGATGAGTTTGTAAACACCTGCATAGATGAGGGTAACGCTGACTCCAAGAATTTCCTAGATGTTGAAGAGGAAGACGACGAGGCTGCCAGGGCAGGAAAACTAAAAGACTCTTTGGGAGGCAGGGATATAGTCTAGTTGAAAAGAAATCATATTCTCAGAGGTTTGATCCCCTTAGAGTCCCTTTTTGACTAGAATGATGTAGCCAAAGATCCAAAGGTCGAGCCTGCCACAGACACCGTTGAAGATAAATATTGGAACTGAAAGTAACCCAAAAATTATAAAGTTTTCCAAGAAATTTCCCGCTAAAGAAAAATAAGGTTATGTGAACGTGATGAATAAATACATGGATGTGTTTGCATGGAGTTATGAATATCTCAAAGAGTATGTAACTTCCATCATACAACATACTATCCTGATTAAACCCGAGGAGAAACCATTCAGGCAGAAGCTCAGGAGGATCAATCTGAAGCTAGTACCCATTATTGAAAAGGAAGTGAAAAGGTTGTTTGATGCAAAAATAATTGTGACTCTGAGGTTTTCAAGATGGGTAGCCAATTTGGTTCTTGTTCGGAAAAATAATGGAGAGATAAGGTTATCTGTGGATTTCAGAAACTTAAATTAAGTTTCTTTGAAAGGCAATTACCCATTTCCAAAGATGGATCAAATCTTGTAGAGGGTGGTAGGATTAAAAAGAATATCCACTATGGATGGTTTTTCTGGATACAATCAGGTAAAGGTACTACCTGAAGACCAAGAAAAAACTACTTTCACCACACCTTGGGGTACATTCATGTACTCAAAGATGTCGTTTGGATTAATGAATGCTGAGAAACTTTCCAATGTGCCATGGATATTGCTTTTGCAGATGAAAGAGACAAATTTGTGGTGATTTACATGGATGACGTTACTGTATACTCCAGATGGGATATAAATCATATCATACATTTAGAAAGGGTTTTCATTAAGTGCAAGAAGTGTGGCATCTCATTAAACCCTAGAAAGTCAAACTTCGCTATGGAAGAAGGAAAGTTGTTGGGGCACACCATTTCGAAGGAAGGAATCAGGATCAATCCAGATAGGGTAAAGGGAATCTTGGGAGTAGAGGAACCAAGGAGCAAGAACGAAATACAGTCTCTCATCAATCAAGTAAACGTCTTGACGAGATTCATCCCTAGCTTCACCGAAATCCTAATGGATATTACTTATATGCTAAGGAAAGATCACGAAATCAAATGGATGGTGGAATGCAATAAGGATTTCAAAAATATAAAACATGCCATTTCGGAGGCTCCTGTACTGGTCAGTCTATATTTAAAAAAATATTTCATAGTGTTCTCGTATGCTTCTAAGCATACTATGGCGGAAATGTTGCTGCAGAAAAATGATCAGGGTGAAGAACAGCCTATAGCATTCTTCAAAAAAATATTAAGGAGAATTGAAATATAGTATAATGGAAAAAAAATCCTATGCCTTGGTTAAGGCCTTGATATATTTCAGAATCTACTTCCTCCATTCCCACATAATTTCCTATGTACCCAGCAGTGTAGTGAAAAGCATACTTGCACAGCTGGATCCGGAGGGAAAGAGAGCTAAATGGGTTGCAGTGCTTCTAGAATACGACATAGAAATTAAGCCCACAAAATTGATCAAAGGACAAAGGTTAGATTAAATGATGATGGATTCCCATTGTGACTCTCTGTAGCTGAATTTTCTAGCTGGTCAATCTAATCAGGTAGAGGTGGAGATGCAAGTGAAGCCTAATTTTTCTACATCTCCTTGGTATGCTGACATTATTTTTGTATTGCAGAATTTACAACCTCATGTAGGGCTAAGAAAAACAAGAGCTAGATCCATGAAGCTGAAGGCTACAGAATTTTGCATCATAGAAAAATATCTTTATTGGAAATACCTCGAGGGAATACGGCCGAATTGTCTTCTGGAAAAATAACCTCAACATATAGTGAAGGAGTTTCATGAAGGAGATTGCAGAGGACATCATTCCTGAAAAGTAATCGCAAATAAAATTCTAAGGGTGGGATTTTATTGGCATTCGTTGTTCTCAAATTTCTATAAGGAAATGAATAAATGCCATCAGTGTCATATTTTTGAAGGGAAAAGAAAGGTGGTTTCACTTCCCCTCAAACCTATATCTGTGGAAGCTCCTTTCCAGTAGTGGGGTTTAGATTTCATCAGAGAGATAAACCCAAACTTCTCAGGACAGCATAAGTGGATTCTAACGGCCGCTGGTTACTTCACAAAGTGGATCAAAGCCATACCCACCAGAAAGACTATGGAAGAGGTGATAATGGTTTCTTAGAAGAAAATATTTTGGCAATATTCGACTACCATAAGCGAATTGTGATAGAAAATGCATCTGTGTATAAGTCCAAGAACATGATCAATTTTTGCCATAATTACCAGATCATACTAAACCATTCTACTGCTTATTACCCACAGGAAAACAAAATGGAAGAATCCTCTAACAAAATTCTTGTGAGGATTATTAAGAAGATGTTGGAGGACAACAAGAGAGCTTGGAACATGAAGTTGAAATATGCCCTGTGGACCGACAAAATCAGCACAAAGAGGGCCATCAGTATGTCACCATTTTAGTTGGTATATGGGGCTGAGGTAATTTTCCCTACCTCTCTGGGTGTTCCAGTCATGAAATTATTACGGGACCTATTGGATGAGCCTGATCCCATTCAAAGAAGGATCAATCAGATTATTGAATTGAATGAAGTGACGGATAAAGCTTATGATAAATTCTAGATACACTGGGAGAAGTTGAAGAATATGTTCAATAGGAGAATAAAGGAAGATGTTTTCCAAGTCGATGACCTAGTGTTGAAGTGGGATTCCCCACACGAAGGAAAAGGTAAACATGGAAAATTTGACCACTTGTGGGTAGGACCATACCTTATCGTGGCACACAGAGGAGACAACGCCTTCATTCTACAGTATCTAGATAGGTCACAGTACAAAGGAGGCATAGTGAATGGGAGGTTTCTGAAACATTACCTGGAGTAAATGGACTAAGGTCCATGTACCATAGTGTAAATGTATTTTATGTTTTAATCAGTACAGATGGTGAGTCAAAATATTTGAATCCCATGGAGAAGGCCCTAAGATTGGAAGAGGTAACCATTCTTTAAAACTATGTTTTCTTTCAGAAAGTAAAATAAAAGGATGTCATCAATGGAGTAGGCGACTAGTCTACGGGTTATTTGATGCCTCGCTGGGAGGATAGAATCCCTTGTGGAGCCAGTTGTTAACACTCTATTAATGTTTTGATTATAAGTGATATGTGGGAAGTTTTACCTTGTCAAGAGATGTTGAGAAAGCAACCTTATAGTTTGCAGGGAGGGTGATGGAATATATGAGATAACATTCATCCACTAGGATATGCCGCAGTGGAAATGAGGGAAAGGAGAGTGTAAATTGGCAGCCCCACTCTGGAGTAATGAATATTTAAAATGGCAAGACACTCCATGAATCATAGATGCAAGGTAAATCAGAGAACACCGGATGCGTTGAAGGCATTAAAAGAGATTCATAATAGAAGGATAAGATTGATCTAATGGAAGGTCAACGACATCAAAACATTTTGCACGGCAAACATGCTTGACCAAAGCCACTTTCCCAAATTGCAAAATGGGTTAAATGGTGGATGCATCTAACGACCGAGGTTGGGATCCAAGAAGATCCATACTCGTAAATGATTTTTCATCCCATATTAGCAAGGATGGAGTAGTGATTTCGGATTGTGAAAAGTGGAATAGGTCACTCAGATCGATGGTCAATATAAGAGCATAGGGATATCTGTGGTCATGGTTCATTTCACAATCTAAACTAGCACGGAGGGGACTAGAATTTCACATCATGAAAAGTGGTAGGTTCCACTCAGATCAAGGGTTGTGAAGAAAATCCAATCTTGATCTGCGGTTGCGCTACACATGCATAAGGTAAGAAAGGATCTAACATAAAGGAACTCGCATACCAATGGCTCAAAACACAAGGAGTAATATCCATGGTGCAAGCTGCTTTGAAAGGGAGTGAAGGTTACGCTATGTAAAAAGCTATAAAAGGATCCATGTGAACTTGGAAAGGTTTTTCTTTCCCGAATCCTCGAAGTCATCGAATATCCAACCGCATACAAAGCACCAGCACCGACAAACCAGGATACTGTGCTAAAAATCAAGGTAGGACCCTGATACCCCCTCAGTTCTATTTGAAAATGGATGTGATAGGAGCAGTAGAATTGGTAGGGGTGAGAGAGGATATACAACCCAAAGTCACATGTCAAAGGTTGGAAGAAAGTCTCATAGACGAGAATGCCAAAATCTTCGATACCATCTTGGTGGGAGAAGCCATTGAAACTGCCAAAGATAAATTGGAAATCCTTAAGGACCAAGGTAGAGATAGCTGTGGTGTTTTTAAATCCTTCTTCCATTTATTCTTTGTTGGCCAAACCCCCCATTTCCCTGAGTTTGTCAAATGGTGTGTAGATAATTTCTCGATCGCCAAACATGTCATCATGAATAAGCTGAAGTCTAAAATCCTTTGTTAAGTCCAGGCTACTATCATTTGCAAAACCATGCACATCCCAGATGAGTTTGTCCATATATCCCAAAACTACCAAGAGGAAAATATTATACGTTGCTTCAGAGAATCTACAGATGAAAGTAAAGAAACCTTCTTGAAGGCCTGTTCCAAAACCCAATGGTGAACCCATTGACCTGTCATACCCTATTGACCCTAGCCAATTCAATGAAGAAACTTAGTGGTGTATATCCCTAGCCAGTCAGTTTCTAGGTCTAGATACTGATGCCTATGTCTCAGAGTCATTATTGATTCTGTTGTTTGTCTTGAGTACTTTCCCACTGAACCTGAATTGCCCAGGAAATCTTATCAGTCTTTCTATATTAAGTCTGATGAATTCCTAGCTGAGGACATCGGTACTCAGTTAGTGAATTTCCACAGCACTAAAGTGTTCAAATTCCAGTACTTTTTGTTGAGGATTCCTATAGCTTATAACAAAAATGACCTACAAGTACGACTTTTTGCATCAACCCTACATTCTGCCATCTTTTCTAATAGCCAGGGTTTTCTCCCTGGAATTGATTTGGAAACGAATCACTTTTGAGGAAGAGCAGTTCTTGAGCTATACAAATATCTCAAATTTTATTTTCCCCTAGGAAGTAGGACCATACACAATCAGGAGCAGGGATTCTTTGCCACTAGTTACCAACTTGCGCAGAGGCATGGGGTTCTCTCTAGGACAAGCAGTAAACTACGACCCTCATCAAATAATTTCCAAAAGGAGGAAGGCTCACAAGTGCAAGGCTTTCGAACACACTAAAATACTTAGAATCAAGGAAGCATCAAACTGGGATGATTTCCCTAATCCCTCCTTGATGGACACCAGCATAGAATGAAGCACTAGCTCACACTTGCCAATAATAGCTTCTCCCCAAAGAGAATTGGCTAAAATAGTTGCAATAGCCAGGTATGTCTCATCATTCGTCATCTATTCAATGAGTTCAGTGAAAAGAGCGGGTCTAAATCCTATGGATACTGAAGAGGTGGACATGGCCATCATTCCCAAAAGGCAGAAAATAGAATAGGGGAAACAACTAGTACAGGTCAAAAAGGGAAATCCAAAGGGACAGATGAAGAAGAAAAATGTAGAGAAACAATAGAAATAATAAGAGCCCGAGACAACCGAATTACAAATCCAAGAATATGTATTTGATGGGAAGACTCTAAATAGGAATGCATCCAAAGAAGACTGGATAGGCTCTTACTAGGAGAGGGCTGATAAAACTTTCAAAGAGACAACAAAGCTATACAGCGAAGCAACATGATTACCTTATGTAAATGTGGCATTAAAGACTGTAAGGGTTCATTCCACTAACACCCTTAGCTTAGCCTTGGAAATGGGAAATAAGGTGTTATATGTTAGTTTGAACCTATGAAAGGTTCCCATTACTAACATAATACACCTCAACAAAGAAACCGGGGATATCTCGAATGCTAGATTGCTTAAAGCCACCATACAGATGTCCAAGCTAGAGGAAAGTAAAACAAAGACTTTTAATCTTTTGAGAAATGTAACAGTGGAGAATAAAGCCCTCAACTCCCAAATCAACAATTTTCAAAATGAAGCAATGCAAATAGAGGGACCAACACATAAGGGAGTCTTGGCCCATAAATTGCTCGATGATAAGGAAAAAGAGATATAGACACTAAAAAGAAGTTGAAAATCCCTACTACCCATCTCTACTAAACAGAAGAATTGGATAATTTTGAAAAAGAGAAAGAGACATTGAATGCTGAGCTTACCAACTACAAATCCAAGATGCTAAAGCTAGAATAAAAGGAAAGGCAGTGGGAAGTAGACATCCAGCTTTTGAAGAAAACTGAAGCAGAATTAAAAGCCAGATTAGAAATAAAAGAAAGGGAACTTCAAGGAATGAGTGCTGAGAGTGCAATTCAGTCCATAGGTGTAGCTGGAGTCAGATAGACACTGGTTCTCTTTCTAGAGCAATGTCCTAGATAGGACTGAAAGATACATAGCTTGTTACATTAAACCAGTAGATCGAGGAACTAGAAAAGGAAAAAGGCAAGGAGAGATAAGGAAAGGAAAATATGGAAGAGAAATGCCAAGGACTAATTCAACAAAATGCCAAGTTAAGCCAGGAGGTGGTCGGTAAATTTTCCTTGCAAGGCACTAGACATTTGATCTGGGATCAGATCATTATAGAGGTTGACAAGATTCAAACTTATATAGATTTCATTGAATACCAGGAAAATGCTATGATAGAGGCCAAGAAAAAGGTCTTGACAGTATTAGGGGAAACACAGAAAAGACCTATGGAAACAATGGAAAATGTCGTTGCTTTCCCAATCTCCTTGTCAAACGATTTCGCCAAGCAGTACGGTATCCAAAATAGGGTTTCTGTTGTCTCCGAGGATAAAAAGGTAATTGCTAAGCATAGGATGTTGAAGACTATACAAGCCAAAATAGAGGTTATTGAGCACAAAGTCAAGGAGTTTATCAGGTTATTCAAACCACTAGTAGATAGAGGGATACCTTTCTTCTGGGAAGAGAAGGGTCCTTTATTGTCCCAAAAGGATTATCGAGAGAATCTAGTTTAGTGCTGATTAGACAACAACAAGTTTGGAGACATGCAACAATGCTTGTCAGGAAATATTGCTTTTGATAAGCTGGCCAGTGAATTCAAATTGTTGTTTGATTTTAAATCCACCTATTCTAAATTCCCTGAGACTTCGTACCCGAAAATGATGGAGCTCAAAGCACAAGAATTTGACATGACAGTCGCAACTTTTCCTATTCCTAACCTATGGAGATCCATTCACCAATACGGGGCAGCCAAATCCAAAACACATCCATAAAAGTGATATTGATAGTACGGGGGAATTTTTCTCTGTGTGGATGCCCCTTCCAATGGTCACTTATCATGGAAGTCTGTACAACTCTTACTCTCCAGATGGGAACATAGAATATTCTTGCACATACGTTCTCTTGCAATCCATATTTCATTTTTTAGTTTGATGTAAATCGTGTCCAATGTGTCACTTACGAGTTTGTTAGAACTTGTTTTTCAGTTGTAACAAATTTTGATTCCTGGATGTCGGTATGGGAAGTACATAATGCTATAAATATACCTCCTAAAGAAGGAGAAAGGGTTGAAGCTAATGTAATTTCATAGTGTATGCTTTCAAGAGTATTTTAATAAAGTTGCGGAGCCGAGGTTGACGTTTTACATAGGGATTCACGTGTTGTTTGTATTGCAGTCTGTTACTTCCGTTCTCGTGTGAATGTTTTTCTAGTTTATCTATTCCATTATGTTTTCTTTCATGTCTGAAATAAGTGTATAACAGTTTGGAATTCATACATGCTATGCTCCGTCTATTGTTTCAAATATTCACCAAATATTTCTTCTAAAGTTAATATACAATTCATTTTCCAATGCTCTGTTTTGATGGTTTGTTCATGTTTTTCTTTTCCACCAGATAATTATAATTTGACTATGATTGAATGGTTATCTTGCCTCTGTGTTGAAATCACCTACATAAGTTCTATTTATTTCTGTTACACATATTGACTCCATCACCCAATGATTCTATGTCTTGTTTCAACCAATTTCACAAACAATTTATATTTTCACTTGTACATATCTGGCATTGTTGATATTTGGTGTGAGATCCCTCTCGGAAGAGCAGAAGGCCAGTTTTCTCTTCGAAAGTGGTTTTGCTATTACCTGGGAGCAGTCCTTCTGCAACCTTTCACTCATTTCCAGGGCTAACAATGGGCGAACAAGTTTATCAATAAACATCAACTTATGAAAGTTGTCCAGGATAAAGCGAATCAGATGTCTTCTCAAACCAAATATTTCAGGGCATCTTTTCAAAATTTATTTGATGACAGTCTCTCTTATTTTTGGGATGAGTAAGGATGATTGTTTTCTCACGAATAGTATCATAGCTTATTGGTACAAAATCGAATGGATCATTCTAAATTTGAATATTTAGTCAAAGGGTTAACAGGAAAGGTCATTGTTGAAAAGTTGATAGAAGACTTTGAAATATTGGACAGGTTTTTAATTTTTAAAAAGGGATTACCAGCTGTATATTATGAATCTTATGTGGATTTGGAGGTTTCAATAATAGAAATGACACAGTACGACACTCCAAATGTAGAACAGTGGAAAATCATGGAGAAATTTGGGAAAATCATATACATATTACATTCATAAAGACAGGTGTTGCATTATCGAGAAGCTGTTTGTTCATGGTGCCTTACAGTTATGGATTTTTCTATAATCAAGCAGTCTGTTATTTCAAACCAAGCATGTAATTATTATTCCTAGTTATTAGGGAAATCGTTACAAGAACTTATGATTAATAGTTAGTTGGTTTTTGACGTTCTGGGAATAAACTATTTTTTATATATTTGAATTTTATTGAGGTATCAAGGGTTGGAACCCGTAAGATTGGACTGATGTTTTGTGAGAACATTTTGGAATAAAATTACAAATCCGAATGCTAGTTTATCTTCAAATATTTATGTATTTTTTATGTTACATTCTATGCTTTCTTTCCTTGTAAAATGTTTTCTAAGTGTTTACCTTCCATTCTATTTTCTTTCATGTCTGAATGTAGTGTATAATAGTTTCATAATTCATACATATTATGCTCTCACTATTGTTTTATATATCCACGAATCTTTCTTCTAAAGTTGATATGGAATTTATCCTATGATGATCTATATTAATGGATTGTTCATGTTTCTTTCCTATCGCCTGAAAATCAATGAATGACTGTAGCTGAATAATTATTTTGCCTCTGTTGAGATTATGAGTAGGTAGCTTTGTATTATCTTCATCTAATTTGACTCCATATCCCAATGGTTATATGCTTTGTTTCAACCATCTATGTAACTTAAAAATGTTGATTCATATATCTGGCCTTGATAAAACTGTATCTGAGAGATCCTTCTCTGGAAAGAAGAGCCAGTTTCTTTCTAAAAGTTGTTTCTGCTATTACCTTGAGATTGCATTTAACAACCTTGGGTGTATTTTGAGTGATAAAAAATTGGCACCATTACCAGGGATGAAGGTGCAAATCATCCCTGGGAGGAATGACAAAGATTATAGCAGATCAAGAAAAAGATTTATGCGGGCAAACAAAAAAAAATTGTGAGTGTAGAAGGTCGTACATTTTCCCTGGCGATTCCAGTTTAAATTATTTCAAGATTTCAAAAGAGACCCTGGCTTCAAAAAAACATACATGAGGTAATTCTGATACTGAAGTTTTATGAAGTTTGGAAGATCTTGAAAAATTATTTAGAACAAGAGACAAAGAAAAAATAGATATTTCTCTGTTTGGTGCATCGTCTTCTCAAGATTTTCATAGCACCTCTGATCACGAATGGGAAATTAATGTTGAAAAGGGTTTGTTGAAATCTAAATCTGATTTTGATCTTAAAAATATTGAAATCAAACCTCATAGATTAGAATCATATTTACTTGATTCTCTTTGCAGAGATCTTCCACAGTTTGCGAAGGTTGAAGAAAGACCTATTGTTCAAACTATTCAAATTTCCTCAGTTCATCCAAATCCACCTAGACCAATGGCAGCCGGATTTGCTCCTTTACGTTTTCCTACTATATTGCATGACCTTCCCCAAAATTATTCCTAGAAAATTTCTTTATTTGATGGAGAGGGAGGTATAATAGAAAAACAACATGTTGCAAAATTTGAAGATTTTATTGACTTGGAGGAAGTTGATTATGCAGATGTTAGAATGAGGTTGTTTTCTCAAAGCCTATTAGGGGAAGCAAAGAAATGGTTTAAAGATTTTCTAGCTGCATCAATTCTGACATTTCAAGCTTTCCAAATGATTTTTTAGAAAGATGGGATGATAAACAAAGCCATTTACAACTTCTTTACCAATACAATAATCTTAAGAAAGGAGGTTTTGAATCCGTTCATGAATTTTCAAGTAGGTTTATGAGAGTTTATAATTCCATTCCAAATGATATAAAGCCTTTTGCAGCTGCTTCTAAACTTCATTATGCTAAGGCCTTTGACAATGACTTTGCATTTTCATTAAGGGAGAGAAATTCAGTGAGTCTTGCTACTATGTTCATAGATGCTTTAGAAGTGGAAGAAAATATGATGGCAAGTGGAAAGATGAAACAATGAGATATTTATAAGAGGAAAAATAGAGAAGAAAATATGCCTTCTGCTTCTTCTTCTGCCAATGATATTAAATTTGAAATGATGTTAAAAAAAATGGAGAAGTTAATGGATAGATTGACTATGGACAATCAATCATTTAATAGAGAACAGGCTAAGTCTCAAATCAGAAATCCAAATTTAAGAAGGCCAAATCATCATATGCCTCCACAAAATAGGAGGAGAGATATGAGAAATCCATGGAATCAAGAAGAACAACAGATTCGACCACCTTTCCCTGAGAATTATGTTGCAGATGGAGAAGATCCCACTGAAAATGAAATTCATCTTTTTGGGGAATTAGATTATGAGATATACCTCACTGAAGAAGAACACCATATGTTTGCACAGTAAGATGGTACTAATGATTTTGAGAAGGAATCAGAGCAGTATCAGAGAGGTTATTTGCATGTTATGGATGATGTACAAAGGAAGATTAGGTTGAGAAACATGGATGTTGTTGTAAATAAAGGGAGGCCAAATTCAAAACAACCTTCCACTAGTTCATTAAATACAAAGAAAGGAAATGAAATACAAAAATATCATGTTGTGAATAAATAAGTTGTGCATAAAACAGAAAAAATAAAATAAAATGAAACAAATGGCACCAGCAGATGTAGAGAAAGTTACTTCTATCTTCAATCTGCAGAATGAACTTTCAAAATTGAAGATTTATGTTTCTTTTAATGAGTTGTTGAGGAATAATGAATACAGGGATATGATAACAATAATGGTTAAGAGTCAAGAGTTTAAATAAGACATTTTAGAATTGACAGATGATAATCCTACTATTTCATTTGGGTCAAAGGTTGAAAATATAGACGATGAAGAGGTTCCTCCATTTTATTTGAGTTTGAATGTGCATGATATGGTTGTACATAATTCCATGTTAGACTCGGGTGCATCACACAATTTAATTCCTAAAGGAGTGGTGGAAAGTTTGGGGTTGGAAATTACGAGGCCATATAAATATTTGTATTCCTTTGATTCTGGGAGGGTGAAGTG
>LPNX010290620.1:0-132488 GCA_001517045.1 Pseudotsuga menziesii
ATATATATATGTGAATGATTAAGCTCTGTGTTACTTGATTATAAATTGATAAAAGCTAAAGGTACAGTAATCTCCCTCTTTTGCTTGCAGAAACCTGATTCTACGGCATCCCATAGTTGTTTCGGGTGAGACTGCAACCTGTTCACAGGTTGTTACTGAAAAGGCTAACACTGTGGGTCTTTTGTTGGTGCGAAGTTAAAGGTATAAAACCCGAGTCTGCCCTATAGCCCAACAAAGTGGTTCCGTTGCCAGTTGAACTCAGTATCTGTGCAAGAGGGGTTTACGTCGTACCTCGAGGGCTATGTTCTGAAGACCCTCTGTGAAAGAAATCGGTGATTGGCTGGATGAGACTTATCTGAAATTCGTTGAGCAAGAGAACAAAGATCCACGTCGTAGCGCAAGCGAATTTTTACAAAGGTATGCTTTTTGTGATGTTTATGAAATTTTCTTTGGTAGTATCCACATAGAGTTGCACCAGTGGGTAGCTAGGTTGGCCAAGTGAAGGACGAACTTCTGTGGAGGTCAGTTTCCTGCTGTTGATTTCTAGATGACGCGAACCCTTGAGGCGTTCGTGACGGAGTTTGCTATTGACACGAGTACCTCCTTTAGTGAAGCGGAGCGACAGTTCTTCAAAGGACCAAGGGGTAAGTTTTTAAATTTATTTAGTCTAAAGATTAAGATGCTATTAGCTGAAAAAGGAATATTGCTTCTTGAATCAAACTGTTAGATTGTGTATTACTAACCTATGTTTGCAAGTGGAAACACCTTCGATGAGCAAAGTGGTTTGCTGCGAAGTGGCAAAAGGTACAAGAGAAATTTTGATTCATCTACCCTAGGTCAGGATACCGAGTCTACCCCTTTTAGTCTAGCAGCCTCAAAGCCCGAAGAAATCCCTTCTGTTGGAGACCCCCCGGTAACCCCGCAGCGCCGATCTGTTATCCCCAAGAATCTGTCGCAGACTAAAAGTAACCCAAGTGCCAGTACCCCTGTCTCAGGCCAGTTTACCCCAGTAAGTTCCCCCCCGCCTACTTCCCGTCCCCCTCCAACCCCCCCTAGATCTACTATGGCCCACATGAATGATGATATTAAGCTTCCTGTTTTCAAAGGAACTGGATCAGATGATCCAGAACAGTTCTGGTTTTTATGTGAGGTGGCGTAGACTGCTAAGAACATTACAGACCCAGTTGTAAGAACCACGCAGCTCATTACTTCTTTCAGGGACCAGGCTTTGACCTGGTTCATGAAATTCTCTAGTACTCAGAATCCTGCCCTAGATGATATCAAGGCAGCAATAATTAAAGAGTTTAAGAAGCCCAAATCAGAGTCATAGTGTATCACTGAATTAAAGGAAATTCAGCAGAAGCAAGGCGAATCAGTGTGGGACTTTGATCAGAGGTTCAAAGTTCTACTTGACCAATTCAATTTCACAATTGGACCAGCGCAACACAAGGAATGGTTTATTGCCACATTTCTACCACATCTCAAAACTCCACTCATGCAACAGAAGGTTGCTGACCAGCAGGAAGCTCTGGAAATCATGATGAAGCTTGAGACAGCACCTGTTAGAGATAATCTAGGTATTGTTAAAATCCAACCGCAGTTGGCAGCCATGGCTCTGGAGCTCCACGACATGAAGACAGGAAAATCCGGCCGCGAAGAGGTTTGGTGTACGTAATGTTGGACCGAAGGTCATGACAAGGATCGGTGTCCTCTGGTAATAAATTACCTAATTAAGGGTGCGCCAAACCCATTTCCACCACAAGTTCTATATTGCAAGCTCTGCAAAATAACAGGTCAGCATCGCCCTGAGGACTGCCACCTGCTACAAAGGTATGGACAAGGATCTCAGAACCCCTATTGTAGATTCTGTAAGTCTGTAGGACATAATGAAGCTGAGTGTCACACCTATGATGCCTATTGGATACAAAATGAAGCACAGAGCAATGATGGTTATGGTTACCGCGGTGGTGCATCCAGTAGAGGTGCTCTTGGAGGACGTGGTCGTGGTGGTATGGTAGGAAGAGGCAGAGGCCAGGTCGTCTGCTACAACTGTAACCAAGCCGGGCATTTAGCTAGAGATTGTGGGAACCCGACTACGACATGTCACTATTGCCGAGCAGTAGATCATGTGATCGAGCAGTGCCCGCAGCTGATAGCTAAGATTTAGGCCAGAAACAGTATTCCTACCCAGAATATCCAGATGATTTTCATCGAGCCATGACCTGTCGCAGCTATTAATGTTGTCTACGACGCACATACAGAATATGGAGAAATGGCTTGACGAGCCTTGTGTTCGTAAAGCTCCCGAGAAAATCCCAGCATTTGATATCGAAAGAGAAAAATAGACATTCATAGAAGCCAAGAAATATTTTGCTGACCCTAGCACCCCAGTTGCACCTGCGCAACCCCCTTAGCCGCTGGCGCAGCCGAAAGAAGCTTCGATGGACAAAGTAAGTACATTGTCCTCCTTTTTACAGAGTTGCCTGAAACTCTTAAGAAATTAGAATGCTTTAAATGAGCTGCAGAAAGTCATTGCCTCCTGCGAACCTCAGTAAAGCCATGGTCGGGACAAAACTGTTAATAGAGTCAGAAGGACTGGCAGGGAAATGAGATTGAATGCTCAGGTAGGAGAATATGATATGACTGATGTCATTTTGGATCGAGGATCAGAAGTCAATGTTCTAACTAATCAAACCTGGGAGAAAATGGGGAAACCTACCCTTGCCTGGTCCCCTATACAGTTGAAGTTAGCCAATCAGCAAAGGATTGTGCCCCTCGGGAGATTCCTTAGTGTTCCAATCGATATTGATGGGGTCAGCACTTTAGTTGACTTCGAAGTTATTGAGATCATTGATGACAGTAACCCCTACCCAGCCCTGCTAGGCATTGAATGGGCAATGGAAAATGCCACAGTCATTAACCTTAAGAAGAGACAGATGACCTTCGAAGGGAAATATTTGAGAGTCATCGTACCCCTGGATCCTTCACAAGGAGAAAGGTACACAGAACCACTATGAGACAAAGATCAGGATGACCTAGACCACATCTATAACATTATATCTAAGGAAGAAGATTATGTCGATCCTACTGCCGAAGGTATTTTGGATTGGTAGTGTGATAACTCCTATATGACAGACTCCGATGATGGGTTAGAGAACTGGTAGAACAGACTCCATGACCTGCATGGACATAGATGCGCCAGAATTACCAAGTCTCTCAGATGGCTTGGTACTCAGGACAATGCCCTCCCTATTTTTGATGGGTTGTCAGATCCAGAGCAATTTATTGGACAATTTTCAGAACGGGTACCAGACTCACAGAGACTACAGAACCTGGCTTCAGCATTCAGGGCCACAGCAGCCAGATGGTGGAACAGCCATAAGAAAAATATTCCTAATTGGGAAACTTGTCAGAAGCTCCTTTTCCTGAGATTCCGGGACCAACCCCAGGAGCTGCGAACCAAGTTTGATGGAAAGTCTAGGTCCCAGGAACATTTGGCAAGATGCTATGAGGCATGGAAGTATGTACCTAAGGAAGAATGGGTACATAGATTTGTGCATACTCTGGAGCCAACAACAAGGAACTGGTACACAGAGGCTGAGCTTTGTTGGGATACTATAAGTTGGGATTGTCTTGTTGATAGTTTTGTACTTACCTTTTCCACTAATGAAGTTTGTTCAGCTTTAGATGTAGCTATCAGGTTGATCCACACTAAGGTATTTGATGATCAAGACGTAGAAGAATACCGACCTGACTGGAAGACACAAGAAGCTCATGCCCTAGAATGTTAGAACCTCGCAATTGACGAGGATGAGGATCCGCGCAACATTGATATTCCTGAGTCAGAAGGGCACTGCGAAGTACAAGGACCAGTAGTTGAAGCAACGACAGTGACTCAGCCCCTGAAGACGCGGACCATCAACATTGGATCAGAAGACTAGCCTAAGAATGCTTCCATTGGAGATTATTGGGATGATGAGATGGTAAGCAAAGTGACCCAACTTCTCCACGAATATCAGGACCTGTTCCCGACAAAGTTCTCAGAAATGAAAGGTATCCTGGGGGATATCAGTGTGATAAAAATCCCATTGAAACCTGATGTGAATCCTGTGAAACAACGTCCTTATAGGTTGAACCCTAAGTATAAAGAAAAAGTTCGGCTAGAGTTGGATAAGATGCTCGCTGCAAGAATTATTGAACTGGTTGAATAATCTGAGTGGGTCAGCCCTATGGTGGTGTAAGAGAAGAAGACTAAAGGTGAGATCCGAATCTGTGTTGATCTAAGGAAGTTGAATGATGCTTGCTTACATGACCCCTTCCCCACCCCTTTTACGGATGAAGTGCTCGATAATGTCGGAGGTCAAGAGGTGTACTCTTTTACTGACGGATTTTCAGGCTACCATCAGATTAGAATTGCTCCAGAGGATCGACATAAGACAACCTTTGCTACAGAAATGGGGTCCTTTCAGTATACAGTTATGCCTTTTGGGTTGAAGAATGCCCCTGCTATGTTTTCTAGAGTAGTCATCTCCGCATTTAAAGAATTTATACACAAATTCCTTGAAGTATATTTTGATGACCGGACTATCTTTGGGCTAGTAAAAGATCACATAACTAGTCTAAGACTTATGTTGGATAAGTGTAGACAGCACCAGATATCCTTGAACTTGAAGAAGTGCATATTTTGTGCACCATTTGGGATTTTTCTTGGACACATTGTATGTAAGCAAGGATTGATGATGCATCCTGCGAAGATAGCTATTAGTGTAAACCTGCCACCTCCGAAGTCTGTTAAACAACTTCGCACTACACTTGGTCACATTGGCTATTACAGGAAATTCATCCGAAACTATGCCGAGATCACCGCCCTGATGGAAAGGCAGCTGAAGAAAGATATTAAGTTCGAGTGGACACCAGAGTGCCAAGAAAACTTGGATGTGCTAAAAGAAAAAATGGTCACTGCCCCTATCTTAGTATTCCCTGACTGGAATAAGGAGTTCCATGTACATGTTGATGCATCCTCCATTGCTTTGGGTACTGTCTTGGCTCAAACTAGTGAAGGTAATATCGATCACCCTATTGCTTTTGCAAGTAGAAAATTGTCTATAGCAGAGAAAAATTATACTACGATAGAACGCGAAGGTCTTGCTATGGTGTATGCACTACAGAAGTTTCGGCATTATTTGCTAGGATCTCACTTTAAGATGTTCACTAACCACTCTGCTTTGAAGTATTTGGTTAACAAGCCTGTACTAGGTGCAAGGATATGTAGGTGGCTAATTCTATTTCAGGAATATGATTTTGAGATCATAGTTAAGCCTGGAAGACTTAACCTTGGACCTAACCACTTGTCGAGGCTCGAGTCAGGAGAAGAACCTACCAGTTTGGACGAAAGTCTTCCTGATGCCCAGTTGTTTGCTATCTAGATGATTGATGAGTACTTTCAGGATATTGTGCAGTATTTGTCTACGGGTTTTTTACCCGTGAAGATGACCACACAGCAGAAGAAGCAGTTGGTGGTTCACGTAGCGGACTTCACCTTAATAGCAGGACAGCTGTATAAAATGGGACCAGATGAAATACTACGTAGATGTGTCTTGGAGCATGAAAAGCCACTGATTTTGGAAGAGGCACACTCTGGCCCTGCAGGAGGTCATTATGTAGGAAAATCTATGGTACAGAAGATTTTGACAGCTGGATTGTGGTGGCCTACGATCCACAAGGATGCAAGAGAATATTGCCACAGCTGCGACATCTGTCAAAGAACAGGCAAACCATCTAGGAGGGATGAGATGCCTCTAGTCCCGTAGGTAATGTTACAAGCATTTGACAAATGGGCAATTGATTTTTTTGGCCCTATCAATCCCCCTGCGAAGAAGTCAGGGGCACGATACATTATTACAGTGACTGATTACCTTACCCGCTGGGCCGAAGCTCAACCAATCAAGACTTGTAGCACTGTTGTAGCTGCGAAGTTCATCTTCGACAACATCTTGTCTAGATTTGGGCGTCCTAGAATTCTTATGAGTGATCAAGGATCACATTTTTTAAACAAGACTATTGAAGTATTGATTGAAGAATTCCAGGTTTATCATCAGAAGAGTACTGCCTATCATCCACAAGAAAATGGAACTGTTGAAGATTTTAACAAGATCCTTGAGCATGCTCTGACGAAGGTTTGCAATGTTAACAGAAATGACTAGGATCTTAGAATTCCAGCAGTCCTTTGGGCATATAGAACTACCTGCAGGAAATTGACAGGCCATACACCTTTTAGGTTGGTTTATGGGCAAGAAGCAATCATGCCCATGGAGTACATTATTCCTAGCCTCAGAATATCCGCTTTTACAGAGATGGATGACCCAGCTAGAGTGACAGCAAGGCTGACGAAGATACTAGAACTGGAAGAGGACAGATTTATTGCAGGGTTCCAATAGCAAGTGCAGAAGACCCGAGAAAAAGCATGGCATGATAGACACATCAAGAAGAAGCAGTTCCAGCAGGTTGATCTTGTGCTCTTATACGACAGCAAATTCATGAAATTCCCAGGCAAGTTCAAGACACATTGGAAGGGACCGTACATAGTACAGAAAGTCACTGATGGTGGCGCAGTTCAGCTAGCTAAGTTGAATGGAGAAGTTTTACCCTCGATGGTAAATGGCAGTCATCGGAAGAAGTATAGGGACAGGCCAGGACCTCCTAATCAGAAGTATCCCCTAGAAGAACAGTCTTAACCCCAAGGACAGTTGAAACATTGGATACCGCATGGGGTAGTAAGTATTGAGGGTTAATATTGTGTCGAAGTAGCGGGCAGTTGTTATGTCGAAGGTCCAAGGTGTGTCACAGCCTAAAATCTGATGGATGGGACAAAATGGATGTGGCAGCGCTGGCACGAGAACTGCTCTCCATACCTGTAATAATGAGATTTTGGAGGAAAATTTGGCACTGTGTGGACAAGATTTCCGGCATTCCATCAGATTTGGTGTCATTAATGCACCATGATGACAGATTCTGTTACGAGATTCTATAAAACACTTCATCGGCCTCCGACTCCTGCATTAAGCATTTCTTTGAGTTGTTCAGTTGGAACCATGTCAAACAATTGCGAAGTCCAGAAGTTAATACAAGAGTTCAAAGAGAGAGGGTTACAGAACCTTCTGAGCAGTTCACTAGTACAGTCCTATCCGACTAAGGTACAAAGGAAGGCAGAAGTTTTCTCTAAACCGGATGAAGGCAGGTAGAAGTTTGCTCTAACATGGAGCGACGAAAGGCACAAGGCCTCATATCAAGACTCTGGAGAATCCCACCATGTATCCTCCGGGTTTGGCAGAACCAAGGCGGTTGTTTGCCTTATGCAGCTTGACACATAATTCTAGGGACCCTTAGTTGTGGATGGTCAAGTGTTCAACAAACAGTGTGAAGGGTGGGGTTGCAGATGGATCCAGAAGACCTTCCTCGACATAAATAGCACGACGGAAGGAAGCGAGCAGCTGACAGCAGCAAGAGGGGCGTCTGCAAGCAGCGTACTATGTCTTCACCGACAACGTCTATCACTAGCCCAGTGGATGAGTGTCCCAGGACGGGACACTGGTGAGTCTTAGGGGCCTGTTGGGACTCCAGTGTTAACGACCCGAGAGTTTGGTAACTCCGCATTTTTGGTGAAAGATTATAAGTAGAGTTACAACTCAAAATAGTCTTAGGGGTGTCGGGGGTGAGTCAAAGACTTCTGTTGTAATAAACCCATGGTTTAAGTCCAGGGTTTAGGGTTTGGGATACCCATGGTTTAAGACCATGGTTTTGTAATAGTGCGCTGTATAAATATGCACTTGTGTAAAGAAGTGAGGTTAGGTTTTTGAATGTAAAAAAGTTAAGGCGAAGCTAAGGCTATTTTGTGCGTGAAGGATAAGTCCCAGCTGAGTGCGTGGATGACCTCTGCAGCTGTGTGCGCAGAGGGTTTGTAAGTGATAAAGAAATCTGTAGTTGTGTGCACAGAGGCCTGCTACTGTGTGCGCGGCTTGAGGACTGAAAGGATCTGCAGCTGAGTGCGCAGATCAGAACTATGATTTTGTAGAAAATTTGAATAAAACACAGTTCTGTGGACATAACCCCTACACTGGGGGTGAACCACATTATATCTGGTGTTGTGGTTCTTGTGTGATTTCTGTTATGTTCTTTTATGCATTGATAAGTATAGATAAATTTGATAAGTAAGATCACTGTTTGAGAAATAGCTTCGCTATGCATTCCCAGTAAGGGTTAACCAAGTCATGGTGTTATTTAACTGTGAAGATATATATATATATATATATATATATATATATATATATATATATATATGTGTGTGTGTGTGTGTGAATATATGTCCATATAGATAGGTCGAGTTCTTGATCCTCAGATCTAGTCATAGATGTATAAATGTACAAAAATTGGATCGTAATCCATAAAATGCTAATAGGTCTAATCTTGACCACCCTGGTCACCCTGTTCCCGAGCCTCCTCAGCTGCAGCAGCCTCCGCGACCTCTATGTAAACAAGGACCACCCTGGCTACCCTCCTCATAAGGTGTATCCAGGTGGGTGGAATACCAACTACTATTTCCTGCATAATGGTAGGGATCTGCTCTATGCGTCAAGTATGGACTCTTTACGTAAGCCTAGCCAGCTTCCCCTCAAGAACCCTGATCAAACCTTGATCCTCTCCTGCCACTGGTCGTACATACATACGAGGATGCCCATCAGGGAGAACTAGTCCAATATCTACATTTTAAACATTAAAAGGATTAAAAAACTCTTATACATATGTATATATCTTTATGATGAAAAATTCATAAAAAATTCAAAACTTGAAAAACCAAAATACCTGAGGCTCCCCATGCTCCTCCAGGAGGGAGGACAAGGTCATTGTCACCAGGAAATCCATCCCAGCATATGGAAATTGCTCTAGTGTTGGTAGTTGTCATTCCCACCATAGGTAGAAATCATCATCATAGACACTCTGAACTAAGCCACCACCGCCTTGGCAAAGGAAAATTTATCCCCACCTACTCAGTCTAGGATGACAGGGAGAGAAAGCTGGTAGAGGTACTGTAGGGCTGAGAGAAGGCACTCTCTCAAAGAAAAAGGCCACCAATATACTAGAATAGCCAAAGTTCTTCTGTCGGCCTCTCTTGTAGTCAGAGAGTTGCTTCTTCATTATCGGGATTACTCTCGAGCACCAGTCAAATACAGATCCCTGTAGGCACTCCACATCAATCCTCATCTGGTTCTGAGTAGCAAGATGGAGAGATGATGATCCTGCAACCCTCACTACTATGCTTACCAATACCTATAATGGCAAGCTACGAATATGTGCAATAGGGATGCAAGTACCCCGTTTTTTAGTACTGGGTGTGCAGTAAGTGTTGATATTGTCCTGAACACTTAGAAGATCACCGCCTCTGCCGGTACCCTCCATATTGATAGGTGTTCCCCGTCGTGACAACCCTGTAATGAAATAGATGTATTCCAGTGCAATTTCTAGAATCTCACCTTGTAGTTCAAATGCACCTAGATCATGATCCCAGTAGTTAATCAAAAACTCCAGTAAGCGAACATTAGATCGCATAGGTGAGGTACAAAATAAATTTAGCAACCCATTTTTCCACAATTCATTCACGGTGGGGGAACTTCAGAGTGCATCTTGGTCCATAGTTTCATGTTCCCTTTCCCTCCACTCCAACGCCATGTTTTATCCTGTCCATAAAGCCACCATCAAACATTAAAACTCATTAAAAAACTTTGATTTTGGCTCTAGGTTTGTTGAGCCACAAAAAGACCACATTTTATTCACCTTTTACATACCATTTGTCACCTTATTCCTATCTTATCCTTCCATAAAACCATTAATATTCACCACTTTCATAATAAATATGGGTTTATAATTACTATTTTCCAAATCATTTATTTTTGAGTATTTTGAGTGAATTTGTGGTTAATTATTGAGAAAAATAACATATTTTCATTATACTTTAAAGTTGGATGAGCTTGGTGATGTTTACAGGTGTATTTGAAGACTTTAACAAGCTCAAAAGTGACCGCCTAGCCTCGGATTCGAATTTCACCCTCAAGATGTGGGATAATTTCAAGGAGAATATTATGGAAATGTGGAGAGAATATCTCATCCAATATTTGTTGAGGATTTGAATGGATGAGTTGTAGATTTGTCGAGCATTCGAGGGGATGAGTTGTAAATTTGTTGAGGATTTTGAGGGATAAGTTGAGAGAATAGTGGATCTGTAATTATGATCAGTTATCTTGAATTCATGTATAAATAGGAGGGCTCTCTCCTCATTTTGGTTAGAGGCCTCTCTAGTGGTTTGGGAGTAGATAATAGTTCAGAGTTAGTCATAGAATAGATTCTTGATTGTTGTGTAATGGAGATTATGCTTTGATGTAAATCTTGTTACTCTCCTATGTTAATATAGATTTTCAGTTATTTCTTCCTTATGAGTTGTTAATATAGATTTCCAGTTATCTCTTGCTTATGAATTGATAGCATTGATTTTATGTGAGCTCACAAGTTAATGTTAATTGCTTTATGTCAGTTTATTTCATGCAATTTCAGTCTTTCTTTATCAAGTTAATTTATGCAGTTTCTTGTTTTCTGCAATTAGATTTATTTGTTTTCTGCAATTAGATTTATTTTTATGTCATTTCCTATTTTCATAACTTAGATTCAATTTCAGTTTTAGAATAGGTTAGCAATACTCTTCCCCTGCATATATTTTGTATGTACCTCACAAGTTTACGCTCTCTCCGGGTTGACAATTAAATCATTGGATATCTGTTACAATTTGTTTAATATTTGCATCAACAAGGTATAGTTTTTATATCTCATGCAGTATACGCGATTATCCTTTATACATGTCATGTATCATACGCAGGTTTCCTTCAGGAAAGTTGCGTATAAAACACGTGTACGCGACTATGTAAGTTGCATACCCGCGTATATAGCGCAACCTCCCTAAAATTGGCCTAAAACATTGAAATTTTGCATTAAATTGAAATTTTGAAAGGATGAAATGGAAGAGCACGAAGAGCTGAATTACCTGGCACTTTCGGATTTGAAATTCATCCACTAGCTTGTCCACACTGAGAAATTGAAGTCAGAGGTAAAAATTTCCTATATTGGGTAAAAATATGAAATGGTGATTTTGATTTCTATTTTTGAACTATTTATAGAAATAATTTCAAAATGTGGGTTTTTTAGCCTATAGTTTTAATTTCTATTAAAAATCAAACTAATAAATACCATGTCATGTTTACCTAATGCAACAGGTCCAAGGTTACTCAAAGTTGTTTTTCAATCATATAGGATAGGATGTTGGTCATTTATATGCATTTTTTCATTTATACCTAATCCGCCTTAACCCTAGGATCACTACTTTGACCACGGACTATGGTTTTTAACCATTTTTACCTTGCTTATACCATTGTTCTTCCGTGGATAGGGCCTTCCTTCCATGAATACCCTAGTTTAGAACACATTGGTTGTATTTTGGTACTCATGCCGCATTTGTCGTAGGTTTAGGGGAGCCTTCTTATCTATTTTAACACCAAATTGAGCCTCATGTTGGTCTCTTTTTACAAGTTATCCCCTTTATATGGCTCCCCACCCTTATGGATTTTCTTTAGGCCCAGGTCTAACTCCTTAAAATAGAATTGACTATCGAGTAAACTTGTCCATTTAGGCTCATTAAGAATATGTGAATGGGCATCCACATTGGTGGTAGGTAATCACTTTCTCGGACCATGTGGAATAATACAAGAAAGGATCACTCTCTTTTCTACAGAATTGAGAAGAGTATTCTCAGGCATAGGTTTATCACTTTTCTAAACCTGAGGGACTAAACTTACTGAAAAGGAGTGCCCGGTATGAGCTTAGTTTTCTCTTTTTCATGCTCTGAACCTAAACATGAAAAATATTTCGAGTGTACTTTATGTCTTTGTCATGCTCATTAAACACTAATAACAAAGCATCGAGTTTACTATTGTAAGCCCCATTCCTCGTAACCAAATGAATCTTTCCGATTGATGTTGCTTTCCTTCACACTCGTAAAACCCAAGCTATAAGTTGCTCTTGGAGCATTGGGTAGGTGGTAATTTAACCTTTATTGGACCTCTTTGACTAAGTACAAAAAAAGTGCACCTTTTCTTCTTTGAAAGTTAAGAGAGTTCTTCTTTGGTATGTTTTATACTTTTCCGGCCTCAGGAGACTAAATTGGATAAAAAAGGAACCCCCTGGAGTCTTCTTCGGAGTTTTCAGACTCTCTAAACATGAAAACACCCATGAGCATGTACTATTTTTGGCTCATAAAATCCACGAATCAGTAACATTATCAAGCATTATTTTCTCCCCTCTTCAAGCTTGTCAAAAATGAAGAGAGACCTCAGTTTAATTTCCTGGACTCGTTAAAATTTAACAGGAAAGATAAGGAAGAATTTTTCTTTTTGGTTTACAAACGGTGGCAGCATGTCCTCCTTGAACATAGCTCTTTTTGAACTTTCTGATACTCATGTCTCAGTTTACACTTTCAGTTTCAGCTATCACTTCGAGTTTTCCTACTCCTCCACTTGTCCTTTATACATGGGGAATCTAATCATGTCTCCTACATGACAGATAAGTCTAGTTGCCTTATCTGCAAATTTAAAAGCTTCCCTGGGTCACCTCTATGTCGTGCTCACTATTCAAGGATTTATCCCTGCATCTGATTATTATCTGGATTCCATCATTATCCTATCTGATATCGCTTGTGTCTACCTTCCCTTATCTAGTTCCTAGTCACCTTTGTGATTCGTTGGACGGTCTATTGCCTTCCTCATCACAGTATGGTTTCTCATCAGTACTTCCTGAAGACAAAGACCTAAAGTTTTGATGATGGTACCTTAGGATTCACTTTCATCATTGGTAAACTCCTTTGCTTCAATTGTTAGTTTTCACCTATTGATTGACAATCTATTGAATCCTTTCCATGTTCAACTTCAACACATCTATTCACATGGCCTGGATTGTACTGGTTTCTTTGGATTTTGACGAAGACCTTAGGTTCACATTTATAACCTAAGTTGCGCAAGATTGTGTTAGGTTCACCTTACACAGCTTCCAGATTTTGAAGACTCATCATTGTATATTGTGGCTTTGATCCACCTCTGTAATATACGTGGTCTTGTACCTGTATCATATAATGTAATCAAATATTGTAAAGGAGCTACTGTTCTAGTATGTTGAACATAGCATCCTCAGATATGATTTTGTATATGACATTTATATGTATTTGTTTTAGGTACTTCCTCTACTTCCTTGGACTTCTGAGTTCTTCAAGACTAAGATTTTAATGTATTTCGGCCATCACTTCCCTCTGACCTCACACATTAGGGGGCATCTATTATCAACCAAAATGGCACTTCTCTGTCCGAGTGCTGAAATTCATCATGTCGGTACACAAAAGGACAATTTGGAATGAAGTGGCCAGAACACTATAGATGTGCATGACCTTTGATGCATTATCCTCAAGCCATCCTTATATATTTTTATTCTGAGTTTTGGGTTGCATACGCAACTATGTGTAATGTAACTCACATGTCATATGCGAGTATGTGAATTGCAACCCACGTATACCTTAATTAGACCTTAAAAAATATAAATCACAATTAGAGGAGATTAGTTGGGTCCTAATCCATAACTATCCCAACTGTCTCAACCATCCTAACCTTCGAAATCTCTCTAATTCCCAAAGTATAAATAGAGGCCTTGGGATGCGGCTAATCAATGAATTTTTGGAGAGAAAAGTTATGCTGGTGGTACACCTTCAGAATCTTGGAGCAGCAGAACTTAGATTCCTCAGTTGCAGAGGAGTCCTTGTGTTAGAAGTTGGGTTGTATTCTTACCTATTCACCTTTTGTTAATAAAGAGAATTCTTATTCCAATCTTGTATTGTGCTTGTCTCATATATATTGGTTTAATGAATATGTTCAATGATGTTATTAATATACTTTTAATCTAACCTCTGATTTATCTATATATGATATATTTCTTGAAGAATTGGCTCTTTGTAGGTGAAGAGAAGCATCCCTAGAAGCTTTAGAGAGGATTGGAGCGAGAGAAGACCAAGCTTGGATCAATCGTCATAAACTGGGTAAGCCAAGATATCTTCCCATTCTCATTCCAGTTTCTATAAAATCTGATTGTATGCAAATCTAATAGTAAGTTGGTAACCCCAGACCCTAGGTTACAAGGGTGAAATGTCCTATACAACAATGTTGGAAGGTCGATCTATTGTCGATCATTTAAATGAGTTTAATACACTTACCAGTCAGTTAATTTCTATAAACGTGAACTTTGATGATGAGGTTAGGGCTATTCTAATATTGTGCTCATTGCCAAAAAGTTGGAAGAGCTTTGTCATGGCTTTAAGTAACTATGTTCCTAGTTCAAACACTCTTAAGTTTGATGATGTTGTTGGTGTTATTCTTAGCGAGGAAATGCAAAGAAAAAAAACAGGTGATACATCAGGTAATGAGTTGACCATGGAGAGCAGAGGGAGACAAAATGAGAGAGGAAGGAGCCCAAGAAATTGAAGAAAGTCTAGAAAGGGCAAATACAAGTCTAGATTCAAAAAAATAGAGTGTTGGAACTATGGTAAGAAAGGACACCTGAAGAAAGACTGCAAAGCACCAAAGAAGAAAGGTGAAAGGAAGCAAGAGACTACTCAGGAAGTGAATGTAGTAGGTGATGTGTTACAAGATGCTTTGATTCTTGCATTAGATAATACTAGTGATTACTGGGTATTAGATTCAAGGGCTTCATGTCATGCTACACCACTTAGGAAATTCTTTCATGATTATGTTCAAGGTGATTTTGCATGTGTTTTATTGGGGGATGATGAACCATGTAAAATTGTTGGAAAGGGTAAGGTACGGACTAAGTTAAATAATGGAATGAATGGCTACTAAAATATGTAAGTCACATTCCTACTATGAAAAGAAATCTGATCTCAACAGGGTAGTTGGGAGATAGCAGTTGTTTGTCTACGTTTGGAGAAACATGGTGGAAGATCACTAAATGATCAATGGTAATAGAAAAAGGATATAGGATAGGTACGTTATATTTATGTCCTCATAATACTGATTATTCTATCTTTGTAGCTTCCATATAAATAGGTGTGTCGTTGTGGCATCATAGGCTTAGCCACATGAGTGAGAAGGGGATGCAAATTCTCCACTCAAGGAAACTGCTTCCAAATCTGAAGCAGGTAAGTTTGGAATTCTACAAGAAATTTGTTTATGGAAAATAGAAGAGAGTTATATTTCTCAGGGTTTGGAAACAAAAGAAGAGTGAAAAGTTAGAGATTTTCCATACAGATGTATGGGGACCAGCTCAGGTACAATCTCTTAATGGATCTCATTATTATGTTACTTTTATTGATTATGCAACTAGAAAAACTTGGGTTTATTGCATTAGACAGAAATCTGATGTCTTTGATACTTTTAAGAAGTGGAAAGCTTTGGCTGAGAATGAGATAGGAAAAGGGTTGAAATGTCTCAGATCTGATAATGGAGGTGAATACTAAAGCAAGGATTTTGACAGTTACTATTCACACAATGGGATTCGCAGAGAAAAGACGGTCCTTGAAACACCACAAGAAAATGGTGTGTCAAAAAGGATGAACAGAACGATCATGGAGCATGCAAGGTGTATGAGATTACATGCAGGGTTTCCCTTATAGTTTTGGGCCGATGCTGTAAACACTGTTGTTTATTTAATAAATAGAGGGCCTTCAAGCGCTTTGGATGGTGGGATTCCAGAGGAGGAATGGACGGGTAAACAGGTAAAATACTTATTTATGAGAACTTTTGGTTGTGAAGCATTTTTCCATATTGATAAATATGATAGAACAAAGCTTGAGGCTAAATCCAAGAAATGTACCTTTATTGGATACGGGGTTGATGATTTTGGTTATCGTTTGTGGGATTATGAAAAACAAAAAATCATTAGGAGTAGAGATGTAGTATTCAATGAAAACGTAATGTCTAAAGATCAGTTGCAGGGAAAGAAAGTGGAAAAGGAAAACACAAAGTACATAGTGCTTGATGAAATCAATGAAGATGAAGTTCCAAAGGCACCAGAAAATCAAGAAAAACAATAGGTACCTGAAACTCCTGCAACTGTAAGAAAATATACCAGGTTAAGTAGACCCCCTGAACAATTCTCTCCTTCACTGTATTATTTATTGATGACTGATTCTGGTGAACCAGAATGTTATGAAGAGGCAATGCAGGTTGAAACTAGAAAGAAGTGGGGACAAGGCATGAATGAGGAGATGGACTCATTAGTAAGAAACCAGACTTGGGATTTGGTTCAGTTGCATGTAGGAAAAAGGACATTGCAGAATAAATGGGTTTACAGGTTGAAGGAAGAAGAGGAAAGAAGCGGTATAAGGATAGACTTGTTGTTAAGAGATTTGCGCAAAAGAAAGGTATAGATTTTGATGAAATATTTTCTCATCTTGTTAAAATGACTTCAATTTGAACTATTTTAACTCTAGTGGTGGTAGGAGATTTGCATCTTGAACAGTTAGATGTAAAAATAGCCTTTCTCCATGGGGATTTGTAGGAAGAGATTTATATGCAGCAGCCATAGGCGTATGAGGTCAAAGGTAAGGAGAATTTGGTTTGCAGGTTGAATAAGAGCTTGTATGGCCTGAAGCAAGCTCCAAGGCAGTGGTATTTAAAATTTGATAAGTTTATGACAGAACAAGGTTATGATAGATGTCATTATGATCACTGTGTTTATTTCAAGAGGCTAGATAACAAAAGATATATTATCTTATTATTGTATGTCGATGACATGCTTTTTGTAGGGTCTAACATGCAGAATATAAATGTGCTCAAAAGAAAACTAGCTAAATCATTTGTGATGAAGGATTTGGGTGTTGCAAAGGAAATCCTTGGTATGAGAATAACAAGAGTCAGAAAATATCGCAAATTGACGTTGTCTCAAGGTGAGTACATAGAAAAGGTGTTGTAAAGGTTTAGAATGTAGAATGAAAAACCAGTTAGTACACCTTTATCCAGCCATTTCAAACTAAGGAGATGTGTCCAGAGACACAGGAAGAGATAGATTACATGTCCAGGATTTTGTATTCATTAGCAGTTTGAAGCTTGATGTATGCCATGGTGTGCACAAGACCAGATATTGCACATGCAGTGGGAGTTGTGAGTAGGTATATGAATAATCCTGGTAAATAGCATTGGAAAGCAATACAGTGGATTCTCAGGTATTTGAGAGGCACCACTTCTCATGCATTATGTTTTGGAGGTTCAAACACTTTTCTACAGGGATATCTTGATGCAGATATGGTTGGTGATCAATAAAGTAGGAGGAGCACCACAGGGTATGTGTTTACTGTGAGTGGAATAGCAATAAGTTGGATTTCAAAATTGCAATAGGTTGTTTCACTTCCAACAACGGAAGCAGAATATGTTGCTGCTACAGACGCTAGTAAGGAGATGATTTGGTTACAGAGGTTCATGGAAGAATTGGGTAAGAAGAAGGAGAATAGTAGGTTGTACAGTGACAGCTAGAGTGCCATTCATCTTGCAAAGAACTCAGCCTTTCATTCTAAGACTAAACATATAAATCTCAAGTACCACTTCATAATATTTGTTCTAGATGAAGAACTGTTAAAACTGGAAAAGATACATACTAGCCAAAATCCTGCAGACATGTTGACAAAGGGAGTAGCCAGAGAGAAACTAAGTTCCTGCTTGGTTTCTATTGGCCTTCAAGCATGAAGATGAAAATAAGAAATTTTCCAAGTCCAAGGTCCAGAGCATAGTCTAGGAAGTGCAGCAGCGGTGGAGTTGCTGTGATCAGTCTCCAAATGGTAGATTGTTGGTTGTGGAGCCTGATCTTCTAGATCCAGAGATATTATTCAGTCATGTTTGTCACCTATGTGTATTGTACACTCGTTCCCCCTTCTTTGAGGTTCGGGGGTTCGGGGGTTTGGGGGCGGAGCCCCCGAGAAAAAATTTTGGGATGTTTGTTGGCCAATAGTTTTGTAGACCCATGGTATTGGGTTAACTGTAGTATTTTCCCATGGTATTTTTTCCCCTATAAAAGAAAGCATTGTAACACGACTTTGTATGGTATTATAGCATTGTAAACAATCTCTATGATTGTGTGAGAGAGACTGTGAGAGCATGAAGAGGAAGTGCAGTGGTTTTGTTGCAAGTTATATCCCTTCATATTTCTGCACTGTAATAAAAGGATTGGCAATTTCTTTGTTGACGTAGCCCATCGTTTGGGTGAACCATGTTATATATGTGTCTCTCTGTAATGTGTTTAATCTATTATGCATCTTGTTTAATGATTTAACTGTATATATGTTATTATTCTGCGGTCTTTTTTTCTAACAATATGCTATGAGTCAAGAAAGTTGAAGGAGCATGAGAAGAACTATGCTAAACATGATTTAGAACTTGTAGCCATAGTACATGCTCTAAATATGTGGAGACATTACTTAATGAGAAGGAAATGTGAGCTAAGGACAGACCATTGTGGTCTAAAATACTTGTTTGATCAACCAACTTTAAATGCTAGGCAAGCTAGATGGTTGGAATTTTTGTGTGAATTTGATTTTGAAATCAAACACATAAAAGGAAAAGAAAATAAGGTGGTTGATGCTCTCAGCAAGAAAGTACATGAAATGCATGTGGAATCTCTTAGTACTTTCCAACCATATTTGAGGCAGCAGATTATTAATCATATTGCTAAGGATGAAGTGTATGTGCGGCTAAAGGACAAGTTGCAGCAGCAAAACCTTGAAAAGAAGTATGAAGGATATCAATTGGAAGGACACAAACTTCTTACTTATAAGAACAGAATTTATATTCCAAATGTAGTATACTTGAGGAGGAATTTTATGGATGAAATCCATCAAGATCCACATTTTGGTTACCCAGGATATCAAGAAACAATTGCTATAGCCAGAAAGCAATATTTTTGGCCGGGAATGAAAAATTATATTGCCGAGTATATTTCTAAGCGCATGAAATGTCAGTAGGTGAAGGTGGAACATCAACACCCAGCAGGTTTGTTGCAACCTTTTCCAATTCCAGAATGGAAATGGGAAGTCATTTCCATGGGTTTTATCACAGGACTTCCTATGACTATGAGACAACATGATTCCATCATGGTTGTGGTGGAAAAGTTAACAAAGGAATCACATTTTATACCGGTTAAGTCCACATATAAAGTCGATGCCATTGCAAATATTTTCATGAAGGAAATATTCAAATTGCATGGATTGCCTAAGGCAATATTTTCTAGCAGGGATACCAAGTTTACTTCCAATTTTTGGAAGGGTATTTTTGTATATTTGGGTACAAAGCTGAACTTTAGCATCGCCTACATAATCAAACCGATGAACAAACAGAGAGAGAGTAAATCAAGTGCTTGAATACATGTTTCGCGTGTATGTAATGGAAAAACCATCCAAGTGGGAGGATTATTCACACTTGGTAGAGTTTGAATATTTAACAGGAAACAAACATCATTGGGAATGAGTCCATATGAGGCTTTATATGGAAGAAGGTGTAGGACACCAATGACTTGGGATAACCCAGTGAATAGAATTGTGCTTGGTCCAAAATTACTTAAAGAAATGGAACAAGAGGTTCCAAAGATCAGGAAAAACTTGAAAGCAACCCGAGATAGACAGAATATCTATGCATACAAGCATAGAGTGTAGAGGGAGTTCAATGTTGGGGATCATGTTTAACTTAGAGTGAGGCCAAGGAAGAGTTCCTTGAAGCTTGGGAGTTGTGCCAAGCTATCACCTAGATATTGTGGGCCATTTGAAGTGATTGAAAGAATAGGGCCAATTGCATATAGACTTGCATTTTCTTCTAGTACTAGAGATCATAATGTTTTTCATGTCTCTTTGCTTAAGAAATATGTACATGATCCTAACTGTGTGATTAATTGGGATGTGATCCAAGTGGAACCCGAGGGAGATTTCCAAACTAAGCCATTGCGCATCCTCGACAAGAAGGTATCGGTGCTCCAAAATCGAGCTGTTGGGAAGGTAAAGGTGCAATGGAAGCACTATGGTCCCGATGAGGCTACATGGGAGCTTGAGGATGCCATGATATTGGCACATTCATTTTTGCTCAATTTTGAAGAGCACTGAGGACAGTGCTAATGTATGGGGGAGGGGAAAGTAATATCTCATATTTTACCCCAACTTGCATTAACATTGTATATGATGTAAATATCATTATTTAATCATGGTGAGGAGCTCAAGGCTAAGGCCCCACCATTGATTTAGTGTTTATGTATCAAAAATTAATATCAATACATATGGTTATCGTGCTATACAGGAACAGTAAAAATTGAGACATCATGTAAATATGCAATTAATAAAGATACCCACAACTAGCTATGCCAATGCAACAAAGAGATGGGGGCATGATTTCACAAGGAATAGGGAGCTACTTTATTCAAACCCTTGAACCAATACGGTAAATCCAAATGTCAAGGGGAGAACCCATAAAGTTGTCAACTATCTTTTTTGTCTTTGTGCACCCAATCATTTATTTCTTCCAAAAGTTGGTTGAGGTAGTTAATGCCTTGGGAAGGGAATATTATGGCAGTCAATTTCATATTGGGGAAAGCCATTAGTTTTGGGAAATAAAATTTTTACTTATGGGGCAAGAAAACTCCAAGAAATTGTTTCCCGTTCCATTATTTACCCATACGTTTCTCCCTTCCACGTAGTTGTAGCTACCTGGGCATTTTCCTTCACATTTTTTGCAATTTTTCCTTCATTTTCCATGCCTGGGAACTCGTTTTTGGAATTGCTCAGTGAATGGGAGAAGAAATCCACAATTTTGGGGTTTTAAGAGGTCATTTTTTCTCTTGTAATGTCCATGAACATTTTTTGAAAATGGATTTTCTCTCCTAGGGTTTATTTCCCCATCTACCATTTCATTTTGGTTGCCATGACATTTTTCTCAAACCCGACACTTGTGTTTGGTGTTGTGTGCATCCCTGTTTTGGTCTAAAAGAGTTTAGGAGTGGAAGAGGCCCAGAATTTGCTTGATAAACCTAGTGAAGAGAGGAACCTCACAGACAGATCAAGAGAGGCTAGAAAATCTTCTATGCACACCTTGAAGAGCACTGGAAGGGAAGGTATGGCCTAAGGCATTGTGTAGCATTAAAGGGAATACTTCCTTATGTTGGGTGTGTAGTCATTGTGGATACCAAGCTAGATAGATCTGGTGCAAGTGTCCATAGCTCTGTGGTTGAGCTCACTAACTTATCAATTCTCCCTTTCCACTACCTTAGTAGCCTGATAAACCCAACTATAGATTTTCTTGGCTAAACCTTGTTGTGTTTTTGGCTATGTGTGAGCATGTTGTTGTTCCCTAGTTCCTTGTGGAAATCATGCCCATATTGGGGGTTCCCGTGGTGCTGAGACATTGATGAGCACACTAGCCTATGGTTGGGTGGAATGTTGCAACGACATAGCTAGTTGCAGGACAACTTATTTTCAAGATAAGTATTCTCTCTTGAATTTATTTCTGCAACTGTAATTGTTTTAAATAATTGTATTATGAACATGTTGAATGTGTTGAAATATATTTTATTCCGTTGTATTTACATGTATTATGCATATGTACATGTATTTTTACATTCAATGCATTTATGTTTATGTTCATGGGGATGAGATCCTCGGTTATGATGATAGACAACAGAGCAACATCATGTAGTCATGTCCGATCCATCAAAGAGATGAGGGGAGGGGACATGAAAACTACCTTCAACTATCATGAATGGAAATCCAAAATTGTCATTATATTGCATAGTAAGGGACTATATAGAGTTTATTTGGATTTAGAGAATCATCCCCATGCTATTGTTGAGAAAGATAAGTGGCACAATAGGTTGGAAGAATCCTATGGATTTCTCTATCTCTCAACTTCTCCTAATATACTCTTTCATCTAGATGGTTTTACCACTCCAAACTAATTACGTACCAAACTTGATTCTCTCTTTGGAGTATGAGATGAGATAAGAGTGCATCAGATGGAGAATGAGTTATTCTCATTGAGTCCAAGCAATTTCAACTCTATTGAGGGTTTCTTCACCAAATTAAAGTCACTTTTTCTATTTCTCAAGCAATGTGGGATTGAGAAAAAGTAATACAAATTGATTCCTTCCATCCTATCAAAATTGAGTCTTGAATACTAATTTTTTGTGTCAACTTTTCATGCTACTAGGATTGCTATTTCGAATTGGAAAATTCCTTATTCTTTGAGTACATTATTTGATTCACTGACAAAGGAGCAAGATAAATTGATCCAGATGGGTGCTCTTAGAATATCCAAGGAAAAGTATCAAGATATTATATTTCAAGGTAGTAAAAATGCAAATTCAAAAGAGAAGCAAATAGTGAAAGAGAAGAAGCCAAAGTCTAATAATGAACATGAAAGTTCAAAGCTTACTGATGAAGGTTCAATGAAGAAAGTCAACAAGAAAGGGAGCACATACAAATGTTCCTATTGCAGAAAGGGATTTCATCCTAAGAATAAATGTTTCAAGAATAATTTGTACATCATTTCTCGGCTATTTAAGAATCATAACATTGAAATTCTAGATAAGCTAGAGAATCTTGTTGAATCCTCTAAACGTGGTCATAGTGCGCAGTCCCAAGGTAATATGAACTATACCTTGAGTGCAAGATTTAAATAGCTTACTCACATATATGATATAGATTCATTTTCTGATATATCAGAATCAGAAATATCATTGTCTTTCTTGAATAATCCACCTATCAGTCTACTAGATTCATCCCCCAATACTTGTGATTCTTCACTAGATCCTAACTTGTCTTTGAGCAGTTCTTCCCCACCCCATTCAAAATATTATAGTTCTGATTTAGAATAATTTTTTCATGTTGATATGCATGTTATTAAATAATCCATACAATATACCATACCTTTTAATACTCCTAAGACCATACAAACCCCAAGTTCACTACTTGATTCCTTATTGGTTTCCTATGCAATGTTACTTATATCTAATGGTTTCAAGTCTTGTTTATCTTTCACTAGCTGGTTATCCATGACATTAGTCATCCTTTTAATTATTTCACACATGTTTTTATATTATATAAACACTTATAGTTCAAATATCAAGTCCATCCATCATTCATATTTTTACATCCATTAGTTTTCCCCAGTTGCTCATCATTTTCCTACTCTAGCCCTATATCCTCATGGAGACACTAAACCTTTGGTCTTTGATTTTCCAAATAATAATATTTCTGATATTTCAGATTAATTTCAACCTCATTTCAGAATTGGGAAGTTTCTATAGTATTTTGAATAGAAGATGCATTGGCCATTTCACCATTTTGCAACTATACAAGGAACTGATTGTGTTGATTTTTCTACTCTTTGGAAATTAGTATGCACAGACCTCTTTTCCTTTTCAGATTGTCTATATATCAGAGTATTATAGCAAGAAGAAGCACTCAGATAATGCTCCTAATTTATCATATGATGGGCTACAAGGATTCTCTCCTTTTCCTTCCTACGGATTCTACACTCTAGCGCATAATCGTGGAGTTCACAACTTCTTCATCAAATTCTTGTACCAGAAGCAGTTCATCCAGCTCATTAAAGTGAACAAAAATATATTTTGAATACATATTGTTCAATTTTGTGCCTTGTCCTTTCTTGGGGGAGGATTTTACCCATGTGGTTTTTCCTCTTTCCTCACTTTTCTGGACATAAATAATTGTAAAAGGTGACCATAGCCTTGTTTCTAGGCCATATATGCATATATATTTCTGATTATTCTAGATAAGTCCTTCTTAAATTCACACTTAAAGGGTGGTGTTGGAATATTATAAACCCACTCCATACTTAGGATAACAAATATTAATAATTTCTTGTTAATTTCATATCCACTAGCCTAAATAGTTGGCATCCACTTGCACCACATGGTCAATACTTGCCATATATACCCCAGGAGTGCCTTTATCCTAATTCTAGATAGATCATGTCTACTTTATTGACTTTCAGATTTAGTAACTGCGCCTTCCTGCAGATTCTGTCTTTATACTACTTTATTCTTTATTTCCAGTGGATAAGGTAAGGTTAGTCAACTAGGAAACTCTTATCTTTTGTTTCCAACCCATCTTCCATGATTTTATCTCCAAATTCCATGATTATCATTTTTTTCCATCACTCATGACAACTCACTCATGCTTGATCCAATTCGTGAGGTTCTTGACATATTTGGAAAGTGCTTTAGTCACCTATGCGGGATTATCATATTTTAGTAAGTATGCTTTATGAGCTAGCATGAGTTGTAGTCTAGCAACTCAATATTACTTTTTAAGGATGTATTACTAATGTAATAATAAATCAATTCATTTGATGAATTGTCAATTATTATTCTTCACTTCTCTTGTATTCATTCTCATTATTCCTCTCTCTATTTTCCTTATGCATGCTTGTGAGAAATCTCTTGTAGCTAGATATTCATCTTGTGTTTCCAAATGGTATTAGAACCTCAATTTATACAACACTCTGTTTAATTCATTTGAAATTCAGTTCAGTAAGTTCACATTCAGTTCAATTCAATTCATTTTTAGTTCAATTCAGTGAACATCTAGTTAAAATCTAATTATGGAAGGAGGGTGCATGTATTGCGCATGGAGAAGATTATGAATACTAAGAATTCACACTAGTTTATTAAGGGAACTAATGTTTGCATGGGGAGAATTCCATGCACCTGTGTTATTGTTTCTCCAATTAAATTTGAAATTATGTTGAACCCATTCACTATTCTTACATGGGAGGATGTTTGGCTTGTTATTAATATGTGAGGCATATGGAAAGTTCATTACAATTGTTTCTGCGGGGTTGTACTAGATCTATCTTCTCTACTGTTGTGGTGATATCTCTTATCCGGGAATATGCTTATGTGTTGTAAACCATTCTCTACAAATCTATCTGTCATACTCAAGGGATTGTTGGGTGTTTCATCCTCCATGTTTGGAAGGTTTTCCCATGGTATATCTTGTCTCTTATGGTTGATTATTTTTATGTAGCTGATTTATTTATGAGATTTATAGATGGTTGATATATGTGGTCAGTATATATGAGGTTGATTTATGAGAATCATATGTGTTGAAATTGATTAATAAAAGTTTTGAATTTCAATCATCTCTTAT
Organism: Pseudotsuga menziesii; assembly: GCA_001517045.1. Classification (NCBI taxonomy): domain Eukaryota; kingdom Viridiplantae; phylum Streptophyta; class Pinopsida; order Pinales; family Pinaceae; genus Pseudotsuga; species Pseudotsuga menziesii. The sequence goes on from LPNX010290620.1 coordinate 25,289, forward strand.
TTTTCTCAAACATTCACAGAAACCAGATAACCTTGATCACCCCTTTAGGGCCTAAACTAGCAACCAGATTCTCTTTTCTTCAAGGAAAGTAGAGATCAGATCTTAGAAAATGTCTCTCTTTAGTGTTTTTCAGTCAATTTTGATACTGAAGAGGAACCTGGTGTCCACTTCAAGTCTTTGTCACTAAGGTTGTTAATAATTATTATTATAATAGGACCCCATCTTCCCTTGAATAATTATATGGATACTATATCAAAATACAGCCACGATATCCACTAATAATATCAAGGGATATGATCAAATTTGAGTATGTGACCTATGACCTCCTTGTCTACAACAGGCCTCGGCTTGATTATTGAACTAACTAAATTGGAACTTAGGCTTAAAAAAATGAAGGAAATAGGGGTGTGATTCAGTCCAGGTATATGGCCATGGTTCACAAGATAATTTAATATAATTTGATCCATATTAGGCATGTGAATAGTTTGTTTCACGAACATGGATGCCATGAAATTTTAATGTGGAAATAAATGCTTATATATATTTTTCTACGTCTTTGTGATTAGAACCATGGTTGTAAATAACTTGTAGATTGCAATTAAAATGAAAGAAAAAACAACAAACAAACTCATACATTAGTGGAAATAAAGAACATGGCTACGACAAATAAAATGGATACTTTTTTACCCTGGAAACCCATTCTTGCAAAAACAAACAAAAAATGTCTCTTATTTATATTTGATTAATCATCGTCATGCATTCTACTTTCATTGGCATCGAATATGTAAAAATAGAAAATTTACTAATGCCTTTAATGGCCTTCTCTACAACATGGAAAATTTTAGAAATAACAATTTACCTTACCATTTTTTTCTTTCACAACCTATTCCTTGTATCAATTGGGTATTCTTCACCTTATTTGAATGAAACCAATCCACATAGAATTCTATCTTCTCTCTTGAATTTCTCTACAAGCCTCTAGTCTTCCTTCAATTTGACACTTTCTTGGCTTCAACATCAATTCCCCCTCATCTCTACAAATTTATTTCCTTTTATGCATTTTTTAATATGGTTAGGCTTCTGACCTTTATTTTCCCAAAAATACCCAACATATCCAATCGTACGTGTTCGCCCAAGGAAAATATAAATAGAATTGTTTTTGGGAAATGAATATTTTGATCGCAAGGTGAGAAAAGGTCACGATGGAAGAGGCTGCGACAAAAGAGGAGAAGAGAAAGTCGAAACGAGGAGTTTGACAGAGTTTTGGGTAAGAGGTAGTTAGATTAATATTCTATTTTGTGAATAAGTTGTGATTGTAAATTGGGTTGATAGTGCCTATATTTAAATGTAATTGAATGTTTAAAGTTAGTAGAACAACCCGTCGATCAGAAGTTAAGAACCAGTCGACGAGTGAAACAATAATTGTAGAAATATTATAAATTTGATCCAAACTATGTGCGGACAACAAAGAGGAAGAAAGAGAGAGAGAGAGAGAGAGAGAGAGACCTAAACCTAATATCATGAGATGAGTAAAGACTTCATTTCATGTAAATAATATCTAGAGAAGAGTCTCTAAGTTTTGTGCCCAGACCAAAGGTTTTCAAACATTACTCATGCCAGATGAAGAGCACTTTTGCGGTTTTTCCTGTATGGGTTTCCACGTTAAACATGTGTCTTTCTGTCATTGATATTTTTGTTTTGTTGTGAATAAAATATTATGAGTTTGTCAAATATCTAATGGTGTAATAGTGTGGAATGTCAATTAATATGTGTTAGAATCTATATATTTTACATGTTGTCTATGTTGGTCAACAAATCAATATGGTTTATGCTTTGATGTATGTATGATGTCGGAATTCCCTTCCTTGGTTTCCGTCGAGTGGCCTAATGATGTTGTCATAAGAAAATCCCCTTCCATAACTACAAAAACCTAGTTTTAGGACTCCCCATAGATATATCAGGTAAGACCTCACATGCGCCGAAGGTGTTTCCGATGAAGTTATACTCTGTTAGACTGATATTTTGGGCTTTGTTGACAGACATAAAAGCCTCAACCTAGGTAAGCAAAAAAGACGCCAACAAATGATTCAATTATTAGGACCACAAGTGACGTTGCAGGCATTCGATAAATGGGTGGTTGACTTTGTGGGTCCCATTAACCAACTAGGAAAATGAAGAGCTGCACATTACATAATCACTGTGATAGGCTACTTAACTAGATGGGTTAAAGCAGCACCAGCAAAGGATTTTACTGCTATGACTTATGCAAGATTTTTATTTGACCATGTTATGACCCGATTTAGATTTCCACAAACTTTGGTAAGCGATCAAGGTACACCTTTTGTGAATCAATTGATAGAAAAATCAATTGAGGAATTTCAAAATCGGAACTGGAATACAACACCATATCACACACAAGCAAATGGTGTTTTTGAAGAATTCAATAAGATCTTGGAGAATGCATGGAAAAAAAAAAATTAATGTTCAAAAGGATTATCGAGATCATAAGATATTTGTGGTATTATGGGATTATCGCACAACATGTAAAACTTTAACAGGACAAACTCTATTTAGATGGGTTTATGGACAAGAAGTTTTCATTCCCCTAGAATATATGGTACCTAGTCTCATAATAGCTATGATTACGAAGATAACATATGTTGGTGTTGTAGAGGAAAGATTGTCGTAGATGGTATAGTTAGAAGAGGATCACTTTTCCATAGGCCAACATCAGCGTCTCGAGAAGGAGAAATAAAAATATTGCCACAACTGTCACATTAAGTTTTACGTAATTCCAGATCGGATATCTTTTCCTCCTATATGACAGTAAATTTTTTAAGAATCCTTTTAAGTTTCAAACACATTGGCTAGGAACATATGTTGTCATCCATATCATTGAAGGAGGTGCAGTCCAATTACAGAAGTCAGATTATACACCCTTCAAGGGGTTGGTAAATGGAAGTAGTTTAAAGCCTTATTAGGATAGTTGCACTTTAGTCGACTGAAAGAAAAGGAAGGTAAAAATTCAAAAAAAACAAATCGCAAGTTTATTATTTTGTCGCAAGAATATAATACTATCGTAGATTATAGGTCTTTCGCAAGAAAAAAAATTGTCGCAAGCATAGAATGTTGTCGCATACTATACGTCTATCGCACAAGAGACTTTATTTTGCAATAATATTTTCATCGTATGATGGATTTTTGTCACAAGTGACAATTGGATAATAGTTAATTTGAGGTAACAGGAGATTTTGGTGGCATGCTTTTTGGTCACATATACCATTAATGCACAATAACTACATGTTATACTGACAAGTGGAGTGATGGTTTGATTGGCATATTTTATTGCAATGATTGGAAAGATTGCTCCATGTGACAGAATTAGCCACCACCTTCTCCATTTATTGCAGACACATGTAAGTGAACAATTTATGGCATGCATAAACTTATTTCATCTTCGCGTCAAAGTATGTTCATTCATTTGCATCCAAATGACTAACTCCCTGAGTCAAGCTATCTGTCTACAACTACTTTGAAGCTGAAGCTATCTGACTATTATGGATATCCATGTGTGAGCACCAATACGGTTCATGCACCTACCATAAGGGTTCTTCCTTCCATTCCTATTATTCTAGAGCCTCCAGGAGTTTTTTCATGGTCGTCAATGGCCAGCACATCAAGAAGGAAATGGACTGGCCATGGAACTTCTCATAAACAAAGTACAAAATCTCCCCATGATGCTGAAGCAACTGGATCTAGGTCGAAAACCCTGTTGCATGGTTATGTTCCTCCAAGGTCAGATGAGGCACCTAAAGTTACTATTGGTAAGAATGCCAAATATTTGTTGGTAAACAAATCCATAACAAAAGGAGTCCATGTGATGGTAGACATTCTACCAAACTTGAAGAAAATGGGATTTATAGACCATGATCTGTGAAATTTCCCTTAATGCGACATGTCGAGGTATATGACCATTGTGCGAGAGATGGAGGATGGACCTATTCACTTGGTCCCAATGGAGTGGGAAATAGGACTGCACAAGTTATGATTATTGTTGTTGATGCACATGCCACATTTTTTTTCACTGCATAAGTAAATAGATGCATAAAGTAGTTGTTGGTATGTTTTCATGGAGGATTCCTATGGCTAGATCAAAAATTTCAGTGATTTCAACCTAATAACCAAATAACATGACTTCTGCTTGCAAGGGTCAACCCAACGCCCTTCTTTTATAGAAAGGAATAGGATATTGTCCTTACCAATAAGATTAAGGAAAAATATAACTTATACAAATATAAGAGAGGCTTTACCATTTCCTCTATCAATAACACTATTATTCGGTTCACCGCAAAAGTTTTATCAAGAAAACTTCTAAGTAAAATGCAACCAAACTAGTGTACCACTGGAACAAATGTTGTGGCAGAGAAGTATGTTGCGGGAAACCAAATGAACTGGTCGACCTACTTATTGAATGAATTGCTAGCAGATGCCATCGATGTGCAAGAAAAGGGTAATCCTTTTAAATATTCATGGATTTTAATTTGATTTCATTTGATGCATGGGAAGAGCCATTGGACTACCAAGGGGTGGATGTACTTGTACCATGTCAAGGGGCATGATACTAGAATCTCTAGTATGAAAAGGAAAATACACAATGACATAGGGATAACAATATTGAATTATATTTACAAGGTGAGGCACTAAGGTATTATGTTAGTAAACATGCAAAGATTACTGAAGAGACCATACAGTGGTTCTGTAACATCATAATATTTTCGGTTGTGGCTCACCACATATTCCCATAGCCATGATGAGACCCTCACAATCAATGGTTGGCTACGCAGTTTCATTTATCCAATGAAGATATTGAAACAATTATTCAGGTTTAGCCTGAAGAACAGAAACAACCTGTCACAGATGATCAACTATCTACAGAAATTGAGCCGCGAAAGGATGGAACATCAGATAATTACGAAGGAGATCCACAAGGATAAGAAAGCCCAATAATTTCTCCATTTGATATAAAATTAGAGTCTAGTGATACCCCTGACAGATCCAGAACTTAGGGATAAGAGAAAAAGATCTAAATAGTCAAAGAAGAGTCATAAGAAGTGAAAGGCCAATAGAACATCTCGGGTTGCTAGTCTTACAAATGATGACTACAATATTATTTCATATCTAATGGAATAAGTGTCGAATGAAACTAGTAAAAATATTAATGAAAGGTAGATTGAATTAGTCAGTAGCATTACAGATTTACTACAGACTCTTTGTGTCACAGTAAAGGAAGTTAGAGGAGCAGTCATCCAAGAACCATATGCAGTTGTGTCACCGAAATAAGTTGGCCCATATGAGGAGTGACATGTCGACATACCTTCAACTCTACCACACATAAATATCCAAGTAATTTCCAAAACAATTAACTTAGATACACCAGAACATAACACCATGATAAAGGATATTGGTCATGTAAGTCTTGATTTTTTGTAAATTTGATGTATATACTACATAGTATTCAGCAGACTGGAGTAGAAGAAATGAAAACAAGAGATCATGTGGTGTTTGACCAACTCAATCACTCCAAGAAGACAATCGCATTAATGAAGAACAAAGTCAAGGAGACATAGCAGAAAGCAAAAACATGGCTGGACAACAGGAAAAGGTTGGAGCAAGTTGTCACACTTACTTGTAATGAATCCTCCAATTAAGGAAATATGATTGATATGCTTCCAGAAGCCATAATTTTTTGACTTGGGGAGGTAGCTGGAAACATTCACAAATGAGTGTAGGATATGGAAACAAGGTTGACTCCAAGCACACCACTTGAGGTATTGGAAGCTCGATGGAAGAAAGTGAATGAAACTGCGCTGAAGATTGAGGAGGTCATGGAAATTTGTGCCAAAGCATATGAACATGTTTCGCAGTCATGGGAATCCTTGATGGATGATACAGAGCTAGAACAGGTAACAGAGCAGCTTCATACTACCCAAGCAAATTTTAATAAGCTAAAGAATCAATTGAAAAAATCACCTCGAATGGAAAAGAAGAGAAAGGTTGTTGATTTTAAAATATTACAGTAGTAAGTAGATAGACTATGGACACAATAGCAGCAATAAATAGATCGTGTCGCAACACTACAAACTAAAGTAGATAAGGATACAGGAACAATCCACCCAATCCATGAAAAATTGTGACAGACACTAAGTGTGAAAACAGTATCAACTTCAGAACATATAAGTTCCAAACTTGTGGAACAATTGTAGAAAGTACAGGAAGAGGTGCAACAAGCAGCCGAAGTAGTAATGAAAATATGTCAGGAGTTTCAAAGTAAACTCGAACCGAAAGAAATTTCAGACTAAAGTGGCTTGGGATGAGTCACAAGTGAGTGTTGGCAGAATGTTGGCATGCCCTAAGAAAATATAAACAGAATTTTGTTCGGGAAAATGAATATTCTCGTCGCAAGAAGAGAAAAGGCTGCAATGGAAGAGGTTGCAACAAAAGAGGAGAAGAGAAAGTAGAAACAAATAGAGCTTTGGGTAAGAGGTAGTTAGACTAATAGTCTATTTTAGGAACAAAGTATGATTGTAAACTGGGCTGATAGTGTCTATATTTAAATGCAACGAGGTGTTTTGAGTTAGTAGAAAAACCTATCGACTAACAGTTAAGAATCAGTTGATGGGTAAAACAAGAATTGTAGAAATCTTATAAAGGTGATCAAAGTTGTTTGTGGATGAAAGAGAGGAAGAAAAAGAGAGAGAGAGAGAGAGACCTAAAACTGAGAGAATTATATGAGTAAAGACTTCATTGATTGTAAAGAATATTTGTGTGCACATACCAAAGGCGTTCAAACATTATTCATGCCGAATGAAGAGTTCCTTTGTGGTTTTTCCCGTATGGGTTTCCACGTTAAACATGTGTATTTGTGTTGTTGATATCTGTGATTTGTTATGAATGAACTATTATGAGTTTGCAGAATATATAATTGTATAATAGTGTGGAATGTAGATTAATCTGTGTTAGAATATATATATATATTACATGTTGTCTATGTGTGTCGCATGATCAATATGGTTTATTCTTTGATGTATATGTATAATGCTAGAAGTCCCTTCCTTGGTTTCCTTCAAGTGTCCTAATGATGTTGTCATAAGAAAATACCCTTCCATAACTATAGAAACTTGGTTCTGGAAGTCCCCATATATATCTCAAGTGAGACCTCACTTGTGTCTTAGGTGTTGCCAATGGAGATATACTCTATCAGGTCAATATATTGGGCTTTGTTGATGGACAGGGAATTCTGAACCTACGACAATAGAAAAGAGACCAAAATATTTATATTTGTATTGAAATTTATTAGAATTTGAATGCCATTTAGATCTTCAAACAGAGAGTTCTGATAATGTTGCAGGAATTGAATGGAGAATGAACACACAAACTAAGAAAAACAAACCACACAGGAAACAGACAAGTATTGCTCTGGAATTTATAGTATATTCATCATAATAATATCCGGTGTTACAATAGTTTACATAGGTATAATTCAAATGCATGAGTAATGAATTCGAATCCTCCAAGTTGAAAATATTGTATCTAACTGAATCTCTAACTGAAGGTATCCCAATCAATATCAGAGTCCAAATAGACAACTCCCTGATGACCAATAACTCCAACAACCATTGACAGCTAGTTAACTTAGTGCAACTAGGTGTGGTAGGTAGGAAAAGCATTCCTCCCCATGCAACCATGCATTATCCATGCATTAGTAGCGCTAGCCTAACTAACTGTGAATTAACTGCATGTAACTGGGGGCTAACTAAGACTAACTAGTACTAACACCAATTAACTAAAGTAGGTTGGTGTCGGGACTCCCAATGGCTCCTAAAATGTAGGGATTGGTATAGGAGGAACCCTAATTGATGCATGCACATGCAGTAAGTGGAATTTAACCTCTAGTAGTGTTCCCCACACTTCAATGACTGGTACATGTGTCCCAATTGGGCCAACTGGACCCAATTTTACTAGTGGACCCAATTAATTAATTTTAAGGTTCCTAAGTTGGGAAATAATTAATCTAATAGACATTTAACCAAGGGAGGATTAATAATCCTAACACCCCCCCCTGAATCCTAACTTGGACAAACGTGGGACCTGGTAACAAGACCATAGGTCACCCAAATACAATCTACAAGATAATAAAAAATGTTGCTTAATACAATTGAGGAAACAGAGGAAAAACTCATCGGAAAAACCCCCCCTCAAAAGTAAGTAGGAAAATAGGAATTTGCAAGCTATATTTAGAAGAAAGAAGCTTCCTCTTAGAAAAATAAATTGAGCAAAAAACTGCTGCAAAATTGCAGCTCTATGTAGCGGCATGGTCCATCAATGGACCTCTTAATGTACTTCTGAACTGATGATTATGTTTGTTTCTGCTGCATGGTGAAGGTAGGGAATGATCAAATCTCTGCTTTTGTGGCCCATGAAGTTGATCATTCACCATCATCAAGTAGCACCGACCTAGAACTTTGCTGCACCATTCTATAGAGAGCGAATCTATGAGAGATAGTGCAACATGCTCATTCTAATATTGGGACCTAGTTCTTCTTTTGTCTTCTGGACCTCCAACACCACTTCTAGTTGCATCAAGAATATTTTGAGCTCATATGGGTTTAGGATTCGAATTAGGAATGGGTATTGGATATGGATCTATAATCTCTTTAGATTTAGTCTCAATAACAAGATCATGTTGTATGTGATATTCTTCATATCAATCTGAAACTTGTAGCACATCATCATCATTATCAAAAATAGGTGGAGAAATAGTTATACCTTCATGTGCTACTGGATGAGTATCATGCAACTGATCTTCTTTGAACTAGACACTTCTTTCAATGACGCATCTTCAGTAACAACCTCCATCAGTTTGTAAGCTTTTGCATCTTCTTCATATCCCAGCATAATGCATTTGCTACTTTGGGCTTGGAAGACCTTCCTCTTGTCAAGTGGTATTTTGGCCCAAGATTTGGAACCAAAAACTCTCAGATGAGAGACATTAATCTTATACCCATGTTGTGCTTTGAATGGATTCACCCTAAACACTGACTTGTGGGGCACTCTATTCTGCAAATACGAAGCATAGTTTACTGCTTCATCCCAAAGAGAATGAGGTAGATGCTTTCCATGGAGAAGGAATGTTGCCATCTCTTTCAGTGATCTCTTCTTCCTCTCAGCCACACCATTTTTCTGTGGTGTGTATGGAACTGAGTGTTCCATTTGAATCCCCTCTGATTCACAAAAATTCTGGAAATATCTTTTGACATATTCTCCTCCTCCATCGGATCTTATTGACTTGATCTTCTGATTGAAACTGTTCTCAACCATAGCTTTAAAACTTTTAAAAGTCTCAAAAAAATATGAGTTTAGTTTCATGAAGTAGATCCAGCAGTACCTAGAACAATCATAAAGAAAGGTTAGGAAATACCTACAACCATTAATGGAGTTTGTGGGAATAGGTCCATCTACATCACTATGTATCAAATCAAGTGTAGAAACAACTCTATGAGCCTTCCCAACATCATACTTATTTTCTGGATGCTTACCTACCAAGCACCCAACACATACTCCATCGAAAATTTGGATGGAGGGAAAACCTTCAACCATGTTATCATTGTGGAGTTGCTTCAGATATTTGAAATTGAGATGGCCAAATATCTCATGCCAAGTCTTTTTGGTGTTGTTAGCATGAGACAATAAATCTATAGGAGGAGAAACATGTAAGAAATGTGAAAACTCATAAGCTTTGGTAGAGTGATTTGCAATACCTTTCGCTACAATATTTCCAGTGGCTTTTTATGTAAACCCAACTGTGTCTGAACCGAATGTGACCCTCTTGGGAGAGCCTGTATGAGTCATCTGGTAAACAAATAATAGTTTAGAAGCAAGGGAGGGCACATATAAGCCATTCTTGAACTCACCATGCTTCGCTCTGACTGAGCCCCTTCCTTCTGCTGGAATCTGGGAATCATCTCCCATGTGAATATTAGGCCCCTTTGATAGTGAAAGNTCCAGAATATATAATGTATCTCGAGGATGGAGAGAGAGTTTCTTTCAAAGTGTGACACCTTTCAGCATATGCTTTCGGTTCTTCTTTATCAGGCTTCTTTGCTCTTGGAGGAGCAATGTTGTGCTACTTGAGAAGAGAAAAAATTTCATCAAGTTTCTTCCTCATATAATTTTCTTCAAGATGGTATCCCTTTTCATAGTAATGACAAAAAAAAAATCAAATTTCTTCTTCTTAGAGTCAGAGGCCCCTTCAGAAGATTTATGATTTGGCTTAGGCTTTGAATCAGGTTCCTTTGGCTCCTTCTTCTTTGATTTCCCCTTTGCTTGCACTTTGGAATGGTCAGTAACCAATAGATATTGATCTTTGGAAGTCTGGATGACTCCCATTCGAATCAATTTGTCGTGTTCCTTGATTAAGGACTCGAAAAATGAATCTAAAGAAGGAAGTTTCCAATCAAGAAAGATTTCCCACTTGGAATGAAACATAGAGACATATACAGAGTACTCAGGACCTAGTTTTCTAGGTATGGAAAGGACATGCTGCTCATCCTTCTGCTCTATCCCACACTGTCTGCATTGGAGCACTAGAGAATTGAATTTGGAGAAGAATTGCTCAATAGTCTCAAAACTACTGGTATGTAAATATACCAACTCATTCTCCAGAATGTGTCCCCGAAGCTCATCTTATTTGTTAAACAAGATATCTAGCTTCTCCCATTCTTCTCTGGGAGTCCTCAATCCTTCTAGATGAAAGAGGAGATCTATGGAAATATAAGTACATAAGTACCTGAATGCTTCATCACAATAGTTTAGGAACTTTTTCTGCTCTACTGGCTGATGAGGCTCAACTTCCCATCCATGTATGATCCTATGGTAGTCATGCTTGTGCAAGGCCAGCTGCATATAAATTCTCCAATCAAGGTAATTGGAAGTTGTGAGGGTCTGTGGTTCAGGAGTTTGAGAACTCATAATTGCTTCAGCTAGAAGACTGCAAATACTTCTCTCAAGCTATGTAGCACCTGCTAATTTCACTGCAATAACACACTAAAACATATGAACTGTTAGAATCATGCTTTTCCTCCCAGTATGAACATGTTTTCAAGGTCCGTCGCTCCCTCTCCGCTGCTCTAAATGAATCCAGAGCTAGCAAATTTTCATAGGGGACTTCTGTGGAAACCCTACTGCTTCTGATGTTCGATGGGGAGAAACAAGCATGAAACTTGCCTAAGAAGGCTCTGATACCATATTATAGTTTGAATTCAATTTAGATCTTCAAGCAGATAGTTATGATAATGTTGCAGCAATTGAATGGAGAATGAACATACAAACTAAGAAAAACAAACCACACAGGAAACAGACAAGTATTGCTCAGGAATTTACAGTATATTCATCATAATAATATCCAGTGTTACAATAGTTTACATAGGTATAATTAGAATTCATGAGTAATGAATTTGAATCCTCCAAGTGGATAAGATTGTATCTAACTAAATCTCTAACTAAAGGTCTCCTAATCAATATCGGACTCCAAATAGACAACTTCCTGATGACCAATAACTCCAACAACCATTGACACCTATTTAACTCAGTGCAACTGAGTGTGGTAGGTAGGAAAAGCACTCCTCCCCATGCAACCATGCATTATCCATGCATTGGTAGCACTAGCCTAGCTGACTATGAAGTAACTGAATGTAACTGGGGGATAACTAAGACTAACTAGTACTAACACCAATTAACTGAAGTAGGTTGGTGCCAGGACTCCCAGTGGCTCCTAAAATGTAGGGATTGGTCTAAGAGGCACCCTAACTAATGCATGCACATGCTGTAAGTGGCAGTTAAACTCTAGTAGTGTTCCCCACACTTCAATGACTGGTACATGTGTCCCAATTGGGCCAACTGGACCCAATTTTACTAGTGGACCCTATTACTTAATTTTAAGGATCCTAAGTTAGGAAATAATTAATCTAATATACATTTGACCAAGGGAGGATTAATAATCCTAACAAAATTTGGTGGACCCATGAATATAGTTGTCAACTTACTAAAAACACCATTAAATGTGTTATTCGGAGGGGTATGCATTTTTTCGAAGGGGGAGTGAAGTTGAAGAGCCGCAGTTATTTCGTAGGCCAAGTTTTGTAATGGGGGTAAAGTTGTCGTGAAATAATATGAGGATTTATTAGATTACTCATTTGACCCACATGATTTCGTTAACATATGGGATGTGCCACTTGGTAAGCAACATGATGTTTTGGGGAATAGGGTGTTTTGAGGTGGATTTTTTTTATGGTTTGTGAAGAAGACAATTGATAGAGCCCAATTTTTATGTTAGAAAATATGAAACAAGATAAATGGTGGTATTTACTCCTAATTTTCAGCTTCAGGTGTGGTCATCCTTAGGTATGGATTCCCCCTAACCCCCAGTGATGTGTTTCAAAGCATATGGGTCTGTTCCGATCCAGATAGACATCGAATTGTTAGAGGTATTTGGGTCGTCTCTATTGGAGGTGCATTGTTCCTTTATTTCCCATATATAAATGGGATTTAAATATATACCACTCAGCTAACAAGAGCATTGGAAAATGTGTCGTTCAAACTAAATGGTTTTTTAGATATTTCAAGATGATCCTCTGCTCATTTGGATAGGAGTTTTGAAGGGAGCACTTATGATAAGGATATTCCAGACTCTAAGGATGTGGTAAAAGGTGATAGGGTTATCATCAATGCTAATATCAAGGCATAGGAGAAACATAATAGCTCAATGTCAAAGGAAGTGAAGGCGTGGCCAGAAGAAGCAGAGGATCTTAAACAACCAAGGTAGGGAAAACGAGTTTATGGTCTGAGATGGTATACAACTACAAAGTTGATATGGAAAAATTATTTGTCACGGGAAGGGATTGTGTTCATCATTTCAATTTTAAAAACCTCATTGAATGGGAAAAGGTAAATTGGGGAAAAAGTATTGGTTACACCCTAAATATTTTCGAATTAGAAAAGGGAAGGTTTATCTTTATACTTGAAAATCCTAAAGATACACAATGGATTCTCAAAAAAAACGGGTGCATTGGGGTGGCCCGGATTTCCCTTAATATATGGATGCCACTTGTTGATGCTAAAAGGAAGATGTTGGGTATTGCACTAATTTGGATTTGCGTCCCAAGTTTTCCCCTAGACTATTGGTATTTAGATGTGTTCAAGAACATTGGAAACATTTTAGGAGAATTTTTAGAGGAAAATATGTCCTTCGAGGATATTGGGGAGATCATGTGGAAAGAATTATGTTTCAGATGGATACTCATGAAGGAATTAAGGAAGATAAATAATTTGAGAGAGGCCAGTTCACCTATGTTCAAAAGTTGGACTATGAGGGTGTCTCATTTCATTGCAGGCAATATCACTAGTATGGCCATTTGACAGATTCTTTCCATCTCCCCTTCAGGGTAGGTCAAGAATCTAAGACATCAAGTGACTCTGACAAGATAATTATGTATTTGTAACCAATGGATATGGGAGGGTCATCAACAAAAAATGGTATATTTGAATAGGTATTTATATCAGGGGCTATGAAAGTTGAAGTACGGGTCAATCTTCCTCCACTTTAGGACATTTCTAGTTGTGAACAACAATGGATTTCAGTTGTGAGAAGGCTCAACGTCGTGAGTATATTTAGAACAACAAAGTGGTCATTGAATATTTGGGAGCCTACGTTGGCTTGTCGTTATCTATAAAAAATTCCCCCCTATGGACTGCATCTTCATGTTCTGCTTTACAAGATTAAAAAAAATCACAACAATTAGCCTCCCCATCACTCATTGTTTCTTTGGCTTATATTTCTCCGTGTGCTCCCTCCTCTCCATTAATTTTCCCTAATATTATGTAGATGGAATGATATCACAACCCACAGTTTATACATAGAATGTATTTTCAAAGGAATCTAAGGAAGAACCCTCTAGTTACAATTTTAGATGCAAAACCTCACATAGTGAATCTCGGCAGTATGAAGAGTATTTGGGGAAAAATTGGGAATCCTAGATTAGGAAAGGGGAGGAGGAGAATATAAAACCTACATAAGGACTAGGAAAAAATACAAGATCTATTTGGCTATCTGGAAACAATACTCTATCATCGGGGTGCTTAGAGTAGCGAGAACTCTGGAATGGGTTTCCAAATGAAAACTATGTCCTTCAATTGTAGGGGGTTGGCAAACTCATCAAAAAATTGCCATTAAGGAGGTTGGTTTCTACCAACTCTCCAAATATTTTTCTTTTTCAAAAAATATTCGGTGAGGGTGAACAAGTTGAAAAGGTTCTTAAAGGTTTGTTCAAGGATTGGAATTTTATTGCTTTTGATGTGAAGGGAGAATTTGGGGTTCTAGTTGTGGGTTAGAATCCTTTAGTTATTAGGATAATTGAAAGTTATGGACGTTAATATATATTGGAAATTGATGTGTTAGTGCAATATTTAGGGCTTGTATTCACTATTATCAATATATATGGGCCCTATGGATATGGTAAGATGTTATGGGATGGTTTATTTTATAAATATTTCATAAGATCCCCTAATCTCATTATTGGGGGAGACCTTAACTTTACTATGGGTGCATTTGAGGTCTGGGGCCCAAAGGATGATCTCAATATTCTACTAGTTTATTTTATACATCATCTAGAATATAGAAGTCCCTTGGATATTCATCCAATCAATATATTTCCAATTTGTATAAATTTGAGATCATGAGAGGACCGTATCTCGAAAAGTCTGGACAAATTTCTTATAGCTCCTCAGTTGGTTGATAAGATGAATTGTGTGAGACAATGCATAGGGATCGGGGGTGAATATGACCACAACCCCATTTTCATACAAATTAAGGTTTTGGGTAAGAATCCCCCCTAGCCATTTTAAATTCAATTATTCCTATCTAAAGGATGAGGATCTTAATTCTTGTGAAAAATATTGCACAAGAGTGAATTATTCCCACTTGGTGAGGGGAAAAATCCTTGTAGGATACAACAAGTATGGATTAGGTTCCCATTGTGGGTAGGCGAGTTCTCCAAATGATATTTTGAATAGTTGTTAGTCAAATGAAACAAAACAAAGAATAAAGGGGAAGGAATGAAAACTCCAACAACAAATAGATTCCAAACTACTTTTGTATTTCCCAATGGTCAAGCATGTACAAAACCTAGGATATGTGAGATCCAATGGAGGAAAACAATCCCTCTTAGTGATTTCTATTTAGTCTACACTAGATGCTAAGTATCTTAAATAACAAATTATAAGAACACTTTCTCCTTAGAGGAAGGTATAAAGGGAACTTGGAAGATGTTAACAAGAGGGAGGAGGTGAGTTATGAGGGAGCTCAATCACAATTCCAGTAGCATAACATTCTATGATTTCTTCTTTTAATATGCATGCCCATGGATAAATTTTATAGTCCAAGAGGTGTCCAAGAAACAAGTAGATCCAAGTGTGAACTGCATACCTCATGAACTTGCCTCAAGGCACACAATGGGGGTTATTCAATGATCCCAAGTACATGAGGAGCCAAATTCAAATTTTTATAGGTGATGGAGCTTTGATGAGCCTTTAATGCATAGTAGGTGGTTTAAATCCCATCATTTTTATAGTCTCACAGTTATCGAGGGAAAATCTACGCAGATATTGTGCAGGAACCAAGCTAGTAATATGCGCATTCATGCATATAAACAAATATTTGGATGCGCAGTTTTGTTTATTAACTATTA
Source organism: Pseudotsuga menziesii (assembly GCA_001517045.1). Taxonomy (NCBI): domain Eukaryota; kingdom Viridiplantae; phylum Streptophyta; class Pinopsida; order Pinales; family Pinaceae; genus Pseudotsuga; species Pseudotsuga menziesii. The sequence goes on from LPNX010290620.1 coordinate 41,089, forward strand.
TTTAGCCTATATTGACTCGTACTACTTTTTGGATCTTATGAGGATTTATTTGGTGGGTTGCATGCTATATGTTAATGACGCCTTACTGTGTAAATTGTGAAAATGTCACATGAGTGTGATTTAAGCACTAATAGATACCCCATGATGTATGAGGTTCAGAGGGTACTTTAGATCCGATAATGCATCATCGTTCCTTTTGTGTTCTCTCTTTGGTTCTTAAACATGTTTGAATCATGTGTAGATAAATAGTTCCTACCTAGAGGAAGGTTGTTGGTGAAGTATCAACAAAGAATATTGTTTTATACAAATTAGGTGAGCATACCCATGCTCGTGAAGATCTACCAAAGTGGATACAAAATGAAAAGATTGAGGGGTCAAATAATAAAACTATTGGGACATATATGAAGGTGGATTCAATCCATGTGAGAGTACATGAACCTAGAAAGGATGTCATTGGTGCCAAAGAAGCAGGACTGCTAAAAATCATGACAATCCCATAGGGGTGGGGTACTGGAATACTAGTGATGTCATTAAAGGGGGGACATAACTATACCATATATGCTTCTATCATTATTTAAATATGTGAAAACTACTACCTTAGAAATGTATGTATCCCCCTGATGCGATAGATGTGTTTAAAATACATTAGTTCTGATCTTTTATGGTAGGGTAGCGATTTGAAGAGTGGCGTTATTGTGGAAGACGTATTTCTTTCTTCTCTTCATGATTTATATAAGGAGTTATATATTGTACTTTTTTCAATTTATATATGTGCTTCTTAATTTTTCATAATTGTAATTCTTTCGTTTGTAGCAACTGATTTCGATTGTTTGCTTATGTAGGAGAGAGGGGCGCATTGGTCTCCTGGGGTATCTTGCTTAAAATCTATATCTTTGTTGTATCTTCATCAATTCAAAATTAATTCGTAATAGTATCACAATATTGGCATTCATCAAGTTTCCAGGTATGTTTGTTAAAAATATTCTCTAGTTTTAATTTAAAATCTACCCAGCATAATAATAAATTTAAAACCCTCATTTTTGGATTTTCCTAGTTCTAGGTCACTGCCACATTTTATTTTAGATACAAAGTTGGAAATATCATAAAACCTATAAGGACAAAGTGTAAGTTTAATTGAACTCCATTTACCCATTCAAATCATTAGCCTTCGTTAGAGCAATTTGCACTCCTTAGGGAAATCATCACTTTGTCTTAGATCTGAAAGTGGGTCTTGATAGAATCACCTTCAAGCGACATATCTATCATCTAGAAACTAATTATAGTTCCTAAATTATTTCAATTTCACTCTTTTCCCTTAGATTTGATTTTCATAGATAAACCCTAACGCAAATTAGGGTTTTTCAAGTAGGTGCATTTTATCTCTTAGAAATTGATCCAACATTTATTTAACAATAAGAACTAAGATATTTCATCAAGATACCTTCATTAATACATTTAATTAGTCATTTATAAGGTTATATTGGTTATATGGACACCCCCTAGGCTTATTTTTCAGCTTGGTATAAAGTGTCGGTAGCCTTGACCAGTGTGACAACTAAGTGATTCCAAAGGTCTTAGCTATCGTAGGTCACAAATTTAGTTTCGTTCCCCTCTACCATGCTGGAAAGGATCACTTCATGAAGAAACTACAAGATTTTTTATAATAGATGTGTTGAAAATACAACCCCCCTAAACCCTCTTCTGAAGAAAATACAATTAGCAACGAAATTCTGATTATCTCTCTTCGCCAACATTTGCGATGAAATTCCAATGAAACATCATAACTTTTGTTGAAAAAGGGATCAATATGTGGTAGTGTAAGATAAGGGTCTTATCCTGTGAACCAATATCATGTTGTAACTAACTGTGATATTGATTTACATGACACAATATTGGTTGATAAGAATAGGGATTATAACTTCCTTTGATCGATGTAAACTTGGGAATAAAATGATGGCAACATTCTTCAAAGGATAGGGATAGAGTGTAACAAAGGGATACAAACTACAGATGAAGGGATTTGTTGGAGACACAATACTGAGAGAATGGTGACCAAAAAAAATTGACAATGATGGGGACAGGGAGACTAAACGACATTGATCAAATGTGACCAGAGGGTTGCTATCAAATGAATTGAGTGGTTACCATGGGTTTTTAGTGGGTTGGGGAACTGTTTGTACATAAATAATAATTGGTGGGGATCCCCACAACTTTGGGCATGTTGGGGGACCAATTTGGCAATGAGCGGGATTCTTGTGGATTTTGGTGAGTTGGGGAATCAATTTGATGATGGATGAAGTTCCCACGGTTTTGAGTGAGTTGAGGAACCTTTTCCAAAGTGAGATGAGGATTTTTTAGCAAGTGTGAATATGGGTGCCCCATGAATCAATACCATGCATATTGGTCCTATGCGAATAACTGAATAGAATTGATTGCTTCAGAGGGAGGGGGCATGGTTTTCTTAGCGGGGATGATGGTACAAATAGGATTTTCCAAGTCACGACGTGTTCATGGAGGTATGAAAGGATAATTGTGAGGAATTTGGTGGCATGAAGTGTCGAATGTGGGGGAGTAAATGTGCAACTAAATGATGAACTATGGGTGGATCTTTTCAACTGTGGGGAAAATTCCTCATACTTGTAAGTTGTGTGGGGTTCGAAATCATGAGTTCCAAATAATGATAGGGGTTTCAATGGTGTGGATACCCATGGGGGTACATACCATTCACAATAAGAATGTTGATGGCACATCAAGACTACGATTTAAGGATGGAGTCTTGTTCATATAATGCAAAAATAATGGCAGGACTTATAGTTATCGGGAATAAAAATTGGTGAAGGAAAAGTAGATGAAGGGAGAATGGTGCCTATATTCCAGTTTCAGGGTAATAACTGTGATAAAAATCTTGTGTCATTGTTGATGGTGGTGGAAAATACTCATATTCTTGTACAAATCCTTTTTGGTGTTGAAACTAGGACAAATTCCCCTTTTCTAAAGGTGTGAGGGAAGACTTGATGGTCATAAATTGCCTTGGATTGAAGCTTCATGGCCTCCTTCTTTTTGAGTGAGTCGTGTCATTATTAATCAAGGTGCTTCAGGGTAAATAAATATTTCTCTAACTTGAAAGTGTTGGGATTCGGTCACTCCTGGAGTGACAGAAATGTCGATTTGAATGGTGGGTGAAATGTTCAACATATTTCCGTCCTCAAAGATGTCAAAGAATGGAATAGGGTTCTTTAACGAGTCGACATGATTCATAGGTAATAATTCTATCAAACTGATAGTATACTGTTGGGGTACTATTTTGGATGAGTGGACACTTGTAGAGGTGAAAAAAGATCTATGATGGAGGTTGTCCCATGGGGCCTCGTCTAGGTGCATGTCCTCCATTATGGCTTCATATATAGAGAATCCATATTATTATAACATGTCTTCATCAGAAGAAAAAGAATCTTCAAATATTAGATCGATGGACCTAGTATTGGTAGGTATGATAGGACCCCCTATATGAGTATCATGGGATACTAGATGGGTAGCTTGTGGGAGGGGGAAAAATCCATGAAAATAATGTCTGCGTAATTGATATTTCTGGGTGTAAGGGGGTGGATTTTGTTATGAGGGGGGTTGGAATATTGGATGACTCTTCCATGATTTGTGGTGAGTCAAGGTTGGTTCTAATCGATGGTGATGGAAAGGGATTAATATAGAAAATTGGTATATATTTGCCATAACTATCATTGCTAGAGTTGTATTCTTCTTCAACTAAAGTGGGAAGCACCAATCCTGTAGGGGTGAGGTTATCAGATAGTCACTTTTTTGGGATCAAAGGGTTTGGTACAAAACTATCAACGGGAACTGAAATGAGTGATGGAACACCAACTAGAAATGACGGCATGGTTGATTAGCATGTGCTTGGTTTAGTACATGTACTGGATTCTGTACTTACTTGGGTGTGGATTGGAATGTCATGGTGTTCATTATAGTGGTGATAGAAGTGGTTTCCTTTGCTTGAGCTAGAGGAATATCAACCAAATGGTGGACAAGGTGAATGATTTCCAACACATCCTGAAATTGAGGTAGATCGGGAAAATGGTGTGTATAGTTTCCAAACTAAAAACAAATCGAACACACTTTATTGGTGTGTATCAATTTTGATTTAGCTCTTTTTCTAGGAAAGCACGAGGTTGAGGTGCCTCAGTCACAACTGGGGATGCATGTGCGATGCTAACAAGTGTGTTAAGTATATTCCTAACCTCTTGTAAGGGGAGGAATAGGTTTTTTTAATGGCCTTGTTGACCACATAGAACGCATGGGGGGTAACTCTCATGGTAGGGCTGTCAATCATGATGGGGGCCTTCAACGTTTGTTGAGTCATTCCACCATATTTAGGATTAGTGTCTCCCAATAAATATTTGGGGGCATGATGGTTCATGGCGTGGACTTTAAACTTGGATTGAATTATGCCCTCGTTAGTATATTTTTTTATTGATGATGATGGATTGGTCATAGGTTCCACTACCTTAGGGTGTATACCTAGGGGAGTAACTCATCTAAATAGTAACATTTCATAATGTCCTACGGGTTTTGATGCCATCTATGGGTATGGCGGTGTGAGGTACCACACAGGAATACCTAAAATGATCCTAGGTAGGGTCAAATGCACCATAACTATTGTTCCTAACACTCATGTGGGGGGTACAAGAATGGTATATGGAACATGGGGGGAACAGAGGGACTCAATGTTTGTTTCTCTTTGTGTCTCATAGGAGGCGTTGGTGATGATTTCCTTGGGTTGGGAAACCCATTCTAAAAGGTGAAAATGGTGCACATTAGACCGTCCATCGAGGTAGGGATATCGGGTGGGGATGTTGAATATGCCCCTAAGAGGTCATAATATTTTTACACACCCATATAGACTTCAGTGTATGAACATTGGTTGACTTTTCCTTCTATGGATATGATGTTCTCAATGTTGGTATTGGTATGAGGGTTGTAGTAGTTAAGTTGGTCAAGGGTGAGGATATTCCCATTAAAGGGAAACATCATTATGTGGTATACGGAAGAGGAAACCACCTTTATAGAATACATGTAGCTATGACTCAATAGGATATTGTAGTCGAGGTTTGCATCAACTACTTCAATATTGATCATAACCATTTTTACCCTAGCTTGATGGGAATATTATGGTACAATCCTTGTGGTTGAGATAGTATCCCATCATATGCATGGAGGGTGATAGATACTGTGACTAAATTAGGTGAGCCCAATATTTCCCAAACATTTGAGAATGTGACAAAAGTAAAAGCACACTCATCTATGATGCATCGATGAATCATAATGTTTTTAACTGTGACTGGGACTTGGAATGCAACTGAAAATTTAGTCGCAAGTCACCTTTTTCAAGGTCAAAATTCATAAGGCATGAGTCATATGGGTCAATTACACCAAGTGTATTCAATAATTTCTTGTGTTAACTAAGATAATATCGGATCACTTCAAACGTGGACATGGCATCTGGAGACTGGTCTAAGTTGTCTACGATACTGTAATTGTGGGTGGATTTCATATGAGGGTTGTGAGGGGTACAACGAATTGGTTCCATCGGTATCCTTAGGATTTGTTCCATGCTAGGGAACTTGATTTGAAAATTTACTCCTGAGGGGATAGGGCCCTCCTCTATGACTACTGAGGATGCAGGGTTTTTATACCCTTTGGATCGAGTTTGGACATTAATGGTTGTTGAGTTCATAAAAATGTTTTGAAATGAACCATCACCTACATGGAGAGGGTATGGTTGTTTGATGACAACACCTTGATTGTAAAAGGTTTGTTGCAATACATCTTGATGCGGATATAGTCAAATAGGCGCCCGAGGGGGGTTTACTCGTGTATTTTTCTTCTCTTCCACCAACTCTTGGAAATCAAGGATAATTGGGAAATTGTGAATGTAATGACCATACTTGCCATAGATTGATCATGAATAATTGGTTCTCAGGTTGGTTTTCTTGCCTTGTTTTGGGGGGTTTACCCCTTTTCCTTATTGGTTGCTCAGGTTTTGGTTCTTCTAGGAAGGGGGGTCTCCCCCTTTCCCCTATCGCTATATATGTTTGTTCTTTCCCTTATTTTTCCCCTAATTTTTAGGATTCAAAGGATTATTGATGTTCAACTACTCAAACTGACGATTTTGTTGTAGGAAAGAAGGTTGGACTAAATTAACCCACATATGAGGCACGGGGGATGAACTAAGAGGACATGGGTATGGATAGTAAGAATTGTACCTCGATAGTGGGATGTATTCTTATTATGCTCCATATGATGTGGATGTAGGATAAACTTGTGCCATTTTTGGTGGAGGAACCATTTGTGCTTGGCTTGCATTTGTGTAAGTAGGACTATAGGGTGCATCTTGAAGCTATCCAAATGGAGGATTTGGGACAATAGTAGGGGGAGCCGACAAAAAAAAATGGGTGTATACTACATTTCCATAGGGGAGGGTTTTACAGGAGCATCTAGACAAAAATATTTTCCATGTGGGGAAATAGACACAATAATCTCATTCATTGAATGTGATGTCCCTGGAATGGGAGGGTCTAAATAATGATGTCGAGGGGCATCGGGGAGGAGAGTGTATAGATACCCTGATTGTGAATAAATGATTTCAAAGTGTTGGTACTTTAGAATGGCCTCTTCCTCATATTATGGAATGGAGGTTTCCACATATTTTTTAATATCCATTTGGAGTGATTTAAGGAACCAATCCAAAAGGAATTGAGGTTGAATCTCATTTTTTCTCAACATATGATGCCTATGCCACTCGTGCATGTGGTATGCTATGTGGGTAGAAGTATTTTTCTGAAATTATGTGATAATTTCAAGGACAAGATCATGGCATATTGGTAGTTGAAAGTAGGTGAGGAATGTGGTGGCTATTATCCCAAAAGCGGTATGGGAATCCCCTAGTAAATCCATGTACCATTTTCTAGTTGTAACACTGAGGTTTATTTGAAATAGGCAGAGTCTCACAAAATCCTCTACTATGTTGTTGGAGGAACACCATAGATGGAACAACATGACGTGGTTGGAAATATCATCTACTTGTTTCTCTTCAAACTTAGGGATGTCATAGGAGAGCTTATCTGGAAAATCAGACCACATTGCATCATGCGATATGGGGTCACTACTGAGATTTTTTAAATCAGTGAGATTCATGTATCCATGAATGGTAGGTTTGGGTCAGGCTCCACCATCATATTTTGAGTGTTGTCTCTGTGTGGGGGAAAACGAGGAGTATATGGTGGCTCTCTTTGTCCTCTATTAGAAGATGAATATATTGTGTGACTTGTTCCCAAATAGGGAGAAGAAGGTGGTGTATTTCCTCTGTGGGGTGGAAGCAAAGGTGACCCTCTTCCATGGGAGAATGAAGAAAAAGGGTCCAAACTCTCTTAGAGGGAAGAGAAAGGGTCTAGAAAGGTGTTTCCTCACTTAGAGGATCCAATAAATGGGACCTAGGGGCAGCCTCAGGTGGGTGACCTTCCTCATGAACCACAAGAATAAAATGGGAAAATACCCCTCAAGAGAGTGGATAGACCTTGCAAACTGTGGGACTGACTTAGGGAGGGTTTGTTCCTCAATGGTGGAAGTATAGTAACAAAGTGACAGTAATGCTAGAAATAAACATAATTGAATGAATGCGAAATTATTCCAACCACAACATATGCAAAATGGTGCAATAAGTGAGTGATATGTGCAATGTTGGTTTTAGTGCAAATGGGCTCACATGTAGGTTGTTTTTAATTACAAGTTAGGTGAACTTATATTTATAAAGAAAATAAAATGTATATTCCCTAAATACCTAAATTCCTTCTTCTAAAATGTAATAGGGCCTTCCAAAAGCACAAGTGTTGGTGACAATGGGATCCATGCAATAATTGACTATTAAAGGTAACAAAGAGCCAGTTCTACCAGTGGTGGGGCAAATGTTCCAAATAAAAAGACTTGGAAACACATCCCAACAGCAACAGCTGACCTCCATGGTGATTCCCTAAATTCCGCCACTAAGATACCATGCGTCAAGTGTGGACCAATAGTTTGGTCTACACGATATAGTGTCGTCTCCCTTCAACACGCTGAGTGAATTGTGGGGGAGAGCCGAGTAGATATACGTCAGCTTTAACCTCCTTAGCCATAGTGCACTTTTGATCCATGTTTTCTTTTAACACTTTCTTATAGTAGGATTTTGATAGTACCCCAAAACTCAACCATGCAATGTTTCAAAAATTCCTAATGAAACTATATTGGAGGGTGTTGTCTAGATGCCTAGCCTAATCAATCCTACCAAACTAAAATAATTGTTTTCTGACCTCCTGATGGATTTTAGTTGGTTAGAATTTAAAAGTGTTGATATTATGGGTCCAAATTTGATTAAGGTGTGTAAGGGAGGTATTTCACAACTCTCCTCCTTTATAATTCACCAAGATCATAATAAATGTGAGGTGAAGAGCACACTCAATTTGGAAGAGATTTTAGGACCCTTAGTGTGTGCTAGTGGGAAACCATATGTGAAGTAAGTAAATTGGTTGTTGCAATTAACTAAAAATCATAAAGTAAATACAAATTTATATTTATATTTAACTTCAACTCTAAATATGCTAACAATTGTTGCAAAACAAAATGATAACAAACTAATTATGTAATGGAGGTATTTCAAACTTCCCCCCCTTTTCTTATTCACCAAGATCACATGAGGTGTGAGGTGAAAAGCATACTTCAATAGAGTAGAGTCTTTAGGTCCCTGATTGTGTGCAAAAGTTGATTTTCACTAATTTATCTAAATATGAAAAGAAATAAAAAACATAAAATCTCTTTAATACTAGTGACAACAATGAGGCCCATTGAAAGCCTCAAGGCTGGTTACCTAAGTAGATTTCGATTGATGATCCCTTTACTCCCTAATATTAGGCTATGCGAGATAATTATTGTAGAATAATCGAACTAATTCCAGTTAATTATATCTATTTCATTATTTAACAACCAATGGGCTTGTGAAATTGCGTAAAAAAAAAATAAAGCAAATCAAAGTTACAACCGCATGGAAAACAGATAGATAGAGTGTTGTCACGAGCAAAAAACATTTACTAGTGTGCAGCTGTACAATTACAACATAGATAGGGTGTGCAGGAAGTTATAGAAATAATTGTGTGGGAATAAGTCTTTCAACATGCATAGTAGCGCAAGTTTTGAAGGAACGGGTGCACGGGATGCATGATCGAGACACCCGGATCCACGTATCTATGTAAAGAGATAAAACAACCAAATGGGAGTCAAATTCCTGAGATGAATGGCATGGACCTATTCACCTGCAAAGCACAATAAACATGAAATTATCCACTTGGAAAATAGCAACCTCATTAAAGAGAAATGAACTAAAATGAAGTGGATTCACCATAAATATTGTTGAGGAAAAAAATGACACAAGGGTGAGCAATCTTCCCTATTATCCTTGAAACTTGTAGCCAAGGTAACAAGAGTAGTTGTGGGTTAAGCAAACAAAGCACTCACAAGGAAATAAACTTCAATAAACCTAATATGGGATCAACTAATCTAAAAAATTTCTCCTTAAGGAAGAAGGAAACAACAGAAGAACACTTTCCCCTTGGAGGAAGGTGGTAAGGGAGCTTGGAAGATGCTAACAAGAGGGAATAGGTGAGATATGACGGATCTCAATAACAATTCCAATAGATTAAAATTTCTCTAATTTATTCTTTTAATATGCATTCCCATGGATTCCTTTTATAGGCCAGTAGGTGGCCAAGAAACAACTAGATCCAAGTGTGAACCCCGTCACCTTATGAACTTACTTCAAGGTACGCAATGGAGACTATTCAATGAGACCAAGAACATGAAGAACCAAATTCAAAGTACATGAAGAACCAAATTCAAATTTTTGGAGGTGATGGAAATTTTATGAGCCTTTAGTGTGTCACAGGTGGTTAAAATCTTGTTGTTTTGACAGTCGCACGGTTATCAAGCGAAAATTCGCGTAGATACTACATAGCCACCAAGCTGATAATACGCATGGTCGCGCATATAAATAGATATTTCACCACACAGTTTTGTTTTTTTATTTTTCTTTAGCATTTATAAACTCATGGTGCTTCTTGGATTTAATGAGTATGTATTCAAAGGGTTGCATGCTATATGTCGATGATGTCTTACTGTGTAAATTGCAAAAATCTTACATGTGTGTGAAATTTAAGCATTAACATTAAGGCTCTATTAAAAGAGGTTTGGAAAAATTTGGAATCGTGATCTCAAGTATTAGACATGGTTCATTTTCTAACAAATTGAAATTTTGAAGGAGGTGACTATCAAGTAGGCCCACTAAAAGAAGTTTCAAGATGAATAAGACCTCAAGAAACTAGAAGAATCCCTTCAAGAAGTATATTAATCAGAATAAGGTGGTGTCTTGACAAATGACTTGAATAATCTTCTATACCAAATCGAAAAGTAGAGAAATGAGTTATTAGTGGAACAAGAAGATGTGTGGATACTGAAGTCGGGTCCCTATGGCTAAACTATGGGGGTTAGAAAATGAATTTTTTCCAATATTATACAAAAGGTCAAAAGTTAAGCAACATAATTTCGAGGATGAATGACCAAGAAGGTCAAGAAATTACTTCTTTTGAAGGATTGGATAAATTTGAAAATATCACTTTGAGTCCCTCTACAAAGCTTAGGAAAGAGCCTCTATTGGAGATATAATACGACTTTCCCATATTTTTCCAAGATTTGTCAATGAGGAGGATAACATAGATTTAATGGAGGAGGTATCACAGGATGAGATTTCAAAATTGCTCCATAGATTCCAAAAAGAAAAGATCACAAGTTTAGATGGGTAGATGGTAGAATTATTTCTATATACTTTCAACATCTCAAGGGTAAACTTGTTGAAGGGGGTGGAGGATTCCAAAGTATCTATGATTATTTTGGATTCTTTCCATTCTAATTTCATATCCCTCATTCCAAATATGGATAAATCGGTCACTTTTGATGATTTTAAACAAATGCACTTGCATATGGAATTTACAATATTGTGGCAAAAATCATAGCAAGAAGAATATAGTTGTTTCTATCAAAATATCTCTAAAGAACAACTTGGTTGTTTAGGAGGCAGACAAATACATGAGGCTATTGGGGTGGCATAGGAAGTTTTCATAGTATGATATGCAGGAAGGAAAAAGGGGAAATAATCAACATCAACTTCTCTAAGCCTTATGACAGAGTTAATTGGATTTATATCGTACTTCTCCTCGCACATCTTGGATTTGAAGTCTTGTTCATAGACTAGATCGTGAGTTGTATTACTTTGGTATCCTTTGCAATCCTAACCAATGGTTCTACATATCTTGTCTTTCTAGGTGAAAGAGGACTCAGATAAGGATTCCAACTATCCCCTTTTCTCTTTCTATTGGTAACATAAGCGACCAATAGATCATTGGAAGAGGAAAAAATTAATGGATCATGAAAAGGAAGAAAGATTTCACATCACTCATCTCCTTTTTATTGATGATATCCTAATCTTCTGTCATGGGTATCAAAGGGATGCAGACACTTTGGAAAAAATATTGTATTTATTCTACCAAGAAACATGAATGATGGTAAATATTCAAAAATCCACTTTGTCATGCTTAAATATGGAGGAGGCAAACGTTAGATACTATAAATCCCTTTATTATTTTCTAGAATTAGATATGGGTGACATATTAAAATAATCATTTTTTCATTTAAAACCTAATAATAACTTAAATAAAGACTATTTGTGGATTAATACAAAACTTGAAAACAAAATCCATATATGGTGTCACAAATGGCTATCCAAAGATGGCAAACTAGTTTATTGGATGTCATTGGCTTGGATCCCTAAAGGTATTCTAGAAATGGATAAAAGGTTGTGTTTTAGGTTTTTATGGATTATACATAAGGATCACTATCTGGTTCCCTAGGTAAAATGAGAAAATATTGCAATTCCAAAATCCTTAGGGGGTTAGGGCTTAAAAAATATGTTCCCCTTCTTGAAGGATTTGGATGATAAATGTGTCAGGATACTCCTTACAATAAATAGTCTATGAAAAATTGTGGCATAAAAAAATTACATATCTCCAAGCCCCAATATTGATTGGGATAGATCACCAACTAAGGGGGTCAATGAATCTATCGTATGGAAACCAGTAGTAAAAAAAAATTATCTTATCAGGAAAGGGTTGGACTAGAGAATAGGTAATGGAAATAGTGTTTGAATCATAATGGACCCATGGCATAGATTCAAGCGTTGTTATTCACTTCCACTTTCTTTGGTGGAATTATTCATGAACAAGGATACTACACATTAAACCAAATGGCATATTCTTTATCTACTACTTTGTGGAGTCATGGGTGGATTTATTCCAGGTCACTAAGATTAGAGGAAGAAGATAGTGCACTATGGAATAATTACACAAATTCTCTTAAATATGGTCACATTCAATTAAGAGAAGTGGACAATAAACTAATTTGTGGTTTTTCCCCTTTGAGACAATTCACTCCTGACCAAGGTTATATCTAGTTGAATACAAATGTATTCAATAGCGAAATTTTTTGGTGGTGGAAAAAATTGTGGAAGCTCAAATGTCCTTTAAAGGTCCAACTTCTTATGTGGTTTTCTCTAGAAAAAAATTAATCCCAACATCAAATAGTATCCAAAAAAACAAAATTGAAGGCCCAGGCTTGTTCTCTTTGCTCAAGTCAGAGGTGGAGCATTTTTCCATTTATGTTTCAATTGCTCATTCACAAGGTCGGTTTGGAAGAAGTACTCAATACTGATGGGAGAATATTGAAATTGGAATGGGACTGTTATAAAAACATGATCATAGAGAAATAACAATAAACAAGATGCAAATATTAGACACATAAACATATTACAAGAGAGACACCAATATAACTCGGTTCGCCCAAGATGAGCTATGCCCACAGAGAAATTTCCAGTCCTTTCTTATTATAATGTCCATCAAAATGAATGGATATAACCTCCAACACACCCACCGTACTTCCTCTTAACTCTCTCACACAATCACATAGATCGTTTTACAATACTACAATAAAATACATAGTCGCATTACAATGCTTTCCTTTAATAGGGGAGTTACCATGGGAAAATACCATGGGTCACCCAATACCATGCACCCATAAATTGTTGATGTGGAAATTAAGCCTAGTCTTAGTACAATTGAACTCACAAAGAATTGCTAGAAGACATGCAAAGATCCACTCAAAATTGGAGACTGAAATTGGTGCATAACACTAACTTTCATTGCATAAGTGTACATTGGCCAACCTTATAAAAGAATAGGTTTTCCAAATATATAATTACATCATGGATTTGAATACCTAAGGAGCCAATTTGAATCCTCACAATTGGAAGGCTTACTAAAAGTCAAAAATCCCCTTAGGTGCATAAAACACTTTCCAAATCAGTCCAAGAAGGTCATGAAGTATATGAATAATGAATGTTATCAAATGAGTGATGGAAATTCAATAATATTATTCTTTCAAGAGATAAAAATATGGAGGATAAGTTTGGACAAAAACAAGGTAGTTTCCATGTGACTAGCTTTCACCTTTTCACCTTAAAGATGCTGAAAAATAGACTAAGTCTAGATCATAAGGCAAGAAGGTGCGCTTAATAAATTGGGAAGTCTATATAGTTGGAATAATATTATCTAGAATCTATGAAAGGAGCTCATGGATTTATTCATGGAAATTTTTAACCAAGTGGTGCAAGTGGATGCCAACTAGCTATTCTAGAACCTAGGAAACTAATCAAGAAGATTAATAAATATATCCTAAGTATGGGAATGGGTTTATTATTATTATAACACCCCCCTTTAATCCTGAATTATGTGAAATATCAGAAATATATCAGATATATGGGGCCTAGAAACAATAATTAGTCACCCTTTACATGTTGCTTGTCCATAAAAAACAAGGAAAGAGGCAAAACCACAAGGGGAAATTCCTCGCTCAAAACATGGAGATGAATAAAATTTGTGAAATATTTTCTTCAATATATCTTCACAATGTGATCATATATCACAAGAAGTGATTTGAGATGTCCGAAAGTCTTCTCAGAAAATTTCTTGGTTAAGATGTCTGCAACTTGCTCAGATGATGTGCAATAGTGCAAAGAAAAGATCTCATCATCCACAATCCCTATGATAAAGTGCATATGGATATCTATGTGTTTAGTTCACTGCCTCTGCATAGGGTCTATTTTGATTTGAATAGAACTTTGTTTGTCACAAAAAATTACTGTGGATGTGCTAGATTCAATCCCAAACTCTCAAAGTATTCCTTGCAACCATAAACATTGAGTAATTGCATTCACATCTCCTATGTACTCTGCCTCTGTAGAAGAAAGTGAAATGGAAATTTGATTTTTAATTGGCCATAAAATTTGTGCATGTTCAAGCATAAACACATATCCATAATTTTATTTTATATCAGTGTTATCACCATCCCAATCAAAATCTGTAAAACCAACTAAATCTAGGTCAGATTTTGCAACATAGTGAATTCCATGTGTCTTGGTTCCTTGCACAAAGTGCAAGATTATCTTTGCTTCCCTCCAATAAATATTATGTGTCTGCTCCATATTTCTAAATTCCACACTCACTACATAAGAAATATCAGTTCGAGTGTGAGTAAGATAGTGAATACAACCAACTAGTTGTATGTACATAGTGTTGTTCACCGAGGGAGCTGAATCTGCTTCTTCAAGCTTAACTCCTAAGAGGAGAGGAGTCTTGCTTGGCTTGAAATATTTCATTTTGAACTTTTTTAGAAGGTTTGAATCATATTTGGACTGATTTAATTTTATTTCAAAGGTTTATTGGGAAATCTCAAGCCCCAAAAATTGGCTCAACAATCCCAAATCAGTCATGGAGAAAGCATGGTTCAAAGCTTCCTTCAAGGAGGAAATTTATTTCACGGAACTTATTGTCATCAAAAGGTCATCCACATATAATACAATAATTAATATTTAACCATGAATCAGCTTCAAATAGACATTTGTATCAGACTTGCATCTACTGAAGTCTTGAGATAGTAGAAAGCCATCTATCTTGGCTTACCAAGATCTAGGAGATTTCTTTAGCCCATATAATGATTTCTTCAACCTGCACACAATGGATGGATTAGTAAAAAAAAAATGGATGTTGCATATATATCTCTTCTTTGATATCACCATGGATCACTCTTTACATCCATGTGATGTACCTCCCATTGCTTGGATGTTGCAATGGCCAAAACTAGTCTTATAGAGTCCATCTTTTTATAAAATTGAGCACATATATATGTGGATCAACACACAACTCACAAGATATATCAGACAATTTTACTCAAAATCCAAGAATGAAATAGTGCAAAAATGGCTTGCAACTGTGTAATGCTTTCATTAATCAAAAGTAATAGGATAGTTAATTACAATGTAATACACTGGTATTAATAACCAGTCAGTTCGAATGCATGAGAGAGGAATTCGAATTGATTGACTCTACATAACTGCACCGATAAGTAGACATGTATAAATCACTATCGGAGCCCAACTAGTTAGCTGCAGTTGTCTAAATCAGTGCACCAGTAAGTTAGAATCAGTTAATTAGTCTAACTGAATGTGGTAAGTGAGGAATTGAGCCTTCAAACATGCAATCAATCAATGACTGGTGCTAATTGAATGTAACTAGATGTAACTGAATGCAACTGACTCCTAACTAGGCTTAACTAGTCACTAACTAAACTTAATTGAAGGAGGTTGGTTTCGGCACTCCCAGTGGCTCCTAAATTGTAGGGATTGGTCTAGGAGGCTCCTAAACTTATGCATGCAAGTGCAGTTAGTGGAAGTTAGCCTCAACTAGTGTTCCCCAAACTTAAGTAACTGGTACATGTGGACCCAATGATGCTAGTGACTAAATATAGACTGAAAAGACTCCTAATTTAGACATAATTGACCAAATTGGAGAAGGGAGGATTATAATCCAAACACATTTCCACTGGTGCAAAGGTCTCATCGTAGTCAATTCCTTCGAATTGGGAGAATCCCTTGAATACTAACCTTGATTTGTACTTCATGGGAGATCCATCAGCAACAAAATTTGTTTTGAAGACCCATTTACACTTCATTATCTTTCTACCTGGTGGGAGATTGACTAGTTCCCATGCCTCACTATTCTGGAGCGAATGGAATTCTTCTTTCATGGTTGTTTTCCATATTGTATCTTCTTAATCTTCTTCATATGTTTTTAGATCAGATTCAATCATCAGATAATACTTCTTAGAAAATCTTGGATATTTGACAGAGAGGGAACTCTCGAACTGATATCTCTCCTAGAATCACTAGGATTCCCATCTAGTTCCCCATCTGCTTGGATGGTATTTTCTTCCCACTTAGGTCTTGTAGGAGTGTTTCGATATGAAATTAAATATTAATTATCAAACATATCATAACCATAAATTATTGTTAGATTCTTCACTTACAATCAGAGGTGGTGGTGGTGAAGACGATTCTCCAATTTCAGCTGCTGGCATAGGCTCTTCTTCAAACCGAACACTCCTTTTGATGAAATATTTTTTAGTGCTTAAGTTGATCAACTTGTATGCTTTTGAATCTTCTGAATACCCAACAAATAGGAATTTTGGGATTTGGTACTAAAAATCTTTTCTCTTCTTAGGTGTAATTCTATCCCGGGCTTTAGAGCCAAAAAATCATGAAGTGTGACACATCAAGATTGTGTCCACTCCAAGCTTCAAAAGGAGTGATTCCATCCGAGTATTTGTGAGGCACCCTATTCTAGATATAGGTTGTATAGTTGATTTCTTCATCTGAAAACTTTGGTGGCAAAGTTTTAGACTCCATCATGCAAGTGCCCATCTCTATGAGAGATCTATTTTTCCTCTCAGGAACACCATTCTACTGAGGTGTTTAAGGAATCGAATGCTCCATCTGTATTCCTGCATCTTCACAAAAATATATGAATTCAGATTTAACATATTCACCACCATTATCATATCTGAGGACCTTGAGATTTCTTCCATATTAGTTCTCTACTAAGGCTTTAAAACCCTTGAGGAGGTCAAAAACTTATGACTTGTACTTGAGGAAGAAGACCCAACAGTATCTAGAAAATTGATCAATGAAGGTTAGGACATATTTTTCTTGACTCATTGACATATGATGGAAATTTCCATCTATATCATTGTGAATAAACTCAAGGGGTGCAGAGGTTCGCTCATGATTGACTCTCTCATACTTGTGCTCTAGTTGTTTTCCTAGGATGCATCCTTGACAGACTCCTTTAGAAAACTTGATTTTGGGTAAACATATGACCATGTACTTGTCACACAAATTATATAGATACTTGTAGTTTATATGGCCAAAAATTTTTTTCCATAGATTGCTAGCTTCACTAGCATGAGTGAGGAGACCATGGGGTTTTGATAAGGGCATGATGTGTGACAACTGTACACTTTGGAGCTATGATCAACAAAACCTTTTTCTATGACTCTACCATTTGAAACTTTAGTGATTTAAATATCATTGGGAGTGAAGAAAACATTTTTAGGAGACCCGGTGTGAGTCATTTGATAGACTGACAAGAGTTTGGCACCAAGACCTAGGACATAGAAAACATTATTGAAGGAACCATGGTCAAATCTATTCTAACCTTCCATTTACTTTCAGTTTCAGATTCATCTCCCAATACAATATTAGGACCATTCGAAGAATCAAGAGAGGAGAAGGCCTCCCTTTTCGAAACCATATGTCTTGAAGCTCCATAATCAATGATAAAAGAAGAGGATCTTACAGTGTTTGCAACCAAGGCATGAACTCTCTCCTTGTCTTCAAAATTTGATCCTCCTTCCTTCTTCTTTGTGCCTTCAGGAAGAGAGATGTTGTGCTTCTTAAGGATTTGAGTCAACATATCAATTTTATTCTTCATGCAGGAGCTCTCTGGATGGGATCCCTTATTACAGTATGCGCACTTGCTCATCTCACCTTTTCCTTTCTTCTTCTAGGGATTCTTCTTGGAGCTTGAAGTCTCCTTGTTGATCCTAGATTTGTTATCATTTTTGACAATTAAATTACTTATTTAAACATATGTTTTATTATCTTTTTTCATAATTTATGTCACGCATATCACTATTCAACCCAGGTATGTATGAATTTAACGTTTATATAAAATCCATTTATTATTATCATTTTATGATTTTATTAATTAAAATTGACATTAGTGAAGCACATTTGATATATTAATTGATTTGTATATTTGTTTGCAAGTTATATAATATTTTTGGACAAATTGACAACAAGCATGCATTCAGCTTGTCATGCACACAGCACGTCCAGCTCGTCATCCAGCTCGATGTGTGAAACTCGTTGGCAGGTTTCCATACAGTTAAATATTGTTACTACAGACCATAGTCCTTAAGCGCACCAGCAAACAGACATCGCATTCCTCCTAGATCTGCGCCTGCATATCCAGCTCACGATCCATCTCATTGTTCAGCTTTCTGTCCAGATCGCTAACCAGACTACGTGCTGTTGAGAACTGATTCCAGGCATTAAAACATTGAAATAGCCTGCCAACTATTTACTTTCCACACATTCGGATGATGGAAAATATTGCTTCTAGATGATCTTCCATCACGCCGCCCCTGCTTAACACTTCACCAACAGACCACGCATTGGGTTGATGTATTTAACCTATGTTCCAGAAGATTCACCACGTATGTTGCCTCTGCTCGCCACAGTCCACCTATTGCACTAAGGAAGGAGTTGTGTGCCACATCACGCACGCTGAAGAGAACCGAGCATGCTGAAGAAGGATCCTGTGCGTTACACCGTCCAATGAAGAGAGTCGACGCACGATGAAGGAGGAAGATCCTGTGCATTGGAGTTTTATCAGTTTCACGCCTTTATGGTTGACTAAATTTAGAGAGAAGTAGACCACTAAAGGGTCGACTTGCTCATCCCTGTAAATGCTATATATAAACACCTTCTTGTGCAGAGTTAGGAGTTGATCATTTTACTTGTTAGACAGTCGTTTTTGGAGAATAATTATGTATTTTTGTTCCATCGTTTGAATAAAGAGTTGTATGCTTTGATGTTTATGATTGCATTTGAGTAAGCATTAGCCAGGCACCACCCCTGATTGCTGATAGGGCCCCTCATCAACCAGAGGTTTCTTTTCTTGTTTATTTATTTCATCTTTTCTATTGTAGGTAGTTTAAATTCCAATTTGTTTTATTATTTCATGTATTTCCTGTAAATGCAATTTTATTTCTGAAATTAGATAGTTAACTACGCGCATAGTTTGCTTTCAAATTTACTTTCAGTCCTTTCATTTCCAGTTTATGGTTCAGTATTTGCAATTAGATAGAATAGAATTTCAGTTCTGTTTATTTCCTTTCTCTTCCAAGTTTATGCAATTTGAATTTCAGTTTGTTTATTAACATGCAATGATTTATTTATGTTCATGAATTTTTTTAAGTTCATTTCATTGTTCAAGTTGTTTAATAAGTAGGTTTACTTATTGTCTTTATGCATTAGATTTACATCTGCACAAATTCAGCTGAAGATTAGATCATTTAGATTAATTTCTGTCATTTTAACTGTGCAGACTGTCATTCGGACAGCATGTTTAAACTGTCATTCGGCCATCCCTTTCAGACCTACAGTTCAGTCTGTCATTCAGTCCATAGTTTCATTTTTAGTGTTTTTAATGTGTTTTGAGATTGTTTTCAGTTTTGTTTCTTTAATGTTTGAAATATGCTTTGACTAAGATAGTTAAATTATAGTTTTATTTAACATTAAAGTTAAATTGGATTGTTTTAGGTTATTTATTAAAAGTTACCTTACTTCTTTTTCACCTTGAATATGTGTTAAGCTATTTTATGTTTTGTTTCTTGAATTTGTTTTTGATTTCTCTTTACCGATGTATTGTTTTGTGTTTACGCTTTTGTTTTGATTTATCCGTTTGTATGTAAAATTCAGCATTATATGTGTTATCCTTAGTATGTTTCTAGGTTATTCTTTTTTTTCATTGTGTGATTACTCAAAGAGACTTGTAGGAAAGAATTCAAAGATATTCCTATAAATTTTCTACTTGTTTCTTTTTATTTAATTTTCTTTATTAAGTGTTCTACTTGTTTCTTTTTATTTAATTTTCTTTATTAAGTTTTCTACTTGTTTCTTTTCATTTAATTTTCTTTATTAAGTTTTCTACTTGCTTATTTTATTAAGTTTTCTACTTGCTTATTAATTAGGTCTTCCTTGCATCTTAGTTTCCAATTTAAATATTAGCTTTTAATAGTACCTTTTTCAGTTTAGAGTTATTTACTTTAGAATAAATTGTCAATTATTTAGTTTAATATTTTGTTCCGGTTTAATTACCTTAATAATTGAATTCTTAGGAGCTTGACTCGGTTTATCATTTTGAAAGATATTTTGATCTTTTATTTGTTAAAATATTTCCACGACACCATAGGAACCCCTCTACCTTCGCATATATTTTGTGTCAACTCTAAGCCTACCAACCCCGGTCGATAATTAAATATTAGGTGAATTAATCTAGACGTTATAACACACCCAACATATTTGGCGCCGTTGTTGAGGAGTTGTTATGTAAGGCAGATGGAATTTTGTATTAAGCTTAACAATAGGTTGGTGGTGGGGGAGCAGTAAGACGAGAGGTAAGAACCTGCACATCTGTTATAACAATTGCCCCCAAATCCAGCAACAGTAGTAGCATAGGTTTTCTTTAGTTTAAATTTTTTCATGAGCAGAATTAGAGATCCTCAGGGTAGATTTGTTAAGACAGGAAAACTTATCGAAATTCCTACTAACTTTCACAGGGGACGTAATACCCCAACAACTAACTCAGCAGAAAGGTATCGAAAGACGCCTATAGGAAGTAGTTCTACCCTGAAACCTAAGGAGACTCTCTCAGGAGATATTATCGGGGAAGCCATAGAAGGAGAAGTAACCTTGGCAAGAGGTCCTCAAGACCTTATTCCTGAGGAAGTTCAAGAATATCATCCAATAGAAACCTCTAACCCTCCACTAGTCTTGAATCCAAATAATGAAAAAATTTCACTAGTAGGAGATCCGAATTTCATTGACTTTGTTGATCCTGCCCAAGTAAAAGCTCTCTTTGGAACCTTCGTAGATCCAGTCATCTCACAAATTGAAACTTCCACAGTAGAACCTACTACGCCTCTAGGATTCAATAAAAAAACGGTTGATCAAAGGAAGATCTCTCCCGAAAAAGAACGTTGGGACGCCCCATTGTCACCTAGAAAGGAGCCTCCTAGGTATATTTATGTTAAGAATCCATCTTATATGGAGAAACGAGGAGAAAACAAAGATCACAATGAATTTAGAAATGAAGAAGGAGAAGGGGAAAATTGAAATGAGGCTACCTTCAAGTTCCCTATTTTAGACACAATGCAAGATGTAACTATGAAAAACATCCCTCCTTCCTCCTTACCTACTTTCTATGGAAAACGTAATGAGGCCCCGGACACATTCATGTTCAAGTTTGATATCCTTTGTAGGAGCTATAATTATCTACAAGATGCTCACAAACTAAAACTCTTTCCCGCTACAATAAAATATTCCTCCTTGAGATGGTTCATGGGATTAGGAGAATTCACTATCAGGGCTTGGGACAATATGAAAACTTCATTCTTGCAAAAATATCAAGAGTATTACAAAACTAAGGACTCTTGACATGATATAATCAAAATACAACAACTTGAAGACGAGATCCTGGAGGGTTATCTCGAAAGGTTCGTTTATACATTAAATAAATCTAAATATAGTGACCTTCAAGAAGATGCAGTACGTACACTTTTCCTTAAGGGGATCTCCAAAGACTTGTTAGAAAATCTTAATCTCATGGCGACGGGTGATATTTCTCATAAAACATTTGCACAAATCAGTGAGATGTGTAAAAATTATTCTAGGAGTAGGGGGGGAGTTGCAAAAAAATTTCGAGAGCCTCACAATAGAAATGTAAGAGGAAACATTCCTAGTTCAGGAGGAGTTACAAGAGTAGAGTTAGGAAACCTGTTGGAGAACTTCAAAACTGATATCTTAGGAGCAATGGGTTCTCAACTAGATGCTTTATAAGACAAGAAAAGGTAGAATGAAGAATGAGCAGCAATGAGTATTTTTTGTCTAATATGTAGAACTAATCATCCCCAAAGGGAATGTCCATTAAACAACATCTTCGTATGTCACATCTGTACAGAGGAACATCCAACAGATAACTATCCATCCTTTCCTGGGTTGCAAGCCATCTATAAGAGTGGGGATGTAGCTGAAACATCTAGGAGGCCTCCTTGGAAACCTAGAGACCAACCAACATATCAGAACTTTCCACCGCAACCTCCACTCTATTATCCTCCATATCAACCACCTCAACAATGGAACAATTCAAGTTGGAAGAATTGGCCACCCCAGTACCCTCCTCCTCAATTTCCACAACAGAAATATTGGTCACAAGGATGGAGAGGACAATGATATCCTCAGTCACAACCTTTCCCTGCACTTAATCATCCTTATCCTCAACATCAAACAAATTTCCATCAAATTTCTCCTAGATTTATACCTCCAGTTCCTTTTATCACACAGCAACCTCATCATTTCCAAAACACAAATCCTCCTTGACCAACATTATTACCTATGCAACCAATACCTAACCCTAATAATAAACCAACTCAAGCTCTTAACAGCATTGAGTTGCAAACTGTTCCATCATACCTTATTTCGACTGTACCTGTACATGAAATTCAATTACGATCGGGAAGACTTGTGAATGATAAACCCAAGTCATCAGTCATCAGTCATGAAGCAAATGAAGAAGAAGAGGATTGGAATGAACCCATGAATGATGCTATTTTGGAGGATGTGAACATTCCAAAGGTTCCAGTACACACCCATCCTCCGCAAGAAACTATTCAGGAGCAAAGAGTTCCTCCGTTTCCAGAAAGACTAGTAATATAAAAACCTGTAGTTCATCTGGAGTACAGCATTTTGAATGAATTAAAGAATATCTGTGTTAAAATCCCTCTATTACAAGATATCAAAGACATACCAATCTACAGCAAGGTAATAAAGGAGCTGTGTATTAAATGCTCAGGAAAGAATCAAAAGGACCCTCTCACAATTCATGTTATAGGAGAGATGTTTGAATGTATGACAGATCAGTCCCGGATTGCAAAATATAAAAATCCAGGAGCCCCAGTAGTGACTGTAATTATAAACAACACCGCCATAGAAAATACATTGATCAATTTAGGATCCGGTCTTAACATGATGACCACCGCAGTTTTAGAAGTTTTACAATTAGGACAATTTCTTCAACCTACTCCTTCCATCCTAGAACTAGCAGACCCTACTACGGTACAACCCGTTGGAGTCCTGGATGACATTGTTGTATCAGTAGCCTCATGGGAATACCCTATCGACTTTATGGTCGTAGAATCAAAGGATCCTTCTAAAGGGAACCCTATTATCTTGGGAATACCATGGTTAGCAATCGCAAATGCTTTTATAGGATGTAGGGATGGAGAGATGACTATTTCCAATGGATTGTCTACACAAAGACTTATTTTATACCCCCGACACAACCAATAACTAAAAATTCCTGGTGGTTAAATTGTTCTTTCGGGTACAAGGAATTTGATGAAATCTCCCTTCCTAGTGATTTCTCCTGGTCACTTCAGGAGCATACCACTGAGAATGTATTAAATCAGTTTGTTTATTCAACAACCTGTACAAATTTCCCTCAGTCTTTTGCTCAATTCGATCAGATTTTTGGAGATGAGTTTCAAGAGAATATGGCTCTCTTAATGTTTACAGAGATACCTTGTGTCTTCACGATTGAAGAGCATACATGACCCTATACCATACCTTGTGAGGTTGGCCCTGAAAAATTTCTACATATAAATGCAGGATTAATTGAAAACCAACAAGCACAGTTGCTTAAAGTTCTTAAGAAACAAGATGGAGCATTTGCATGGGAATTCAAATATATTTCTATTAAGTTTTCTACTTGTTTCTTTTTATTTAACTTTCTTTATTAAGTTTTCTACTTGTTTCTTTTTATTTAATTTTCTTTATTAAAGTTTTTCTACTTGTTTCTTTTTATTGAATTTTCTTTATTAAGTTTTCTACTTGCTTATTTTATTAAGTTTTCTACTTGCTTATTAATTAGGTCTTCCTTGCATCTTAGTTTCCAATTTAAACATTAGTTGTTAATAGTATATTTTTCAGTTTAAAGTTATTTACTTATAGAATAAATTGTCAATTATTTAGTTTAATATTTTGTTCCGATTTAATTACCTTAATAATTGAATTCTTAGTAGTTTGACTCGGTTTTTCATTTTGAAGGATCTTTTGATCTTTTGTTTGTTAAAATATTTCCACGACACCATAGGAACCCCTCTACCTTCGCATATATTTTGTGTCAACTCTAATCCTACCAACCCAGGTCGATAATTAAATATTAGGTGAATTAATCTAGACGTTATAACACACCCAACATTTTTGGCGCCATTGTCGTTAAGTCTTCCTTGCATCTTAGTTTCCAATTTAAAGATTAGTTCTTAATAGTATCTTTTTCAATTTAAAGTTATTTACTTATAGAATAAATTGTCAATTATTTAGTTTAATATTTTCTTCCAGTTTAATTACCTTAATAATTGAATTCTTAATAAAATAAGCAAGTAGAAAACTTAATAAAGAAAATTAAATAAAAAGAAACAAGTAGAAAACTTAATAAAGAAAAGTAAATAAAAAGAAACAAGTAGAAAACTTAATAGGAATATCTTTGAATAATGTCCTACAAGTCTCTTTCAGTAATCACACAATGAAAAAAAAGAATAACCTGGAAACATACTAAGGATAACACATATAATGCTGAATTTTACATGCAAACGGATAAATCAATACAAAAGCGTAAACACAAAACAATACATCTATAAAGAGAAATCATAAACAAATTCAAGAAACAAAACAAAAAATAGCTTAACACATATTCAAGGTGAAAAAGAAGTAAGGTAACTTTTAATAAATAACCTAAAACAATCCAATTTAACTTTAATGTTAAATAAAACTATCATCTAACTATCTCAGCCAAAGCATACTTCAAACATTAAAGAAACAGAACTGAAAACAATCTCAAAACACATTAAAAACACTAAAAACGAAACTATGGACTGAATGACAAACTGAACTATAGGTCTGAAAGGGGTGGTCGAATGGCAATTTAACTAGGTTGTCCGAATGATAGTCTACACAATTAAAATGACAGAAATTAACCTAAATGATCTAATCTTTAGCTAAATTCGTGCATATGTAAATCTAATGCATAAAGACAATAAGTAAACCTACGTATTAAACAAATTGAACAATGAAATGAACTTAAACAAATTCATGAACATAAAGAAATCATTGCATGTTAATAAACAAACTGAAATTCAAATTGCATAAACTTGGAACATAAAGGAAATAAACAGAACTGAAATTATATTCTATCTAATTGCAAATACTGAACCATAAACTGGAAATGAAAGGACTGAAAGTAAATTTGAAAGCAAACTATGCGCGTAGTTAACTATCTAATTTCAGAAATAAAATTGCATTTACAGGAAATAAATGAAATAATAAAACAAACTAGAATTTAAACTACCTACAACAGAAATGATGAAAGAAATAAACAAGAAAGGAAACCTCTGATTGATGAGGGGCCCTATCGGCAATCAAGGGTGGTGATTGGCTAATGCTTACTCAAACGCAATCATAAACAACAAAGCATACAACTCTTTATTCAAACGATGGAACAGAAATACAGAATTCTTCTCCAAAAATGACTGTCTAACAAGTAAAATGATCAACTCCTAACTCCGCACAAGAAGTTGTTTATATACAACGTTTACAAAGATGAGAAATTCGACCCTTTAGTGGTCAACTGCTCTCTAAATTTAGTCAAACATAAAGGCGTTTAACTGATAAAACTCCAACACACGGGAGCTTCCTCCTTCAGTGCACGTCGGCTCTCTTCATTAGACGATGTAACGCATAGGCTCCTTCTTCAACGTGGTCGGTTCTCTTCAGCATGCGTGATGTGGTGCACAGTTCCTTTCTTAGCACAGCAGGTGGACTGGTGGCGAGCAGATGCAACGTACACAGCAAATCTTCTAAAACACATGTTAAATACATCAACCCAACGTGTGGTTTGTTGTTGAAGTGTCGAGCAGGGGCGGCGTGATGGCAAATCATCTAGAAGTGGGATTTTCCATCATTCAAATGCATGGACAGTAAACAGTTCGCATGATGTTTCAATGTTTTAATGCCTAGAATCAGTTCTCAACGGCGCGTAGTCTAGTTAGCAATCTTGACGGAAAGCTAAACAGCGATCTAGATCGGGAGCTGGATATGCGAGCACAGATCTAGGCTGAATGTGATGTCTATTTGTTGGTGCGCTTAAGGACTATGGTCTGTAGTAACAATATTTAAATGCCTAGAAACTTGCCAACAAGTTTCACGCGGCAAGATGGATGACGAGCTGGACGTGTTGTGCACATGGCAAGCTAAATGCGTGTTTGTTGTTAATTTGTCCAAAAAGATTATATATCCTGCAAACAAATATATAAATCAATTAATATATCAAATGTGCTTCAATAATGTCAATTTTAATTAAATAAAAAGAGCTTTGAACTTGGATAAATGGACTTGTAAGGACTCGAAGTTGCTTGGACTTAGTGAGATAATCTCATTCTCCCGTTGATTTCCCCTCGCTTCATCTTTTTTTCCAAACAAATTTTGAATCTTCTTCCATATTTCATTTCGTGATGTCAATCCATCAAGATGGAAAAGAAGGTCTCTGGAAATATTAAGACACACGAGACCATAAGCCTCATCCCTCCTATTGTACCCCTAGATATTCTATGCTACTGCATTAGGATCATCATCAGTTTCCATGGTCACCCTGAAGATTCCCTTGCTCCTCATCAGAATCTCCATTTGTGCCTTCAATTTGAATTAGTTGAATGGAGTCAAAATGATGTGTTGAGATTGATCCATTTCTTTAGCAACTGCTCCCTAAGTAGACTGGATGTGCTCCTTAGGAGAGTGATGATCGATACTGCAATAGAAAAAAGAGAGGATAACAATAGATCTAAGGGATATATGATACCATGTGGAAATTAATCCTAGTCTTAGTACAATTGAACTCACAAACAATTTCTAGAACACATGCAAAGATCCACTCAAAATTGGAGACTGAAATCGGTACATAACACTAACTTTAATTGCATAAGTGTACACCATCCAACATTATAAAAGAATAGGTTGTCCAAATATATAATTACATCATGTATTTGAATACCTAAGGAGGCAAGTTGAATCCTCACAATTGGCAGGCTTACTAAAAGTCAAAAATCCCCCTATGTGCATAAAACACTTTCCAAATCAGTCCAATAAGCTCACGAATTAGCTGAATAAGGAATGGCATCCGATGAGTTATGGAAATTGAATAATATCATGCTTTCAAAAGAGAAAAATATTGAGGATGAGTTGCTCAAAAGACAATGCAGTTTCCATGTGACTAGCTTTCACCTTGTTTACCTTAAAGCTACTGAAAAATAGTCTATGTGTGGATAACAAAGAAAGGTGCACATACTAAATTGGGCAATCTGTATAGTTGGAAGAATATTATCCAAAATATGTGAAAGGCACTCATGTATGTATTCATGGAAATTTTTGACCAAGTGATGCAAGTGGATGCCAGCTAGCTAGTCTAGAACCTAAAAAATTAATCAAGAATATTAATAAATATATCCTAAGTATGGGAATGGGTTTTTAATTATTCTAATAGTTGGCTAACAAAAACATCCCAAATATTTATTTCTGGGGCTTCACCCCCGGACCCCCCAACTGAGGGGGATGGTCCCCCCCCCCCCCCCCTCACCCCTTCTGGGATAAGTTCACAATAAAAATAGGGTACAAACATAGCTGAACAATAACATCTATGAATCATGAATATTAGGCTCAACAACCAACAATCTCCCACTTAGAGACTGATTACAATAACTCTGTTGCTACTACACTTGTTGTACTATGCTCTAAACCTTGGACCTGACGAATTTCTCGACTTCAACTTCTTGCTTGAAGGCCAACTGAAACCGATCATGAACTCATTTTCTCTCCGGTTACTACCTTTTTCAACATGTCTACAGGATTATGGCTAGTGTGTATATTTTCCAACTTCAACAGTTCATCTTCCAGGACAAACCGTATGAAATTGTACTTGATTTATATACCTTTAGTCTTGGAATGGAAGGTTGAGTTATTTGCAATATCAATGGCACTCTAGAAGTCACTATACAACTTTCTATTCTCCTTCTTCCTACCCAATTCCTCCATGAACCTATGCAACCAAATCATCTCCTTACTAGTCTCTATAGAGGAAACATACTACGCTTTTCTTGTTGAAAGTGCAACAATCTTTTGTAGTTTTGAAATCCAACTCATTTGCGTTCCACCTACAGTAAAAAAATACCATGTGGTGCTCCTTCTGTTGTATTTATCACATGTCATATATGTATCAACATATCTATGTAGAACAATGTCTAAACCTCCAAAACATAATGCATTAAAAGTGGTACCTCTCAAATACCTGAGAATTCATTGTACTGCCCTCCAATGCTCTTTACCTGTATTGTTCATCTACCTTCTCACAACTCCCCCTGCATGCGAAATATATGGTCTTTTTCACACCATGGAATACATCAAGCTACCGACTGTTGATGAATAAGGAACCTTGGACATGCCTTCTATATCCTCCTGTGTCTTGGGATACATCTCCTTACTTAGTTTGAAATGGTTGGACAAAGGTGTACTAACTGGTTTTTCATTGTGCATTTTAAACCTCTCCAACACCGTTTCTATGTACTCACCCTGATACAATGTCAATTTGCGATTTTTCTTGTCTCTTATTATTTTCATACCAAGGATTTACTTTGCAGTACCCAAATCCTTCATCGCAAATGATTTAACCAGTTTCCTTTTGAGCACATTTATATCATGCATGTTAGACCCTGCAAAAATCATGTCATCCACATACAATAACAATATAATATATCTTCCATTATCTAGCCTCTTGAAATAAACACAGTTGTCAGAATGACATCTACTATAACCATGTTCTTTCATAAACTTATCAAATTTCAAATACCATTGTCTTGGAGCTTATGTCATGCCATACAATCTCTTCTTCAACATGCAACCCAAATTCTCCCTCCCTTTGACCTCATACCCTTATGGTTGTTGCACATAAATATCTTCCTCCAAATCCCCATGGAGAAATTTCGTTTTTACATCTAACTATTCAAGATGCAAATATTCTACCACCACTAGACTTAAAATAGTCCTAATTGAATTCATTTTAACAACAGGAGAAAATATTTCATCAAAGTTTATACCTTTCTTTTGTGCAAACCCATTTAAAATAAGTCTGGCCTCCTACTACTTCTTGCCTCCTTCTTCTTACTTCAACCTATAAATGTATTCTACAATTATCTTTATCTACAGGAAACTCAACCAAATCCCAAGTCGGGTTTCTTACCAATGAGTCCATCTACTCATTCATGCCTTGCTCCCACTTCTTTCTAGTTTCCACCTACATGGCTTCTTCATAACATTCTAGTTCACTGAAACCAGTCATCAATAAATAATACATTGAAGGAGAGAATCGTTCATGTGTGCTACTTAACCTAGTAGATCTTCGTACACTTGTAGGAGTTTGAGGTACCTTCTATTGTTCTTGATTTTTGGTACCTTTGTAACTTCATTTTCTTTGATCTCATCAAGCACTGTGTACTTTGTGTTTTCCTTTTCCTCTTTCTTTACCTGCAACTGATCTTCATACATAACCTTTTCAATTTGTTATCACTCAAAATTTATCGTTTGGTTGTGGAAGGATAGTTCCAAAGTAACCTTTCAAACCAACCTTTAGGAAGAAAGTTGGCTTCTTTCCTACCAGAGAGGGCACTCTCAACAAATAGATACAATGACCAAAGATATTTTTATATAAACAAAATCGATGATGAAAATGGATGAAATAAGAGGATACCATTGGGAATGGAGTCAAAATCGTGATTTTTTAAAGATAAACAGCTTCACAGAGGTGGGATCTCTATTATTTTACAATCAAGTTCTTGATTTTTGGGGGTAAAAGAGGAAGGATGAATAGTCCATTAATATGGGCATCAAATGAAGATTAATCCAATATTAACTTTAGAGGAAAATATGTTTGTGAATACTTGAATCCTATGAACCAGATCATATGAGTATAAATTCTGATCCAACACACTCTTATTCAAGCATGAAAAGATAACACAATGTAAATAGATAACAGGAAAAACATTCACAAGAGAAAATACATATTGTAAAAACAACAACGTGAGAATCTTTGCTTTGAAAATTTCTTGCTTGGCTCTGCAAAAATTTTATTAACCTGAAAATGCTCAGTTACAAAATGCTTCTCATTCTCATGGGTTCCAACCCAAATTACATTTCAAAACATGCATTTATACATCAAAAATCTCCTAGAGCTAATACCTAACTACCTATTATCTAAGAATAGGCTTCTTGTAACTGCCTTATTACATCTGTGAAATAACTAAAAACTAATTTCACTAAATATTAGAAAAAATTTAATTCCAGATTGAAGTGGACCTTGATACTCTTTGCTCGAGCATTCTACATGAAGATCTTCATTGATGTTACTTATATTTATCCTCCTGAATTTTTCAAGTGTCTTCCATTGATCTTCAGAAGGCACTTCATGACTTGTCATTTATTTGGCCAAAACTCTCAACTCCACATGATCCACATAAGAAATAGGAGTCAGTTTGGAACCTATCATTTTGGATAGGTCCAAAATTTAACAATCCATAGCTATTTTATCAATTATAACCTTCCCAGTCAGAGACTAAGTCATATCGTCAAATTTCTTATCAGCCATTCTATCTTGAACCAATAGAACTTGATAATCAGATTGAGATATAAATTTACCATCCTCATCCCAAAAAGAAGGAAGTCCCTTCTGAAATAGCTCTGTAAATAAGCCTTTAAAAGACTTTACTTGTTGTAACATTTGATCAACCTTAGCATGGACACTCTCAACATGGTGATGCTTTAAAATAGCTTTCCTTACCCAAGTCATTACTGTGATTTTTTTTTATGCCCATTGTTTTCAATTCCTCTTCTGATTTTTTCTTTGATGCCCATTGTTTTCAATTCCTCTTTCATGACTGTACTTCTTTGTCTTTCTATACTAATCACAACATCTTTATCTTTTATAAAATTCAAATAGGGTCTCATTTTTGTAGTCTCGGTGATAATCATATTCCAAATAAGATGCCTGGCCCCCTGAACTGGAAATTGTCCTAGAAATTTTTCTGTAATATTTTTATTCTTCTCAAACAACTCTTTACTTTTATTCTCAAAAAAAATCCTTTCTTATTTTTTCTTATTAATTGCCTCGGTCGATTTCTGGTTTTCTTCCTTCAATCATTTGATCTCTTCATATTTCAAGCTAACTTGAGACATGGCTCAAAATATACTATCTGTACTTGGTCCTACACTTGATTGGCATGTTTCAAACTTCTTTTTCTTTTCCTTCTCTTCTCTTCCCTTCTCCAAAATCATTTGATTCTCATTCAAAACATCATTTGTAGCTATAAGGAAAGTTATTTACTTCTCCCATTGACCCTACTCTTCATCAAATTTCAACAATTTGGATTTGCTATCATTCAATTCTTGGAACAATGAATCCTTTTCTTTCTCCAAAATTGTTAACTCAGATGACTGAATTAATGAAGTGGCTGGAATTTTTAGTTTATTTTTAATGGATAGTGTTCTCTTTTTCAATGAACATTTTCTTTGTGGATTGTGTCATGTTCGGTTCACTATCCATATCTAGACGATCACCTTGGATCTTTTTAATCTGCTGCTAATCATTCTTACATTCAATCTTCTCCTGTTTCAGTTGATTTTTTAATCTTGACATTGTGGACTGCAACTTAGAAACTTTCAAAGTGGCTTTCAACAAGTCAGTGTAAATTACCTCTCCAGTCTGCTTGTGTAAATGAATTTTTTCTGGAACAAGATTCTTTTGCAAATTGAGGCTCATTTTCAAAACATTGTCATGAGTAGTTGTTGATAAATTCAAATTATTTTTCACATGATCCTTATAGTGATCAATGAAACCTCTTTATTTGAAATATCCCTCACTTAAGGAAAAAGATTTAAATCTTTTAGAAAAGAATACTTCTTAACTTGTCCATATCTAGTATAAAATTCATTTGTGGACTTGTACCTATCACTAGAACCAGCCTCACGTGCCTCTGCAAAAATGTACTCTTGAATTTGAAAGACTGGGCCTTGAAAGTTTTTCTTCTATTTAATCTTCTTGTCTTCAACTTCAACCATTTCTTTGCCTGAATCTACTCTTGGTCTGTTTCCAGACTCTTGGTCTTCATATTAAATCTCAGTTGTTTCTGAAAAGCTTATCTTCCCAATAATTTCATCTTTACTGGGAGTTGGTATTATCATGGCAGCAGATTTCATTATGTAAAAGGGATTTTCTTGTGAACTTTTTGAGATTTCTGCACTTGGTTGCTATTCCATCAAATTAGCTCTTTCAGCTAATCCATGTATCTCCTGGTGTTCAAATGCTTTGTTTGTATTCTATTCTCTCCTCTATGATATGATATGATAAGGGTCATAATTGATCTTTGTGGCCTTCAGAAAATTCAAGTCCTACAGCAAGCCCTCAATCACTGGGAGATCATCTATATTTTTCACAGTAAAAAGGACCCACCGAAAACTTGATTTCTAAAGATTTTCTGAAATTCAAAAATTGCTCATTCTCCACAATGATCTTATGTCTGATCTATTCCAAGGAAATAATTTTGGGTGTCAAAAATGTAGGTAAAATGTAAGGCTCATGGACAAAACCATATACTATGATAATAGTATGTTCCTTTAAAACAAAAGTCTCCAACTCTTCTATCAGGGCTGAATTGCAGAACTTCTTCTATTTCTGGTAGAACTCTGAGTAGCTTATCTTAAAAAATTACTATGTACACTTTTGAAATAATCAGGTTCATATAATTGAAAATTTTGTTTCTGGTCCCATAAGTGAACACTATCTCTAGGAACTGTAAATTTTCTTCATTGGAGAATAGAAACATCTTGACCAAATAGGACTGAAATATGAAATGTCTAGTCATGTGGAAATTCACTAGCTATGAAAGAATATTTTCAGGTAGCAATTCATAAAAGTTAAGGCAATAGTATTGATTGGACTCAGAATCAAAGTGATGCATAATCAACTTAAACAACGAACTCAATAAAACATTAGGGACAAACCTATTTCTATCCAACCCCAAAAAATAACTCAATAGGGAGAGGACCCACTGTGACTCTTGATTAAACAGGTAAATATGAAGAGGGAAACACTCATTGTCAAATGAAATATCAAGTTTTAGGATTTTTCACACAAAAGATTCCTTCTCGTCTACTGTAGCATGTCTGTATAGTTCAATTACACTTTCCTCCATAAAATATTGCATGTTTTTTGGAAAATGACTGAGGAACTTATAATGCATTTCTAATGACCAGGGAATTAATGGGGCAAAGTATTTTAAACCGGTTAGAATCCATTATAACTTGTTGTCAACGATAATAGTTGGATGCACACCATGCAACAAAATATGGAAAATTGAGGGTTTGGTATGGACATAAATAATAAAAATGGGATCTATGGACATTGTGTACATCAAATCCTTGTGTTTCTAAGGTTTTTAGACTATTCTTTAACTCATGCACAGGTCCAAAAGATAACACTGTTTCAAAAACATATTCATCCCTGTCTTCAAATATTTCCTCTAATTTATTGAAATCCCTACCATGTGCTTCGACTTCAACTTCTCATTCCATTTTTAAAAATACTTGGCGGGTTAAGATAGGTGGCATACCTAGAAAATGATGGCTAGAAAGAGCAGGTTTGACTCGGCTTCCAAATCTGCAGGCACATTTTTCCTTGAGCGCAAAAAGACAAATGTCATATTTCAACATGAATTTCCCTTATATAATATTCCAGAGCAGTTTCGAGATTGTGGGAGGTGGTTTCTGTTAATTTTAGTGAAGCATGGATCCTTAGGCTTGAATGAAAGCAATGTGAAGAGAAAGTTGCAGAAGAGTGAACAATTCAATGTAAATTGATCAATAGATGCATGGCATAAATTACACACACAGGAAGAAAAAAATGGTCATCATAACATTACATGAATAATCATTTATGTCGTTGTAATACAATAATCATATAATAGGTAGAGTTTGAATTCCTTATGGAGGATTCGAATTAACCAACTCAAACTGACTCTGGTTCTAACTCGGTGTGGGAAAAACACCACTAGAGCTCACTAATGCAACGCTGGATCACTGAACCACTCTACAATCATTTAACTAGTGAGGGTAGGTGAGAAAATGCGCCCTACCTCCCTTAAATCATGCAATTTGGAACTAGGATGACTAAGAGTGATCTAACTTATGGGAATTGGATCATAACTGAACGTAATTGAATACCTACTAGGGTCAACTGTTGGAGACTTCTTTTGGCACTCCGAGTGGGTTCCTAAATTATAGGGATTGGTCTCCCTGGAGCTCCTAAACTTGTGCAGACATGATCAATGAGTGGTAGGTGGCCCATAGGTGTGTCCCTGTGCACTTGTGAAGTGATAATGGCCTCCTAATCTAGGAAAAATAAAAATATACTATGTGGTCAAATGGAGGATCAATTAATAATCCTAACACCCCCCCCCCAATCCTAACTTAGACAACCTATGCCCTGTAAATTAAGG
The DNA here is from genome assembly GCA_001517045.1 of Pseudotsuga menziesii. Classification (NCBI taxonomy): domain Eukaryota; kingdom Viridiplantae; phylum Streptophyta; class Pinopsida; order Pinales; family Pinaceae; genus Pseudotsuga; species Pseudotsuga menziesii. The sequence goes on from LPNX010290620.1 coordinate 76,117, forward strand.
CCAATGGTCACCATTTACATTATTCATCCATGTAAAACGAGGAAAAAAGGGAAAAACACATTAGGAAAATCCTTCCCCAAAAATGGACATGAAAGGTAAACCAAATATGCTCTCCCAACTAAATGATTATTGTTAACCCAAAAATTCCCCACATAGCTCTCAATGGCCTACACCACCCAAGGACACCATCTCACAACATTCATTTCACTCCATAAGACCTTCCATTTGACCCCCACACCTCCAAAAGAGCCCAAGGATGAAGAAAAGGGCTAAAAGCCCCAAAAAAGAGCCCAAAATAGACCCCCAGGAGCTAAAGCCCTCAAAAAGGGGCTAAAACCCTGAAAGGGGCTAAAGTTAGGGCGAAAGGGGCTAAAGTTAGGGCTAAAGCCCTCAAAAAGGGGCTAAAACCCTGAAAGGGGATAAAACCCTGAAAGGGGCTAAAGTTAGGGCTAAATCCCTTGGAAAAACTATAAAAGGAGGGTGGGGGGTCACTCTCAAAACACTCCTCACTTCCCTATTGTTATGCTACCCGTGGATGCTTTGAGACCTCTTGCTCTCAAACCACCCACTCTCCCTCTCCTCCATCTCCATATCATTAAGCCATTACTTCCCAACCAAGAGAGAGGTGCTCCCATGAGCTAGGGCAAGGTGGCCCATTTCCACCTAAGTGAGGTATAATCTCTTTTTATGTTTGTCTTATTGTTTTTACTTTCTAACCCTCATCTTTATTTGCAGGTTTTTCATTGACATTGTTTGCAGGTTTTCTCCATTGTAGCTTAGGTTTGTTTTGCAGGTTTTCGAGGTGGAACCATAACCTACTGTGTGCAGAGGGGTTCAACAATGCTCCATCATCTCTCCATTTATTTTCTGTTATTAGCTCTTAGATCCAGTTTACTATTGTAGCCATTTGCTTAGATTAGCTTAGTTTCAATTCGCAGCTCTGTTTATGTTATTTTCCCTTTCGTTTTTTTTTGTTTTCAAAGAGTAGGAACCTACCCTTGTGCCCTATAGGCACAAGGGAGCCATTCCTACTCCTGTAGTGAGGAGAAATCCTTGCTACAGCTTTGGCGACTCCCCTGGGTCGATCCCACAGGATCCCTGGGCCAAAAATCTCAAATTTTCAAGTTTTTTCCTTTGTACCCTAGTTTTCAAAAATCTTAGTTTAGATCTATTTAAATATTCTTTATTTCTTATTTTAGTCAGTGTCGAAGCCTCTGCTAGGCCGAGCCGAGTCAAACTGACCCCAGTACCAGTTACTGTCGGCCAGATCTGAGCTTGCATCACCAAAAAACCCCTTTCCAAAGCGGGTCGCTCTTATCAGGGGAAAAGGTGAGACTGGGGTGCACTTAATCCCTAGACAGGCGTGCCCAGGGTGTACTTAATCCTCAAACAGGCACAACTTCATCCCAGGAGCTCAAGTTGCGGCTATTTTCGCATTTTGTGCGACCCCCTCGCTCATTTCTGGAAAAATCTCGCGGCCCCTTCGCAGGATTTGGTCAGAAATGTGCGGCCTGTCACACATAAGCTGTATTTGAGTTTAATTAGCAGTAATTTTTAGTTTCAAAGGACTATCAGTGTGGCCCAGCCGCCTCTGTCCACCATTGTAGGTCTCTTTTAATTCCAGTTTTCATTTTTTGCAAATAAATCCATGAGCAATGTGTATATGCTAAATCAATCATTAAGGCTTAATAAAATCAACTAGTCTAAATAAAAGTAACTTAAAATTAACCATCTTGCTGCCCCATTCCTCCTCTACCCAGTCATCACCCTCCGGGGTATTATGGGATACGACGAAGGGTAAGCTCGTACAGATCTAAGCACTCCATGGTATTTTTCCCAAACCACTAAAACCAGGTGACCTGGAAGGTAGAGGGGGTAGAGAAGGAGGGATTCTCACGGCGCTGAGCGTCCTCCCTATTGACCAACCTAGCACTTGAGAGGTGACCTGAGGATCTACGGATGGGCTTAGTCCCATTGTGTTGAGAGCCCAGCACCTTCTCTTGGTTCAAGAAGAATATCACTGAGAGGTAGACATTTAGTTAGGCCAACAATTCAGGGTTAATCACCATACTTGCTTACAAATTTATTTTTATGTTTGCATACAAAACCATGATATGAACTCTACCATGAATTCATAAACCATATTGCAAACCAAATACTAGAACAAACAAGCAAACCAACACACCATACCAAATAATTAACCCAACTCAGTTTATGACGCTGAGTAAGACTTAAAATTTACCAAATTTACACTAAGTTCAATCAATTATGCAGTCTTTGAGGACATAAGTCCTTGACTGCTTCAACTGTGGGAAGTACTTCAGCTTTTCCCGGAAACTCATTGTGAGGAGTACCATAGGAACCCCAAAGTAGCTGGCCGCTGAGAGGAATTTCCAAGAGAAACGGGCAACGACCCTTTCTGATTGAGTAGAAACACCCATGAGGAACAAGCCAAGCACTGTCTTTTGGCAGTCTTGGTGGCCGAGAGACCACCTTCAGCCAATAGGAAGCCATTGAAACCAGGGTCCAAATTTCATACCCACCAGTTTCATACACAAAAGCAAACACAATTGATCCTCCACGATCCTCCTCACGTCTGAGAGGCGAACCACCACCATTTGAAACACTCAATTGGCACCATCGTAGCCGTTATTAGCGATCTCCCACACCATCAAAGGGTCACACAGCCTCTAATTCTTATTCAGACCCATATCAGTCTAAACCAGACCTCCACACCGCACCATCAAGCTTCATGGCTAGTGCAAACTCGGATCCATTTTTCAGTCTAACCTTAGCAAGTGGACCCGTGTCCACATCACAACCTGTCACCCACAACTTGGCAAGCAGTCCAAGCACAATCATGCATGCTGTCATTAGCCAATTTCCACCACCAATAGTGACCAACCAAGCTAGCCCAGTGGTAACAAATGGGGGCAGTGGCCCCTCCACACACATTGTCCCCCTGCCACACAGGGGGGCAGTCCATCGTCCACCCACATTCCCCCTACTGTAATACATGGGGGAAATGCCCCCGCTACCCATGCCATCCCACCCACAACACTTGGGGGCATTGGCCCATCCGCCATGGTGCCACCACAAGCAACCCCAGCCATACAGATGCATTACGCACCTGCAAACCCCACCCCCATTGTAGCCCCATCCCACATCAACTTGGGGTCAAATCTTCCCTTCATGGCTCATCTGAACTTGCATGACTTGGCTAGATTAATGAATGATCCCATCCGCCACCAAGATTTATGGCCACCCATGCCAATGAAGCTACCATCAGACATCCCAAAGTTTGAAGGAAAAGTCGGGGAATGTCCCCAAAATCATATAATGACATTCCATCTATGGTGCTCATCCAACAGCATCGTAGATGACTCCATCAGGCTGAGGTTGTTCCAATGCACCCTTACAAGTGTCGCAGCCAAATGGTACATTGAGCTGCCACAAGCCAAGTACCCTGACTTCAACTCCCTCTCCTTCATGTTCCTATAGTATTTCCAACTCCCTGTCAGATATGACGAGGAGGTGGAGATCCTGCTATCCTGTTGCCAAAACACTGCCACTCACATCACTGATCATATCCATGAGTGGCGACGGCGCCATAGCTTGTGTAAGATCCAACTTGATGACAAGATCTTCTTGGATTGGTTCCTCAAGAGTTTGCTCCCGCCCATCGCAAAGGACGTCGCATCTGAACGTCCCCAATCTAAAGAAGAGGCCATACTGAAGGCACAACAATTTGACCTCATCTATGCCCAGTCGGAATACTTGTACATTATCATCCCATATGCTCCTCGTCCGAGTACCTCCTACCGCGATGCACCGGGGGCATCCCACATAGCAGATGACATCATAGGGTCAGTCTCCCAACAACCACAGCCTCGACCGACACCACCTGTCGTTACACCCCAACCAAGCAACACTGCTAATGTTGCTTACCAAAACCAAGCTCCGAACTATGCTAGAATGATGTCCCATTCTGGAGCAACAACCTCTTATGCACAACCTGCGCCACTACAGCAGGCTCAAGCCATGGCTTGGCCAACACAATAGTATGTGGGGAAAATTCCCACATTCATGGCACCACCACCCCCACAAATATACTATGCACCACCAGTGCAACAAGTTCAAGCCCCTGCCCCCGCTCCACCCGCTCCATTGGGACAGGTGTTCGCACAACAAAATCATCCCAACCAGCCTACCCCCAATAATCAACAAGGGAAAGCTAGAAACAATCGGCCCCACAACCAAGGCAATAACCAACCGCAGGGAGGCGGTCAGCAACTGAACCCTCCCAATAATGTCGTAGCTAACCGGCTAGCCAAAAACCCCCCACGGCAGAATGCACCAAGACGCAACGCTCTGTTGCACACAAACCAACCTTGTACACTCTGTGATGTTTATGGGAATTACACATTTGAGTGTCCCCTCATGGCTCGCGCTAAGCAGGCCATTCAAAATGAGGCCCAACAGGCCGCCAATGCCCCCACTCAAGCCCAACCCAACTAGGCACCACACGGACCTCCTCCCATGGTGCTTCAAAACCCACTACCAGTCCAAGGATTGGTGGCAACTGCTCCCCCTCCCCAAGCCAATCCCAACGCTCCGGGGGCACCTCCCACAGCCGAAACAGGTGTTCACCACCTGATGACCATGACCACTGAAGAGGTCAACTTACAGACTAGACGAAATCAGTATGGTACCACCACCGAACCTGTTGACTCATCAACAACATCCACGTCTAAGACAACCAACCTACCTCTACAGTTACCCCCATTCCCGCACCCCCCCATATGCAAAATTTCCAATAATGCCATAGCTAGAGCTGCAGTCAGCTAGAGCATTGTGGATGATTTGGCCCAAATGCCAACCACCATGTCCACTCTTGACGTACTTAAAACATGCCCAATGCAGTGAAAATCCCTACTAGCCGCTCTAGGGGTAGTAGACCCCTCCGATTCCAAGCTAATCACATTTGACACAGAGAACAGAGAGTCGTGCATGCCCTCCACTATCGCCTTCCAAATATCGGTATCCATCTGGAACTTGGTTGTGCACCGATGCATAGTGGATGAGGGGGCATCCATGTGCGTCATGTCTACCTTGGTTTGGCAGAATCTTGGATCACCGATTCTGCAACTGTCCTCCACGACTCTGCAGGCTTATGATGGACATCCCACTAAATCCCAAGGAATCCTCCCCCATGTCCCTATCACATTAGCTGGGAAGATAGTCCTGATCGACATTGAGGTCGTCAACGCTCAACTAGATTAGAACCTCCTCCTTGGGAGGAGTTACATGTACGCCATGCGAGCTGTCACGTCAATTGTCTTCCACCTCATGATGTTCCCCCACGAAGGGAAGATTGTGACAGTTGACCAGCTCACCTATCATGATCCACAAGGGTTAACAGCACCTTCCAACGTTATCCCTACCATCACCACCACTGAGCCACAAGGGGTGACCACACACGCTAATGTCATCCCTACAACCAACACTGTGGTTGAAAACACACCAGTCTCCCCACAGTTGAATGTGGGCCCTGGGTTGTTTATCGATCCCACCATGACAGATCCTTTCCCATTGGTGTCACCACCACCAACACAAAAGTAAACTGCGGAATTGTGCATGGTCTCATCAAGCACCATTGCACCCAAACAACAAACGCAGCCGTATCCCCAGCCCCAACCACAACATCGTCCACAACCGCAACGCTAACAGTAGCTGCAACATCACCCACAGCAGCAGCATTACGCGCAGCCACAACCACAACCTCACCCCCACATGCAACCAGCTGGGAGTTATGTGGGCTCATCTCCGGTCCATATAATTCCCATCCTATTTCCCCCACCTGGTGTCATGAGGAAGCCGGTCATGGCCACCTTAAGCCTATCCAATTTTACGTTGGCGATCCCGATGTGGTATCTAGATCCACCAGCTCAACCAGCAATTCCCCAGGTTGTGTTAACTCTGGTGCAACCTATTGCGATTGAGTCCCACCCCCCACCTGGTCCGCATAAGCCAACCGTCGCACCCGTACCTGCACTGCCCCAACCCAAAAGGGCTAGGGGAAAGAACACCAAAGCCACCACAGAACCACGACAAGTCCCACTTTGTGCCGTTTGCGAACAACAAGGCCATCCAACTCAGAACTGCCCTGAAATCCCAGTGATCCGTGCGCATCTGGATGCCATGGATACGAACGAAAACATCCCCGTGGTTGAACTCCCAACTGCGCCACTAGTCAAGAACAAGGCATTGAGGACAAACCATGCTTGTGCCCTTTGCGGCTTGTATGGACATTACTCCCACCATTGCCAAGACCTTCCCGAATTTTGAATGGCTCTTGCTGACCTTCGTCACCATTCCCTTCAGTCTTAGATCACCTTGATCGAAGAAGTCCATCCCCCACCTCCTTCTTCAGACACCATGTCCATTTACATGATGTCCAGTTCAACTGACCCACTTGTCTCCACCATCACTGACGGTCCATCAGACCTGTCTCTTCCGTTGTTTCCGCAGCCATAGTCACAACCTCAGTTGCAACCTCAACCTTAGTTACCAGGGAAACAATGGGGTTCATTCCCGATCAACATGATCCTTTTTCTTTTTCTTTTCCTTTTCTTTTTCCTACCATCCAGGATCGTGAGTAAGTGTACCTTGGCAACCCTCCATCTATAGGATTTCACACTAGGAGATCCTCTGTGGTACCTTGAACCACCTACCATACCTCTCAGGCCCCAGGATGTGTTGACTCATGTCCAGTCAATTGAGATGATGTTGCACCTACCTCCAGGTCCATCAAAGACTCCTCCCGTCTCTAGGCCTGCCCCTCTTCCTCCAACAGAGACCGGGGGCAAGGCCACAAAAACCACAACCAATACCATTTACATGGTCTCTAGCACCAGTTTCCCTTCTGTCTCGTCGGTCGTGGAAGATCCACCTAATCTATCCCAGCACCACCTATGCAACGACGGAGAGATCTGTAAGACCACCTCTGGTTTTACCCCATTCCCTTTAAACCATAGTGTGGAATCGGCTCTTCCCATAATAGACCAGATTCCATCACCCCACCTTGCCAATGACCTTCGTCTCAGCAAGGGGGCACACCTCTTCATTGACTCTGATGGACAACTCTTGGAGAACCCCCGCAACGGGCTCTACCTCAATAGATTTTACGCTTAACATCACCAATGATTCGCTTCATTTTCTTTTCTTGTTTTTCAACGTTTTTTAGCACAAGTCAGGGCAGCACCATTAGCTGCTAATCCAAAGTCACCCAGAACATGTTCAAGACACCTATCACACCTCTGGGATCACAATTTTCATCTCTTTATGAGACCATTGTCTCATGTTTAAAAATTCAATTTCGGGACCACCTCCCACAAGTCACCTTGACTCACGAACCATGACATGATGATGCAAGTGTCTATGGACTGGTACTCGTATCACACTGCCCGACCGCTACTCATACAAGTTGTCGGGCCACCACCCGTTAAGGATTGTACTATAATTTTACTTTTTGTATTTATAATTGTCTTTTTCACCACACCTTACACGGACATCTGGACCATAGTCCACAAAACCCTTTGTTTTTCTTCCATATATTTGACATAGAAGTGTCCTCAGGCCCCTACCCGTTAAGAAATGTAATTTTAGCTTTTATTTTGTATTTTTAACACATAGATTGTCTTTTCTCTTTACCGCACCTTACGCGGACCTGTTGACCACTGTCCACAAAACGATTTCTTTTTTTGCACATATTTGGCATATAAATGCCTCCGGACTTGTACTTACATCGCATGTGGTCAAGTCCGTCCACATTAACACACACACATGCTCTCCTGACCTCTATCCAAGAGCCACCTCGGTTTGCATGCCTCTGTCGCACTGTCTCGGAGGCCTCTGCCGCGATCTATCCCACGCATGTATTGGTATGTTTGAGAGCCTTCTGCTACATCCATACTGTGCGGATGACCTTTGGACCTCTGTCCACCATCCCGACATGGGGCACCGCTCGTGCCACCGCAATCGGTTGACCACATGGGAGTTTCGTTTAAGCTCTTTTCTGACTCCTTAAAACAATGAAAAGATCGTCAAGCGCAGCTGCTTCCTTTCCTGCTCACTAAAGTATAGGAAAGGGCGTCTACATCATCTCATTTACCTCCTTTTGTGAACCATGTAGACCATTTCATGAAAAGGACCTCCTTGGCACACTCAAGCCAAGACCGTTTCGCTCTGCATACTTTTGTGCTTTCTCGGGCAGAGGGGCCACACTTTACGAAAAAGCTCACCACCGGTTGTCGTTAAGCTCTTTTCCAACCGTCTCAACAAGAAAAGATCAGTGAGCAAACTTGGTTTCATTCATGCTCGTAAAAGTATTTGAATGGTCGTCCAGTCAGTATAGGTTTAACCTTTTTCGGCCTGATTGGACTACCAGCGGTAAAGAAGTCTCTCATCCCCTCCAGGATGGGTGAGCTCTCCTATGTATACTTTTATCCTTTTTCGGGCATAGGAGACTACCAACGAAAAAGAGACCCCACTAGAGTCTTCTTCATGCTTTCAGACTCTCTAAAATTGAAAGCACCATCGAGCATTTACCTTCTCAGGCTCGCCAAAAATCCACGAGATCGTACCACAACGGTGTCCCTAGACACCACCCCACAGAAAATAGTTTGGCAGCATTCCCACATTGGGTCGCCTTTGTTCAAAGTACTCTACAATGTGTCTTCCTTGGATCCCATCAGTATCAAAAGTGTCCTCCACCTCCAAGTATTTCCCATCTGCAGCGACATTCCCAATATTACAGCTATGATCCCATTCCCATGAGTTAAGTTTCATTTACTGCCTGGTCCACCCTGCCGTCATACTCTAAACAAAGGAAGTTTGAGTCTCCCACTCCACCCCTACCCCTGTTTAGTTTTTTCCTTCCCTCCCCTCCCCCCCAATTCAGTGAGTTAGTCCGCAGATTGCTTCACATCTTTCAGTTATCCCTCGCGCTCCTGGTCAAGGAAACATCATCACCTTGACCAGGGGCAGGTCTCCCTCTATTGACGCCAACACACATATTCCAGAGGATAGACCTAGAGGTCCCTGTACCTTGGTTTCATTAACATCATTGATGAGTTCCTTGGACCACTTGAGAGGAGTCCTTAGTGCCTCTCAGGATGGTTGTTTCTCACGTGCTCGACTTCAACTCCATCATCGCACCATTGAGATTCGTACAAGGTTTGTTCCGCACAGTACGTGGTCGAAGACCCCCGATGTCACCCGACTCTAACACATTGGTGAGTCCACTCGAGGGACCTAAACAGGTTATGTCCCTTGTGATTTTTGGGTTGTGTTGGATACAGTGATCAAAACCCCCAACAGTGCTTCAGTATACCTTTATGATTGATGCAACATACTTGTACCACAGAGACTCTGACTCTCAATCAGCGAGTCCATACAGCTATGTACCGTTACAGATCCAACAGACCGTCAGTCATGAAGATGTAGCATTCCATGAGAATGCCATGGGTCCAATGTACCATATTAGTATTGTATCCAGCCTCACATGAGAGGCAACCAGCATTGTAACATCAGTTGTATATGATCGACTCTTGTATTTTATAGCATAGATCAAATGATTCTTTTGACATTGTCACGAGCATGGGAATGCCTGCCTCGTCCATAGACATGTCACACATTTATTGTATCTCACCCATTGATGGGAACCAAATTAATACAAAAATCAAAAGCCACCATGCCCCAGCCCCGGAAGCACCACCTCTCGACAACAAATCCTATGATGTCCATTGGCCATATGTTGAGCTCTTTCCTCACACATCAGGGGGTAATCTGTTAACCCAAAAATTCCCCACATAGCTCTCAATGGCCTACACCACCCAAGGACACCATCTCACAACACTCATTTCACTCCATAGGACCTTCCATTTGACCCCCACACCTCCAAAAGAGCCCAAGGATGAAGAAAAGGGCTAAAAACCCCAAAATAGACCCCCAAGAGCTAAATCCCTCAAAAAGGGGCTAAAACCCTGAAAGGGGCTAAAGTTAGGGAGGAAGGGGCTAAAGGCCCAAAAAAGGGGCTAAAGCCCTGACCAAGGGCTTAAAACCCTAAAATCCCTTGGAAAAACTATAAAACGAGGGTGGGGGGTCACTCTCAAAACACTCCTCACTTGCCTATTGTTATGCTACATGTGGATGCTTTGAGACCTCTTGCTCTCAAACCACCCACTCTCCCTCTCTTCCATCTCCATCTCATTAAGCCATTGCTTCCCAACCAAGAGAGAGGTGCTCCCATGAGCTAAGGCATGGTGGCCCATTTCCACCTAAGTGAGGTATAATCTCTTTTTATGTTTGTCTTATTGTTTTTACTTTCTAACCCTCATCTCTATTTGCAGGCTTTTCATTGACACTGTTTGCAGGTTTTCTCCATTGTAGCTTAGGTTTTTTTGCAGGTTTTGGAGGCGGAACCCTAACCTACTGTGTGCAGAGGGGTTCAACAATGCTCCATCATATCTCCATTTATTTTAGGTTATTAGGTCTTAGATCCAGTTTACTATTGTAGCCATTTGCTTAGATTGGCTTAGTTTCAATTCGCAGCTCTGTTTATGTTATTTTCCCTTTCGTTTTTTTTTGTTTTCAAAGAGTAGGAACCTACCCTTGTTCCCTATAGGCATAAGGGAGCCATTCCTACTCCTGTAGTGAGGATAAATCCTTGCTACAATTATGTATATAGGAATCTTCCTCTTTGGAAGAACATGAATCTGCTCAATTGAATCAAGAACATAGACAAATGCAAGATGGAAACCGAAACCATGTGGAGCAACTCAGGTAAGCTAATGAGAGAAAAAAGGTGCTTGAGAATTCAAACCATGTGAGGTAAACCCATTCAGCTTAGATGTTGTAGCCTTGAACATTGAACCATGTGAGGTAAAATCATCTCCATGTGTGAGGAGCAAGTGTCCAAGCGAATGTGGGATGTATCTGATTTCATTATCACTATAAGGAAGAGTGCATGTGATCATGTTGGAAGGAAGAGGAGGCATGTGACCATGGAGAGTGAATTCTTGATATCCATAATCTGATGCAGCTTCCAAAATATTCAATTAATCAATATCCATAACATTAGTAAACTCGTGAGAAGAAATGGATATAGAATCCCCAGCACTAGAATTTTTCAAGGAGACTTGAGGTGCTTGATTTTTCATACCAACGGTGATTAGATCAGTCCCAAGCATAACTAAAATGTCTTGAAAATTAAAATTCAAACCAAATAAGGCGATATCATATCCAATAATGAGGAACATAGGTTCCAAGTGCGCCACTAAGATGGTAGATGCACAATTTTCTCCTTCTTCAATAAAACTCTAAGAATTAGTGCAAGCAATCAAGTAGGAATCTGTTGGAGGCATTAGATCAATGAGGTTGAATGGATCACCTCCCAAGACATATATTTATTCTAGAACCTCCAAAAAATCACTTTTATGCACACCAGCAGCAACATTATATAGATAGAAATCGAATTCCTCTTCATTTTCTGAAACATTCACTGTCAAACTTTGCATAGAATTTAGAATCATTGGAGAATGACTGAGAAGGATGGAAGGATATTTCTTATTCAAAAATGGAATTTATAATGTCTTATTCTATAGCATCTATATGAGAAGATTATATATCTAATATCTCATAAAATCCTGGAGCAACAAGAGAAGGAGTCTCTTCAAGGAGACTTTCACCAATTCGAATTGAATGAGTTGAAGATTCTGGTATTTTTTCATCTTGAAGAACTTCATAAGAGAAAATTGAGGCTGATACATTTGAAGTAAGAACACTCGAGGAGGTGTTGGATTTACTCCATATATTATCAACTTCTCTTTGCACACCAAAATCTCTATCTAGATTTCTCGAGAGCTCGAATGGATACTCGGTAGAATCCATGAGATAATGCATAATAGGAGAAATTACCATACCCATACTTCCATATGCTCTATCACAGTCATTTAGCCAATAATTTTCAACTTCATAATATTCTTCACAAACTCCAATTGACACATCAAAGATATCATGGCTCTCGAGATATACAACCATGTTCAATTTCCACTCAACATAATTGAATGGTGATAGAAGAGGAATTGATCTCAAATCCATAGAAATTGTTGCACCTACAAAAAAAACTACAAAACACTTTAATTCACTATCAAACTAATTCAAACACTCTCCAATTTGACATGTGCACTTTCTCTAGGTGAATCAAACCTAGCTAGACTTCTATAGACAGAATCCATACGGAGCAAGAAAAGAATACCAGGATTTATGTGGAACGCAATTCCTTATGCTGCATCAATGGAAGTTTCTGAGGTTTGAAGCTGGACTAGATACCTGATCTGATACCATGTTAATTTTAGTGAAGGATGGATCCTCAGGCCTGAATGAAAGTAATGTGAAGAGAAGGTTGTAGAAAGTGAACAATTCAATGTAAACTGATCAATATATTCATGGAAGAAATTACACACACATGAGGAAAAAAATGGGCACCATAACATTACATGAATTATCATTGATGTCTCTGTAATAATAATCATACAATAGGTAGAATTCAAATGCCTTAGGGAGGACTCGAATTCACCAACTCAAACTGACTCCAGTGCTAACTCAGTGTGGGAAAATCACCACTAGATCTCACTAATGCAACTCTGAATCACTGAATCAGTCTACAATCAGTTAACTGATGAGGGTAGGTGATAAAATGCACCCTACCTCCCTTAAATCATGAAAATTGGCTCTAGTATGACTGAGAGTGATCTAACTGATGGGAATCATAGCATAACTGAATACGTACTATGGTCAACTACCGGAGAATTCTAGTGGCACTAAAATTGGGTTCTTAAATTATAGGGATTGGTCCATGGGGCTACTAAACTCATGCAGACAGGATCAGTGAGTGGTAGGTGGCCTTTAGATGTGTCCCCCATGCACTAGTGAAGTGATAATGACATATTAGGCTAGGAAAAAGACAAATTGACTATGTGGTCAAAGGGAGGATTAATTAATAATCCTAACAGTTTCTCCCTACCACTTTTCATCCAGCGAAATGATTCTCTGTTTACCATGTGGAAAACGGTAAAAATTTTGCTACCACTTTCCCATCGCATCTACCTTGCAAGTTGAGAGAGAAGAATGCACTCCAACCGTTGATCTTCCTCACCTCTGATCCTGTGCCGTCCATCACTTCCGACCTTTAACATGCTCCAATGATCATTTATCCAACATCCCTTCATGTTATAAATCGATCACTTTCACTTAGCGGATTCCATATCCACCATTGATCTCATAGCATCTCATATCTAGACCGCCAATTCCTTTACAAGGTGCTACAAGGCACTTCGTCCGCTCTCCTTAGTCACTTTTAACCAAGCGTGTGGTTCCATGGGATATTTGGTCCTCCTTTTAGCACCCTCTTTGTTAGTTGTTCGTTCATATCAACAAAAATTTGAAATAGAGGCCATCTCTTTACCTTAAGCTCCTCTTCCGGCCTTGTGGAACAAAAACTATGCTAACACATTGAATACTACATCTCTTCTCCCAATGCTTTTGTGATTTTCATAATCCCATAATTGATAACCAAAATCATCAACCTTGTATCCAATAAAGGTGCATTTCTTGGATTTATCCTCAAGCTTTGTTATATTTTCTTTATCAATATGGACAAATGCTTCACAAGCAAAAGTTCTCATAAATGAGTAGTTTACCTTTTTACGTATCCATGCCTCCTCTAGAATCCCACCATCCAAAGCACTTGAAGGCCCTTTGTTTATTAAGTAAACATCAGTATCTATAGCATAAACCCAAAACTGTAAGGGCAACCCTGCATGTAATCTCATACACCTTGCACACTCCATGATCATCTTATTCATCCTTTCTGACACACCATTTTCTTGTGGTGTTCCTGAGACTTTATTCTCTCTATGAATCCCATGGTATGAATAGTAACTATCAAACTCCTTGTTGTAGTATTCACCTCCATTATCATATCTGAGACACTTCAATATTTTTTTTTTCTAGTTGCATCATCAATAAAAGTAACATAATAACGAGAGCCACCAAGATATTGTACCTGAGTTGGTCCCCATAGATGTATGGACAAGCTCTAAATTTTCACTCTTCTTTTGTTTCCCAGCCCTGAGAAATCTAACTCTCTTTTTTTTCCATAAACACAGCTCTCACAGAATTCCAAACTTACCTGCTTCAAATTTGGAAGCAAATTCCTTGAGTGGAGAATCTGCATCCCCTTCTCACTCATGTCACCAATCCTATGATGCCACTATGTTGTACTTGTTTATATGGAAGCTACAGAGATAGAATAATTAGTATTATGAGGACATCAATACAACGTATCTATCCTATCTCCTTTTGTTATTACCAGTGCTCCTTTAGTGATCTTCCCCCATGTTTTTCTAAACGTAGACAAATAGCCACTATCTCCCAACTGCCCTGTTGAGATCAATTTATTTTCATAGCAGAAATATACATATTTTAGCATCCATTCATCTCCATTATTTAACTTAATCCATACCTTACCCATTCCAACAATATTACATGGTTCATCATCCCCCAATAAAACATGTCCAAAATCACCTGGAACATAATCATGAAAGAATTTTCTATGGGGTGTAGCATGACATGAATCCCATGAATCTACTACCCAGTAATCACTAGTAATATCTAATGCAAGAATCAAAGCATATTGTAACAAATCACCTACTACATTAGCTTCCTGAGTAGTCTCTTGTTGCGTGTCTCCTTTCTTATTTGGAGCTCTGCAATATTTCTTCAGATGTCCTCTCTTACCACAGTTCCTACACTCTATCTTTCCCAGTCTGGACTTGGATCTTCCCTTTCTAGACTTATGCGATTACATGGGCTCTTTCCTCTCTCCCTTTGTCTTCCTCTACTTTCCATAGTCAACTCATTACCTGATATCTCGCATGTGATTTTTTTTCACATTTCCTCTCTATGAATAACACAAACAGCATCATCAAAATTAATATTGTTTGAATCAGATACAGAGTTACTTATAGCCATGACCAAGCCATTCCAACTTTCTAGGAATGAGCACAAGATTAGAAGAGCCCTAACCTCATCATCAAAGTTCACTCCTACATAACTTAGTTGATTAGTAACCGTATTAAATTCATTTAAATGGTCAACAACAGATCCACCTTCTGACATCTTCATATTAAATAAATGCTTCATTAGAAATCCCTTGTTTGAATCCAAGGGATTTTCATAAAGCTTATCCAATGATCTCATCACACCCTCCATTGTCTTTTCTTTTTAAATATTGAAAGCCACCAACAAATCCAAACATTGTTGTATTATTGCTAGTGCCTTTCTATCAAGAACCTCACATTCTTTTTCCATCATAGTCGTCGGTTGCTTTGTTTTTATGTCCAATGGTAGGAATAGATCCTTTTGGTACAGGTGATCCTCCATTTGCATCCTCCATAACTGGTAGTTTTTTCCATTAAATTTATCGACCCTAAAATTTCCTTCTTCTGTCATTGCTCCCACTCAAACCACGAAACCTTCTTTCCTATGAGTTTACCATCCAAATAGACCTTTGTCTTTGATACCAATTGTTATAAAAACAAGATCACAAAGCAATAAAAATAAACAAGATTCAAATATTAAACAAATAAACATATTACACAAGAGACACCAATATAACATGGTTCACCTGAGATCGTCCACACAAAAAATTCTAGTCCTTTCTTATTATATCGTCCAGCAAAATGAAGGGATATAACAGTGTAAGCATTATGTCTTACTTTCCACAAGGTAAAGGGGAAGCTCCTATTTGTAGGATCATAATAGAAGAAATAAACAAAATAATGTCGTGGGATTTTTTTGATGGAGCATCACAAAATGCACAGACACAATATGGGGGGGCACTATTCTATATTTGAAATATTCACACTTCTTCAAGATTTTACTGGGATTTGGGAAAGGAACTAATAACTATTCCAAAATAGTCTCCCTTAAAATTCTTCTTCTCATTGTTGTGGAAAAGGGTTTCCAAAATATTCAAGTATTTGGGGACTCCATGCTAGTTAAATTGGCTCAAAGGATCACAAATATATGCACACACTTGTTTATCTCCCCTCCTAGAATATATTTAGGATAAAAAAATTTCATGTATGCATGTATTTAGGGAGTGGAATCGGACAACAAACTTCGTCTCTAAAGAAGGTATTCAGTTGGATAAATGAAAATTTAAAATAGAAGAACACAATGGAGATCGAACTTCTCAATATTATCGTTGTCCATTTATAGAATAATCTCGACCTTTAGGAGAGGCCGTCGAATAGTATATTGTCGTTTTCTCCTATAGTTTTGTCCTTGCATCATTGGGTCGCTAGATGGCACATATATGGCTCTTTCTACTTTTTCACCTATAGTTTTTTGTCTTTGTATAGCAGCAGCATCGGGACATTTTTCGAAACAAATCTGAGCATCTGCATTTTATCTAACATATTAATATTTGATGAATAGTACAGGGTGATGGCCATCATATAGTGCTTATGTATGATATTTTGTATATGATGCAATGCTAAGAGAACTTTAAATAACAACTCTTTCGAATATATATTCAGAATATATGCACCACATATATCTACATAATGTAATTATGTAATATTATACTCTTACGAGAAATAAAGTTATGTTTTTTTCTGAGGAAAAAAAATTGCCAACTTACTATTGGAAAAAATTTCATCATAAATGGACATCCTACGATTGAGTTATGGTTGAATACATCCACATCCATTTTGTGTTTTTGAGGGGTAGACTAATTAATCTAAGATATTTTTTTATGTCCATGTGTACATAATTTGTATCTCACCACAATCCAAATTCTGTCATCATTTGACTTCATATGCCCATATTATGTCAAAAGTATGAAACCGTTTTAGCTATTTCCTGGTTCTGTAGCAACTATATAGCAAGGTTGCCCAGTTCTTATTTTTTTCATTGAACTTGTAACTTAAACCTATAGTTATAAATCAACAAACTATTTCATTTTATTCATTATATTCTTTCTAATCACACCTTCCCATTGGGAGGTTTTTTTTCCCTAGAAACTCATCAATGAAGGAGATGGAAGAAAAGGCCTTCACTTGTCTCCCCAAGTACATTATTTCATGAAATATAAAGGATCTTTTCTTCTTTCTTGTCTCAATTAGTTTGGTTATCTACCCTTGTTTCATTGTTATAAGAGACATTATTCTCCTTTGTGCTCTTTGATGAGGTAGGCCTTACCACCTTAACGAAGTTATATTTGTTCTCTTTCATATAGAAAGTTGCATCCCTATCCCAAAAGTATGGGTTATTAAACATCACTTTTCATGTATTTAGTGGTGGAACTTCGTCATCATAATCAACATTAATGACATGCATGGTCATGCATATCCTAGTGATTACACTGCAAAATTCTTTAGGGTCCAACCCAATGAACATGGTTGAGAACCATTTTGTAATGTGGTGTAGAGCATGGTTTCATCCACGTCAAAGATGATTTCAACCTTTGTTTCATCGCTTCTCATGCACGTGTCCATTTATCTCACAATATTTTCAATGTCTATCAAGATCTTTCCCCTTATATGGTGTGGATGCAATCTTGTTTCCTTCAATTTTTTGGGTGTGTTAATGGTCCTTTTATTATAGTTTCATCTTGAAGTCCAAGTCAATGTAGATAACTTTCTTTCTCTACATGTCTATGTTGTTTACATTCAACAGTTGTAATTTCTTTTTGATATAGCTAAAGATGCCTCCAAGTTACTTTAGTACTATCCTAGACTCTTCCAAAGAGAAAACATACATGATATCTTTCTTTCCAAATTTGGGCATGTGTTCTTGATCACTTTTTCCTTGTTCTTTCCAAATGTATTGTCATTTCATGAGTTGTTCGTCTTTGTAACCTATGGGATAAAATTGTGATTTCAACAATTCCTTAAAATCCTATCATTTTTTAGTAACCATGGGATTTTTCCTAGCCTCAAGGTATCTACATATTTATCCCATCATGATAGAGCATGTTGAGGCATTTTTAAATCTAGAAGATAAATATGTTATGATTCTTTTATTTTATAAAGAGAAAAATAAGGCTTCTAATTTTTTCAACTATTTATTCAACTTCTCAACCATAACTTGACAATCATAAGTTGGTATTTCAAGTTTTGCTTCAACCTTAAATGGAATAATGGAAGATGAAGGAAGAGAGTTGTTATTACATGACTCTCCAAGCTTCTCTCCTTTGGAATCTTCTAGGGAATTCTAGTATTCTTTATGCTCAGTCATTGTTGAGTGTCTTTCCTTATCCTTCACTACTAGCATGTGTGTTACCATTTTACTCAACACAAAAATGCTTTTCTCTAGCTGAGTAAACTTGGTGTCCAAATCTTCCTTTCCTTGTTCTTCAAGAATAGTTCCTATCTTTTTTCGTATTATACTCCTCTCTAGACCTTGCAATAGTACTTCTCCACTTTCTTAGCATCCACTATGGGTGTTTACCATACAATATGTTCACCAAGTGTTTCCATATTTGGTTTGTAATAACATATGGTCCATCAGCGGTAGGCCTATGTCCAATTCATATCATTATCATGGATTCTATGAAATTTCAAAGTGGAAAATAAATATTTATCTGTGTTTCTACTTCTCTTTACTTCAAACCATGGTTGTAAATCACTTGCAACTTGTGATAAAATGAAATAACAATAAAAAAAACTCATATATTGCTCATATAGTGCAGAAAATAAAGAACATGCCTCACATAGAAATAACGTAGATAATTTTTTACTCTAAAAACCAAATCTTGGGAAAACCATCAATGAAATGGATCGTGTTTGACTTTAATTAATCTTGGCATACATTAAAATTACAATGGCATTAATGGAAAATGTTAGGTTTACTAATGGTTTGATGGCATTCTCTACCACTTGACAATTCTTAGTAATAAAAAACAAAAGTTATTTTTTGTCTTGATAGTATATTCCTCCTTTCTATTGTGTCTTCTTAACTTTGATGGAAAAAAATCAATCCATGCAAAATTCCATCTTATCTCTTGAATTTCTCTAGAGACCTCTATGTTAGGTTCATGTTCATCTTTCTTGGATTTTCAACTTCGATTATCCTTCATCTCTCAAATTATCCTGCCTTTTATGCTTTTATTTAAGATGGTTGGGCTACTAACCTTTCTTTTCCCCAAAGTACCCAATAGGGTAAGGAAAGGAAACATCCGTGAAGACAAGATGAGGGAGTAGCTACACCAATTGGTTATGTAGAAATATGGCCATGTTTTGGCATTTTAGGAGACAAAACAATCAAAATTTATACCAAATTTTCCTAGACGTGTGGATATAACCATCATTTTTCTACTATCAAAAATTCATTACAAATGAGCATTAATTTACCAAGTTATGGATAAATTATATCTACAGTCATTTCATGATTTTGAGTAAATAGATGAATCCTAAGGATTATTTTTGGTAGGAAACTTTACATATGTGTCTTCCCACCATAGTACAAATTTCATCTTCCTTCAACTTTATATGCCTTAATTATGTCAAAAATATGAAGTTGGATTTAGCCCTTGCTTACTTCTATAGCAATTATGTAGCATGGATTCCCACTTCTCATTTTTGCAATTAAACATATAACCTGAACCTATTTTCTTTTGTATCAATTTTGTCACAGGGTTCCCCACTTCTCATTTTTTTCTATTAAACTTGTAGCTTAAACCTATAACAAGCCATCAATAAACCATTTAATTGTGTTCATGATATTTTTTCAAATCACACCTCCCCACTGGGAGACTTTTGATCTCAAAAAGATCATAATAAAATGAGATGGAAACACAAGGCCTTCACTTGTCTCTTTAATTCCACTTCTCCCTTAGATATAAAGGATGTCTATTGCTTGCTTGTCTCAATTAATTTGCTTCCCTACCCTTATTTTGTTGCTAAAAGAGATATTCCTTCTTTCCCTTGTGTACTTTCATGAGGTATCTTATCATCTTTAACCAAGTGATATTTTTTCTCTTTCCTATATGAAATCACATCCGTGTACCATAACTATGGGTTTTAAAACATCGCTTCACATGCATGTAATTGTGCAACTTCGCTTTCTATTTCATTAGCATAATCAACATGAATGGAAAACTTGGTCATGCATCGGTTCTCATGGCAGATTTTTCTCAAATCCAACTTAATGAACATTGTTGTACTATATCATTAATTTATATACCAAGCTCATCTACTTAGGATTTAGAAATCAAATTACATTGAGAGTGGTTGTCTAATAAAGCATTTACCTCCTAATTCTTTATTTGAACTTTTATATGGAATAGTGAATTTTTGTCTCCACGTTCTTTTGACTATTGCAATTGGTGCAAAGCATGGTTTCATCCACATCAAAGGTGCTTTCTACCTCCTTTCCTCCCATCTTAGTGTTTTTTTGTTTCTTCCTTCTTGGATTTCTATAATTTTTTACACAATTTCAAATCAAATTTCCAACCCTTCTCATCCATGTACTCATCTACATCATAGAGTTTATAGTGTCTATTGAGATCTTTCCCCTTTTGGATTGTGGATACCATTCTTTTTCCTTGGTTTTGTTGGTCTATTCTTGGTTCTTTCAATGTAGTCCCTTCTTGAAATCAAACTCAATGTAGAGAGATTTCTTGTTTGCCTCATATGTCTTTCACACTCAACAATTGTAATTAACATAGTTCTCATTATTTTGGAGGTCACATTTGATGGGTTTTATTTTACCCTCATTTCAAAAGGTGATGCTTCTTTGGGATTAAAATATGATATTTGCAACCATGACCTCAAAATTGTAATGTTGCTAATAAAAACCTAACATCAACTTTTGAATCAAAAAAACGACATTACCAATAACACTCATTTTTATTTTTTGGGATTTAAATTACAAATTGTGTGTAACCATGGCCTTAACTGTTGGTATTATTGTAACCTAAACCTTAAAATTAACCTCGAAATCAAAAATTGGTGCCACTGATGTCACCTTTTGCGATCGTAAATTTGCAACATTTTTGAAACTATGGTCAAAGCAATTGGTATCATTGCAACCAAAATCTTAAAATACAACCCTTGAGTTGAAAAATGGTACTATTAGTAGCATTTTTTTCAACGTAAAATTTATAACTTGTTTGAAACCATGGCAATCAAGTGATATTGGTGCACCCAAATATTTAAATCAGCCCCTGAATTGAAAATAGATGTTAATAGCATCATTTTGGGGGGTTTAAAATTGCAGCACTTTTGAACTATGGCCTTAAAAACAATACTACTGCAAACAAAATCATAAAAAAATGAGAAAAAAATAAATAAATAAATTTATGAAATAAGAGAGAAAGTAAATAAATAACAAATGGAAAAGAAAAAAAATAGAGGAAAAAAACTTTTAAAATCATGTTTTAAAAAATACCAAAAGAATTAGTAAAAATAAATATTTTAAACTACATTTAAAAAGGTCAAGTCCCACTAGCACGATTGGTTTTCAATGGTTTCTTTTGTCAGGTGGCTTAAGGTTTGAAACGTTGCAATAATGGGAGGAGACACCTAAAAATCCAACCATGTTAAGGGTTCATGCGTCCTTGACCAAGTGTGATCCCTTGGTGATTTTGACGGATTAGATGCTCATGGGTCGCAGCTTCTTAGACCACATGCTAGTCGTGCAAGTCAAACACACTAGAAAACAAAAACAAAAATACTTCATCACTCTCCTTTTCAAAAAAATAGTAAGATCAAGTGGTTTTCACTCCCTTCGCCAAGGATCAAATCCCATTGAGACATTGGCATGTTGTGATAAGGCTAGGGGGATAGGAATCCCTATTTGAGTCTAGGATTTGAATTCATTCTATGGCCTTTGAACATCTCGTCCCTTGCTCAGCAATAAGTTATTAGTATATCTAACTTGTGGGTTGTTGGGTGTATTCTTGGGATAGTGGAAGCCACCATATTTTAACTTAGACCTAGCCTAGGTGATCTCGACATAGTTATCGATTCCCCGTTATTATTAAAAAAACTCTTATTTTTATATTATAGGTGTGTTATAGTTAAATTATTGATTTTAATTACGGTTTCAAATATATTACAATTAGTTAAGCTCTAGAAGGTTCTCTCCATCACATTCGACTCAATCAGGGTGGTAGTGATCTTTCCTTAAGTAGCACTAGTTTTAAGGGTCGTTTTCATAGATATATTTCCCTAACCCAATATTCTGAGGGGTTTGTGTTCAGGTCTTGACAACTATCATCCATTTTATACCACTGAAATTTAGGGTTTCAACAATCCTTTCCATTCTCTCCCTTCTCATCTTCAGCAGTATCATTGCTAGCCTTCTGCGATGACCTCAACGCCTTCAACGATTTTCACCCTAGTAGCCTCCTTCATTGATGATCTCACAACAACTTGTAGGGTTTGTATCTCTATTTCATATCCATAATTTAGTTTGCAACATCTAGTTATTGTGCACATCAGCTAATGGCACTCATAGTCATGGATCAACTTGCATCTTGTCCAATCAGCACTCACATAGTGGAGGCCCCATTATGGCTCTTCCACCAGCAATTGTCATTAATATTATCTGAAGATAAATATTTGGTGATGATTTCCAGAGAGGATGAAGGTCGAATAGATGTCTAAACATGTCTCAGATCTACTCTTTGAATCCATTTTGCTTCCCTTCTCTTATGCATTGTTGATCTTGCTATATTATCTCTAATGCATTATCGACAGGAATAAATATTAATGTTGGAGCATGATTTTAAATATTTCCACAAAGAGAAGCAAAGGTTATGTCGCCATTGTCAATGAAGAACACATTGACACAAAAATGATATCATCATTGATGTCTATGGTTTTGATAGATGGAAGCCCTGGATGAATAAGTCAATTTCTAGTTGGTCGATTATTCTAACAATCCAATGGAGTGATAGAATGTGTTCAAATATTTGGGTTAAGTGTTAAGTTGGAGAACCTATGTGAGAAATCTAGGTCGAAACTCATAGGGGCAATGACTCATCTGACTCAAGGATTACAAAACATTCAGTACATGTCCAAATGAGTCTTCCATTGGCATTCAGGAGGAGTATCACGACATTATTGTGAACTTTGAATGTCACAAAGCATGACGAGGTATGAGAAACTAGTCCCCATCCATGTGTTTAAGATTACACCAACTATACATGTTTTAATTTTTTTACACACTTCTACATAGTCTCCAAAAGTTTCTTTTTCATTTCATTCTAGGAAGGTTTTATCAACATATTCCTTTAGGATCTTGGTTAACAAGAAGATAAGTCTTGAACTTGACGTCGCTAGGGTGTCAGTTAGTGGTGGTTTTGTTGGAGAACGCCTTGATTTTAGGTGTTTGGAAGGATGTAATAATATATCTAGAGATGAAGAAAAATACACGAGAGAAGGAAAACAAAAGAAAAGAAGGAAGGTGGTGTGAAAGCCTAGGAGGTTTTTATGGTCGATGAGGACATCTAGGGGAGTCGGGTACTTAATTACTCAAGAAAAACCCTTGTAGGTAAATATTTGGTTAGGCATATTTCAAAGGAAACCTTAACAATTGGATACAAAAAAATGGGCTTTGATAATTGGGTATGGTCTAGTTTCGCATTTACTCCCTAAGGGGTGGATAGGGATTGTGTTTTGTTTTGATGTTGATGCTAAACAAATTTTGGGTGGTAGATGGTTTTGTAATTCGGTATTTTTACACCTAAAGTCTTGGCAACCTTATTTTGATCCTCACTCATAGGTTTCATCTATCATCCCAATTTGGTTAAAATGTCAAGACTCCTAATGGAGTATTGGTTAGCAGAGGGTATCATCGCTTTAGGAAACAATATTAGTTGCACAATTTTCAGACTAGAGTTTCAAGAAAGATAATAGGAGGATAGTGACAAGAGATCTAGTTGAAGTTGGCATAATGAATGGTTTATATGAGATCCTTGAGATTGTTTTCAAATAAAATGTTTTGCGTGCAGAATTTAGAGTATGTAAATGTCCCTCTCCAATGCATCTATGAAGATGTTGTTGAATATTGCAACTTTCACTTTAAGAAATTTGTGTGGAGGGAAAAAATGTGATATTGTGTCTGAAAGTGTTACAACCAAGCATATTAAGGAAAATGCAAGGACGTAGAAGTGGAAGGGGTTTCCCATAATTTGGATGGAATCACCTCAACTACAAAAGAGGTTTATACTCGAGAGGCTAGAGGGGATTCTTGGGTTTTGAGAATACAAAGGAGGTATTTACTTGAGAGGATTCTCAAGTTCTTAGAGATCTAGTTGTAGACACTTACACAGTTCACACTTTGTATTTTTCTTTAAGGTCAACAAAATCCAATGAACTGAAGGTTGACCATGTTGTAGTCAAGGAGATTTTGTAGGGATTTTGTAGGGTCAATAGAGACCCATTTTAGGGGTACTTCAAAAAAATAAAACTCGTCAAAAAGGTGGGACATGAATATTATATTAGTAAACATTAAGGGGTTGGGTAATCAACTTAAAAGACTAGCCATATCTAAAATTGTAGAGTTATAGAAGCCTAACATAATTTTTTACAAGAAAATATGTGTAGAGGACATCTAATTGTGGATCATTTGAGAAAATACCTTTGGGGTCTGGTTATTTTTGCCATTAATTATGTTGGGTTGTGAGGGGGGTTTATAAGAGATGAAGTCTATCTGCACATTGAGGCTATATTAAGAAGTTTTCTAGTTACCACATGCTCATTACTTATTCAGTTCTCACACAGGTAGATAATGTAATTTCTATGGAACAAGAATGCAATAATGTAGGTTAAAATTTTGATTGTTATGCATGAAATAAGATTGGTGAATGAAAAATAACTGGCAATCACAGGAGCAGGAGCATATAAATTATAAAATATACATTATAATGAAAATAACAATAAGATGATAGCTTGGGAGAACATGATATATAACATAACAGGCCAACTGTTAACCCACAATCCAAGTCTGCATTCTTTTTTCCAATCCAGCTAACCTACTTACTGGGTTATCATAATAAATGTTAAATTTGGGATTGGTCATTAAACTGAACACGAAACATGGTAAGTGAAACTTAGAATAATACAAGAGGTCGACCAACATGTTCATTGATTTGGTGTCAAACCTTCAATAACTTCATTTTTGTTATTTTCCAACTAAATTGTTTATTTAGCTGTGAACAGAACAGTTTGATATTTCGTTACATGTTCATAGATTTAGTGTCAAACCTTCAATAACTTCATAGATTTTGTTATTTTTCCAACTAGATTATGTACTTAGTTGTGAACAGAACTGTTTGGTATTCCGTTAGATAAGCATTTAACAAATTTGATCATCGCAATCAACTTTGTACAAGGTATTAACAGTACAATTTAATATTACATCAGATCCCTTGGTAAATAGAAAGCAAAATCAAAGCATAAAGAAGAGCATGAAAATAAAATTGTGAGATACACTTGTAACAAATTTGATGAACCAAATTATCAACTCAATCAAATTGTGTACCTGTATTTAACAGAGCAATTTGATATTATATCAGACCCCTTGGTAAATAAAAACAAAATCAAAGCATAAAGAATAGCATGCAAATAAAATATGAACTGCTCTGAAATGCTAACCAAAAATATATAAGTCATTGTATCTGTGATTTCGAAATGAAGAATACTCCATAAATTTTGGCGGTGGCTTTGCACAGATAACCATCAAGAGGAAATTGCTGAATCAATTCATTGATAATATATTCAAACTCATTTGATTCAATGTCTAATTAGTTTAGAAAAAATAAGGAGATAATTTTATCATTACAAGTAAAAAAACTATCAAATCGTTCGAATTGCAATGGCAAAAAATAAGCTTCTCTCCTGGACCTTTTCATCTTGGGTCTACAATATTCTTGTGAAAGCAACAGCGAATGATGTAGAAAATCTGTTTTCTTAACCGAAAACCGAACCATATGTGAAGTATGTGAATCTCTTGCTCAATCCCAATCCTTAAAATTAGTAACTGGGATATCATCTACCGCCTCCTGTGTGTTCAACAACATATTACAAATTAGCTCAAGGGACCACAGAATACCGGTTTATTGCTTCCAAATCAAGTCTGCATATAAATTTCAGGCAAATAATTACATCAAACCAACCTTTTTTGTCGACTTCTATCTTCATCATAATCCATTACTCCTCCAGATTCAGAATAGGAAAGTTCCTCATGCCCACGTAAGGCTTCCTGCTTACAGTTTGTAACTTCTGCCAACCAGTAAGAAACAAACATATCCCAACTGTGTTCTGCACTTGAATAGTAAAGATCTATTTTAAATTTAGTTATTTTGGGATCAGAAGAGCTGACCTTTATAGAAGATTTCATTTCTTCTGTCTTCTCTTCAAGTTCTTTAGTATGTTTTTGATTAAGCTCACTCATGGTGTCTGCCCAATTGATCTTCTCTTGGATTGTAAGAAGCATATTATCTGAAGTGGTCAACCTGTTAAAATAAGTGCACCTCAAGTTATGTAGATGATAGGGAAAAAAGTATATGAAAAAAGCAAAGTATGCCTTCATTATTTTGGTGATATTCCAAGTGCTCAATTCCTGGTGAACAGACACACATTTTATTGCTGTTGGAGTCTATATTGTAAGTGCACGTAATGATTCCATAGAAATTGAATTCAGAAATCACTAGATGACATGCACTACCAGCTACACAAACTATAAAAGGAACAGATCCCAGGGACAATTTAAATGACATACAAAATTATTGAAAAAATTAGCTGCATAGAAAAATGCAATGCTAGAGGACAAGTAATTAACCAACCAATTTGCTACTGTTTGCATCATATTATCAAGTTGGCCTGGTCTCAAATCTCTTCCTGCAGCAAATTGCACCTGATCCAAAATCAAATTTGGGAAAACATGTCATATTACAATGAGAATATGGAGATTAAATGGTTCCGATGCAGGATTCTTTGTCCTTCAAATTTTAGAAATAGCCAATGTCTACATAAGAAACAAACAAAGCTCAACATTTGAACAGAACCTCAAAACATCTACGCCACTGATCCAATTTTCCTTTCACAATTCCCTGCAAAGAAACGAAATAAGCTGTCAGAATTCCCGACTCATCTGCCAATCATGATAACTGAGTACTGGCAAAAACAAATGATTTATAAGAAACTCTGAGAAATCATCTAGAAATTCACATAAGCTGGCTAAAATAAAGGGATTGATGTGATAATATATTAATAAGTAGCTTGGAGGGAAGCCATGCCACTCTATACAAAACAGTAAGCAGCAGACATTTTTTCAAAGCTCCTCGACTGGTTCCATAAATCCATAACATTGAGAAATGCTGCTTGGGAAGCCATCCCAACCCCTGTGGGATGCGTGGGATTCATCCCCCTGCATTTCCCCATCCCTAGGTAGATGAGATGGGTGGGACTGCTTCTCCCAAAAAAATATTCATTCACTAGTTTGACATTCAGACCATGACAAATACTGTCTATGCATTGCATGTTGTAATGCTATGTGGTATGCTTTTATAATGGGGTAAAATTGCAATAATAGTTTCGACTCTTGTGCATATCTACTAAATTTGGGGGGTTTTAATACCCCACACACACAAGGTCCTTTAAACCTATTATTCAAGAATTGCTACTTCTATTGAATTGTATCATAGTTATATGATCTTGAATCTCTGTTTTTGGTTTTTACATCTTTTATATGTATTTTGTTTTATATTTTTTCTGTCCCCATCCATCGGTACCCTAGGGATTTGGGGGTACCTTCCAGCAATCTTTGAAACTGAGTCCCCTATCCCTGCATCCCAAAATATCAGGGAAACAAAGCTGAGATTCTCAAATAGATATCCAACGTAGAAATTCTGCATATCATCCTGGGCTTCCTGACACATAAAATAACATACTTGGAAGATGAAACCTTGGCTGGGACCATATTACACAGGCAGCTAGGATCAAAAAAGCAAGTGCCTGATTTTGTTTTCCAAGGATAATTCAAGCAAATAAGCATAAATATGACATAATTAAGTGCTGTGAAGGGAATAAACTGAATCCCTGAACTATAACTCAATCCCATTTAATCTTAAGACAGATGCTACTTGAAGACTGGAAACTCGCATCAAATTTCAAAACGTGGGAGATAGATGGGAGTTGCAGATGTCTCCTAGCAGCTCACTGAAATTTTTTACAAGTCTCCTTTAACTATTTAGGAAATAACCGTGGGAGACTCATAAACTTCAGAAGATTTTTTTAATTGTTTGATACACAACCTTCCCTACCCATGTCGTAACAGAGAAGCAATGAAGATCTACTCCCATCACAAAAAGGGATTTCTATCAAATCGTTTCTCAATATAGCAGTTTCAATTCAGAATACTTAGAAAATTGATTCAAATATATTGACATGTTTGAACATTTCTAGACAAGTTGTTGGAATGATGCTAATCTTCAAGCGTTCATTTATGTCCAAGCACCCTCTTTAATGTAACTTATTATATTTGAAGAGGTTGGCCTAGTCAGCCTCTTGGGATGTTCTCTTGTTTTGTGGGCACATTACCCGCTCTTGAAGGGATGCCTCCCTTCTTGAAGGGACACCTCAAGCTCTCATTTGTATCATCTCATCATATTGAGTCATAGTGATTGATCCTCTGGCCTATGGGCACCATATTTTGTGTTTCTCTTGTCCATGGGTTCATCTACTCCTCTTTATGATGTGCTTATGGTCATGCTGAATCAGGATTTGTTGGGGGCTGCATTCAATCCTTCTCTCTTGTGATCTCAAAATGGGTGTGAATTTGCTTTTCCTTGTTAGCCTTTTTTATGCTTGGTGTTTTTCTCCTTGTGATTGGTGTTCTCTCATCTGCATTAAGGGTAGGACTTAATTTCCCTCCCACAGCACACTCGTACGAAGGTTGACTGTGGCTGTACATGCTGGTTTTTTCACCAGTGGACTTATTTCAGCCACTCATTTGAAGCAAATCCAGAGTTGTGCCCAGTAAAAATTGCCCAAATGTTAGTTTTAGGTTTGAAACTAGGCTTTTCCAGCCTATTTTTAGGGCTGTTCCAGGTCTAAAAATTAAGGTTTCAGCTTTCTTTGGGACAACACAGGTTTGTAGGGTTTCTACCCTCTGTTTCACTAGCACCTTCTTCTTTAGTACTTTTCGGTTAGCATACTCTTTTTTGCTCTCTTTCAACCAAAACTCTACCATTTTTAGCGCAGTGCTAGTTCATTCAGAGGATTGCTTGGCAGTGACATTTTCAGGATCATTGTTATTGAAGGGTTTCAAACACCTTCTTGGCCCTTTTAGTAGATTCTCTTGAGGTCTTCATGGAGACTTCTTTTTCTGGACTGGATGGACTGCTTCTAAGTTCTTTGTTATGCGTATGGTATTGTACTTTGCAGATCAAGCTGCACTGAATTCACAGGATGTTATTCTTGGTAGTGACTCAATCTTAATTAGATATTCTTCAAATTCTATGGATGGGTCCTTTTTTATTGGATACTGCAATTGGTGATATGAGGCCTACTCAACTTCCAACAGTGATTCATAGTCACTCTAAGAAGCCTGTGGCTGTTTGTTCGTAAAGGGAGACCCCTTTTTGCTCTTTTGATGCAGTTTCCACTCAAAGGTCTGCAGGATCCGTCTCACTCTACTCTTTTGATGATTCTACAGATAATTCTCAGCCTGTTTTAGTGGGATCAATTTGATTGTGTGGATCTTTGTCCTTCACACTATGATATTTGTCCTTATGGGACATCCTTTATGCAGCACAATTTATTGACTCCTTTCAGATCTCCGCAGACACCCCTTTTGCCTGGCTGTGGAACCATGTTGGTATGGTACTATGGAGTTCTCTAGAGGTTCTATCTTCAAATGGTCTACATTTAGCATTACAAGGGAAAGGTGCTTTCTAATGCTTTCTCTTCTTGGCCTTCTGTCCATCTTTGAGGATGTTGTGAATAGCTCCAACCCTATGTTGAGATGGGTATTCATTAACCCTCTTGCTTCTTTTTTTGAGATGGTTATCTAATATCCACACACCAACTCTCACTTGTATTTCAATTTTCAACGGCCTATATTCTATATTTTGGCCACAGCTACTCTTTGTGAGAAGCTAGGTATTTATTAACTGACTTGCATCTTATATTCGAGCTCCTTTCTAAGCTTCATGCTCAGGTGCACCTGTGCTAGGTATCCATAAACCCACAAACAAATTGTATTTGAGCATGCTTGGTTGTATTCAAGCTCTTTCAGATATGTGGAGTTGGACCTTCTCACTCTCACTTCACCTACAACAGATCTTATTTGAGGTGGGTACTCCTATCTCCTCTCTATTGCGGGATGTTCCTTCCAACACCTGTTCAGAGAGATATTTCAATACCACTCTCCAAGTAGATGCACAATATGGCGGGGATATATCTTCCCACCATCCCCCATTGGATGAGCAAATTAGTGACAGTTGTTTCCACTAAATGAGTAGATCAGTGTCTGGATTCATCATTTCTATCTAGGATATTTTTCTAACACCTCTTCAGATAGACAATTCAATAGTAACACTCTCACAGTAGATGAGCAATATGGCAGGGATATGTCTTCCTGCCCTCCACTGGATGAGAAGGTCAATGACAACTTTTTCTGACATTCTCCATCCCTATACAAGTTGCTTCTTCCAGTACTCCTTCAAATGAGTAGTTCAATAGTTTACCACTCTCCCAGTAGATGTGCAGAATTTGATGTCTTCCTACCCTCCTCCATTAGATGAGTACGTCAACGACAATTTTCTACAATAGATGAGCATTTTGGTGGTGGCATTCTTCCAACATATTGGGTCCACTTTTGTATTGTGTTGGGTCATCACTGTTGATTTTTGTACCTAGGAAAGTGTTCCCCTAGGTGACTTTATCCTTAGTCACTTAAAAGGGGGAAATAAAGTGACCCTTGCATTAAATGACTTGAGATGAGCATTTAATTTGACTTTAGAGAATAAGGTCACTTTTTGGAAAATTTAAGTGAAGTGAGTGAAATTAATTTTTATATGAGATTTAATGAGCATTTCATCTCATCCACTCATCTCATCTAATCTCCACCGTTGGATTAGAAGAACCCTAGGGTTTTCACCAAAAAGGCAAGTAAAGGAAAAATCAGTCACTTCTGCAGATGAGAGTGAAGGAGAGAGTTGAGAGAGAGGAAAGTTTATTTTCTGAGAAAGAAGGAAAATTTGCAGCGCACAAATCGAGGAAGACTACAGCAAAAACAGTGCACAGTTTTCGAGGAGCTCAGCTGGCACAATTTTTGAGACAGCAGCATTAATTGCTGCATGTCCTTACATGCCGTACTGTACGGTTCTGTACAGTGCACAGAAATTGAGGAAGGAGGTACAACACAATATTCGAAATGGTTTTCAACATATATTCTGAGAAGGTTTTATGAGCACGGATCCCAAGGCATTTACTGCAGCACGGATTTTGAGACAGGCCGTACAGCAGCACGTTTTTCGATGCACCTTCAGCAAAATTTCTGAGTTTGATTTTTTCTGTTCGGCATGGAAAACGAGACAAAAAATTTCTCTTCCGGGTTGAGATAAGTTGGTCTTAAAATTTCGGAGTTTTGCTGTAATAATTTCCTGAAAATAAAAATCTCTCTCTCCTAACAGGTTTTCCCCTTGTGGGATTTTCTTGGGCAAGTTTGCCAAAAATTCCTGAGTCTGAAAATTAATGGTGTGCATTTATTGTTTTATTTTCTGTCTTTAAAGTTGAGTTTCAGCAGTGTTTATATAAGTCTGACATATTGTGCAATTTCCAGCCTTTACATTTCTGGGTTGGGCATTAAACAGAGAAATATTTGACATTTAAACCGGTGGCTGAAACTGAGAAAAACTTTCTTGGTATCAGAGCGAGATTGGGTAGAAAATTAAATTTTTGCAAACAGAAAGTAATTTCCAGAACTCAAAAAATTTCTTTTGACAGTAGCAACATTTTGTTGAAACTTGAACTTTGCGAATATGACTTCCACTGGACTTAGAATGGAGGATAGGCTTGATGGGGCTACGAATTTTATCCCATGGAAAGCTAGGATAATGTTGATATTGGACGAGAATGAGTTGTGGGATGAGGTGGTTCATAACACTACAGCAAATCCCATTGCTAATCCCCCTACCACTGATGTAGCAGCCCTTACTGCCTTCAACAAGAAGGACATAAAAGCTAGAAGGATAATTCTAGATGCAGTTAAAGACCATGTGATTCCTCACATCCTAAGTAAGACCCATGCATTTCAAATGTGGGATGCTTTGACTGGATTGTTTCAGAGCTCAAACGAGAATAGGAAGATGGTTTTGAGGAAGAAGCTGAAGAGTATCAAAATGGCCAAATGGGGGGTTGTAATATCTTACCTTGCTAAGATCTCTCAGGTGAGAGATAAGCTTGCAGCAGTTAGGGAGGTTGTTCCTAATGCAGAGCTAGTGCAAACAGCTTTGAATGGGGTTTCAAAGCCTTGGGTTGTGTTTGTGGAGGCTTTGGTGGCTAGGGAGAACTTACCTACATGGGACAGGATATGTGATGATTTTGTTCAGAAGGAGACTCAAAGGGGTCTTTTGCAGAGCAGTTCTTCTACTAGTAGGGAGGATGAGGAGGATGTGGCTTTGACAGCGAAGGGGAAGAAGAAGTTCAAGAAGGGCTCCTAGAAGGGTGGAGCCAAGCAGCAGGATGGGCAAAAGAAGGATTTGAGACCTATGAAGTGCTTTGCTTGTCAGAAAATGGGGCACTATGCTGAGCAGTGTCCAAACAAGAAGAAGAAGAAGCAACAGCAGACAGCAGCTTCGGCGGAGGTTGAGGATTTTGCAGCTAGATTTCACAGAGAGTTTTCTCTGTGCACTAGACATGTTGATAGAGAGAGAGCATCCATCATCACTAGTGCGGATGTTGATAGAAAGAGAAAGTTTTCCTTGTTAACAGACCATTCTTACAGTGCATCCACTTCCAGCACTTGGTATATTGGTAGTGGAGCTTCGAGCCACATGACAGGTGCTCGAGAGATGTTCTCCGAGCTTTCACAAACAGAGACTGATGTGGAGATAATGTTGGGAGATGACTCTGTTGTCAGAGCAATTGGGCGTGGGACCATTACCTTTCAGAGGGAGTCCATGAGTCCCATGGTTTTGAGAGATGTACTGTATGTACCTGAGCTGAAGAAGAACTTGGTTTCAGTTTACATGATCGAGGATCGGGGTCTTAGGGTGTCCTTCCTAGATGGACATGTGCGTGTGTTTCCCAAGACTGCAGGACCATATGCTTCATATGCCACTGGAGTTAGATGTGGGAAACTATACAAGCTCTTATTTCAGCCTCAGCAAACCTTGGCACATAGCAGCAGCAGCGAGCTTTGTGAGTTGTGGCATAGGAGGATTGTGAGTTGTGGCATAGGAGGATGGCTCACTTGCATCATCCAGCTTTGAGGTTGTTGAGACATATGGTTACAGGTTTTCCAGAGTTCAGCACAAAGCAGAGTGATGTTTGCAGGGGGTGTGCTTTGGGAAAGCACATCAAGATTGCTTTTCCTAACAGTGATAGCAGGTCAGCAGGGATTCTTGACTTGATACAATCTTATTTGTGTGAACCTATGTCATATGTTTCTCTGACAGTATATGAGTACTATGTGACATTCATCGATGACCATTACAGGAAAACATGTATCTACTTCCTAAAGAGCAAGAAATATGAGGAAGTCTTGCAGAGGTTCCAAGAGTTCAAAAGCTCTTGTAGAGAACCAAACAGGGAGGAAGATACGGGCTCTCAAATTGGATAACAGGGGTGAGTATACCTCCAAGGAATTTGATGGATATTGCAGACAGGAGGGCATTCGGAGGCAGTTGACGATTCCATACACCCTATAGCATAATGGAGTGGGAGAAAGAAAGAACAAGTCTATTGTTGGAGCAGCCAAAGCTATGTTACATGACCAGTCACTTCCTTTCTTCCTTTGGGCAGAGGCATGTAGTACAACAATTTATCTCAGAACATGGGTCCCCATCATGTCGTGGGGAACATGACACATGAGGAGAGTTTCTCAGGCAAGAAGCCTGAGGTTAGCCATTTTCGCATATTTGGTTGTTTGACTTACTCTCATGTCCCTTCTGAGAAGAGGACAAAGCTGGAGCCCATCGCAGAGAAGGGCATCTTTGTGGGCTATGATGAGACTTTGAAGGCCCTCCGTATTTATCTTCCTTCTCAGAGGAAAGTTGTTGTGAGAAGGGAAGTGAAGTTTGAAGAGGAGCGGGCCTTCAAGATGTATAGAGAGTCGAAGCAAGGAGAGCAGCTAGTTCCTACACCTCAGGTAGTTTCACAAGTACCGTCAGTGTAGCAAACAGGTTCACAAGTTTCTGGAGTTACTGGACCACAAAGTATGGGCACAGGTTCACCAATTTCAGTGGTTCAGCCAGCAAGATCTTCGAGGATAGATTTTGGGTCTCAGGTTACAGGTTCACCAGTTGTTGGTACACCAGCTTCTGGTTCACAGGTTACTAGTACTTCTACCTCTAGTAGTTCACCAGTTGAGGACAGACCAATGTGGGAGCAGCCTTCAAGAAAGAAGAAGCCTAAGTGGCTTCAAGATACCTTGAAAGAAGCACGGAAGTTTGGGACACCGAGGGAGCCAGTGAGGGCTATTCAGATGCCAGACAGATTGGGCATTGTATTAATGGCTAGTCTACGTGATTCAGAACCTTCTACTTTTGAGGAGGCCTCCCAGCATCATGTTTGGCAAGATGCCATGATGGATGAGTACCATTCCATCATGAAGAACAATGTTTGGGAGATAGTTCTGAGACCTGAGGGGAAGTCAATGGTGACTTCTCATTGGTTTTACAAACTAAAACATGTTGCAGATGGTAGTGTGGAGTGTTAATGTAATTGTAACTTTGGAATGTATTCACTTGTATTTCTTATGTATTGTAACCCGATGTTTATTCCGGGATGTATTTGTAATGTACTTGAGTCATGTCATGCCCCGAGGTTCCTATCAAGAGTTTCTATAATGTAAACAAGTCATGTCAAGTCAAGGTGGGTAACCCTCCTATTGTTCAAGGGTTAAAGTCCCCACAGTTCCGAGGCACTAGGGTTGTTAGACTCACCTAGTGAAGTCGGCCCTAGTAGGGTTTAGTCAAGTCGGGAATTAGTATAAATAGAGAGCTAGCCTCTCTATTTATCACACACTCACTACTCACACTCAGTTGTAGCGCATAGCTGAGGAAGAAGAAGACACTGGGGCTAGGAAGAAAGAAGGTTACTGCTGTCGAGAGATCATCTTACTGTTTTGGGTTTTACTTTTGGTGTTGATTCCATCTCTGAGGAAGTTGCGGGGTTTTCTCCATTTATGGTTTCCCTGAGGAAAAACACTGTGTCCATTGTCTCTTGTGTTTGATTGTTGTGCTTGTTATTCTCTCAGTTAAAGATCCTAATATAATGCTAGTTTAATGTTAAAAATCTAACATGGTATCAGAGCTAAACTGAGAAGAAGACACTATGCAGCTGCGAGAACTAGGGCTTCCTACTTTGTGGATCTCTCTCCACATATTTTCAGCAAAAGAATGTTGGAATAACTCTCTTGCCTAGGGCGCATCTTTCTGTGGAAGCAGAATCCAATTCTGAGGTTTTTCAGTTTTGGACCTAACACTACTGCCGAAAATTAGGGCTTTTCACAGAAGTGGAATTTTCCAGTGAACCCAAGCCTGGATTGATCTCCTCCACAAAATCGAAGTTTAGAGATCAAGATCAAAGCATTTGGTTGGACAGAACTCCGAAAAAGCAAAACCCTAATCTGGTCTGAACCAGCACTGCAGAATTTCAACTCCAAATCCAGATCCGACATCTTAACCTGATAAGATCTAAATCTTTTGTATTTCCATTTGAGGTTCTCAGTTAAGATGTCTCATCATACCAAGCTTGATGAAAAGCTTGGGGGAGCTGATAACTTCTGAGCCTGGAAGTATAGGATCTCCCTGGTCCTGGAAGAAAATGAGTTGGACTCCTACATCCATGAGGAGGTTCCAGTTCCAGAGGGAGATGAGGCCAAGGCCTTACATAAGAAGAAGTTGGTTATGGCAAAGAGGATCATTGTTGATTCAATCAAGGATCACCTCATACCACAGGTGTCCTCCCTCAAGACACCTAAAGCTATGTTTGATACCCTAACCAAACTGTTTGAAGGGAAGAACATAAACCGGAAAATGACTCTAAAGAACCAGTTGAAGAATGTAAAGATCCAAAATGAGGAGACCATCCAGTCATACTTCACAAGGGTCTCCCAGATCAAAGAACAACTTGAAGCAGTAGATGAAGAAGTGGAGAATGCAAAAATTGTGATGACAACCTTGAATGGTCTGCCTAGGTCATGGGATTCTTTCATCCAAGGAATCTGTGCTAGGAAGAAGTTAGTCAAGTTCAATAGACTGTGGAAAGAATGTTCACAAGAAGAAGCTCGAATAGCAGCTCGAGAAGAAAAGATGGGAAGTGAAGATCAAGCTCTCACAGTACACTCCAAGAAAGGAAGAAGGGAAAATCATCATCACCAAGGTAAGCATTCTCATCAGAAAAATAATCTTGTAAGAAGGGATCCATCCAAACTCAGATGTTATACATGCGATGAAATAGGACACTTTGTTAGAAATTGTCCTATGAATAAGAATGGATCCAAGAAGAAGAAGAACTCCAAAAAAAGACATCATGCTCACACTGCTGAGGATGATGATCCTCTCAAGAAGAAATTAAAACAAGAAAGTGAAGAAGAATATGTTCTAATCTCCGCTCTCACGAGCACTGTCACTCATGGAAGCAAAGATTGGCTTATTGACAGTGGGGCTTCCAAACACATGACAGGTTTCAAGGAATCTTTTGAGAAACTATCTAAACATAATTCACCCCATAAGGTGAAACTTGGGGATGACTACCAATATCCCATAAAAGGTAGTGGTGAATCCTCCTACAAGCTAGACTCTGGAAAGTCTATGAAAATGAAGGATGTCTTGTTTGTACCAGGATTAAAGAAGAATCTTCTCTCCATATCGACACTGGATGCAAAAGGCATGAGGGTTGCATTTGTAGATGGCCAAGTCCTCATGTGGTCAAGAGGAAAGACTATTGACGATGCAATAGTAATTGGAAAACAAGAAGGAGGATTATACAAATTGAAGGGCCATCCAGAACAAGCTTTGGTCCATGACACAGTAGAGCCAAATGAACTTTGGCACAGAAGGCTTGCACATGTGCATTACAGAGCACTACCATTTGCAAGCAAAGTTGTTGAAGGTCTTCCAAAAATTCAAGCAAAACATGAAGGGGTCTGCAAAGGATGTGCGAAAGGAAAGAATACAAAGAAGACATTTCCAAGTAGCGAGAGCAAGGCAAAAGGAATCTTGGAAATCATCCACTCCGATGTATGCAGACAAATGTCATCAAGTTCATTAAGCGGGTATGTATACTATGTTTCTTTTATTGATGACTTTTAGAGGAAGACATGGATTTACTTCATGAAGAACAAAGATGAAGTTTTCAGCAAGTTCAAGGAATTCAAAGCCTTGATCGAGAACCACACAGAAAAGAAGATCAAGACCTTTCGATCAAATAATGGTGGAGAATTCACATCAAATGAATTCAAAGACTTATGCAAAGAATCAAGGATTAAGAGGGAGTTATCCACTCCATTAAATCCACAACAGAATGGGGTTGCAGAAAGTAAGAATAGAACTATCATGGAAGCTGCAAGAGCAAAGCTTCATGATCAAGATCTTCCCATGCATCTATGGGTAGAGGCTGCCAGAACAACGGTGTATGTACAAAACCGTACTCCACACAGAGTGCTCGAGAACAAGACACCTGAAGAAGTCTTTTCCAGCAAGAAACCAGAAGTCAGCCATCTCAGAATATTCCGCTGTCCAGTGTACATACACATTTCGAAAGAAAAGAGGACAAAATTAGATCCTTCAGGAAAGAAGGGT
The DNA here is from genome assembly GCA_001517045.1 of Pseudotsuga menziesii. NCBI lineage: Eukaryota > Viridiplantae > Streptophyta > Pinopsida > Pinales > Pinaceae > Pseudotsuga > Pseudotsuga menziesii. The sequence continues at coordinate 114,233 of LPNX010290620.1, forward strand.
ATATTTGTGGGATACTCTGAAAGCTCGAAGGCTTACAAAATATACTTCCCAGGATTCAAGAAGATCGACATCAGCAGGGATGTAACATTTGATGAAGACGCAGCTTACAACAAATCCAGAAAGAGACCTGCTGAAGAACCTGAAGAAGCAGAAGCACCCAGAATTCATGATACAACCATGAACGAAGAAACTCAAGAAGAAGATCGAGAATTTGAAGAACCTCAAGAACCTGTAGATCCACCTCAAGAGAAGAATCCTCATAAGAGGAAACCTGCTTGGGTACGAGAAGCTATCCAAGGTGCGGAAAGATATGGGGCTCTAGAAGAGAATCACAGAGAAAGAAAGAAAACCAGATCCTGCTCCGGATATGTAGCTTTACTATGTGACTTTATCAATAAAGAACCTTCCAATTATGAAGAAGCGGCAAAATGGAAAAAATGGAAGGATGCTATGATCAAAGAATATCAATCGGTCATGAAGAACGATGTTTGGGATGTTGTCCCAAGACCAGAAGGGAAGCCGGTTGTAACTTCCAAATGGATCTACAAGATCAAGCATGCTGCAGTTGGTAGCATAGAGAAATATAAAGCAAGATTCGTGGCTCGTGGCTTATCACAGAAAGAAGGAATAGATTATGAAGAAACCTTTGCACCTGTAGCCAAATACACTTCCATCATATCAGTACTTGCTCTGGCTGCAGTAATGAAATGGAAGATACACCAAATGGATGTCAAGACTGCTTTCTTGAATGGTGTAGTGGAAGAGGAAGTGTATGTAGAGCAGCCACTCAGTTTTGAGACACATGACAGGGAGTCTCATGTGTGTAGATTGAAGAAAGCCCTGTACGATTTGAAATAGGCACCCAAGACATGGTACGACAGAATTGACAACTTTCTATCCAGTTTGGGCTTTACCAAAAAGTAAAGCAGATTCCAACCTTTACTACAAGGTTGAAGATGGCAACCCAGTGATGCTCCTACTGTATGTAGATGATCTGTTTGTAACAAGTATGGATGGGTTGATTACTGATACGAAGAGAAAGCTTGCTGCCAAGTTCGAAATAAAGGACTTGGGTATGATGCACTATTTTCTAGGCATGGAGGTGTGGCAGAATGCGGATGGAATCTCCCTCGGACAAGGGAAGTATGCAGTAGAGATCCTGAAGAGGTCCGGGATGATGGACTGCAAGGCCATGACCACACCTATGTCATCGAACCTGAAGCTATTGAGTGATGCTTCATCAGAAGTGGTTGATGCTACGATGTATCGTCAGATGATTGGGTCCTTGATGTACCCGATGAACAAGAGACCAGATATTTGTTTTGCTGTGAAAACCTTGAGCCAGTTCTTAACAGATCCGAGACATGTTCACTTGATTGCTGCAAAGCATATTCTGAGGTGCCTGAGGGGTACAATTGATTATGGACTCAAGTATGAGGCAAATCAGAAGATTAACCTAGAGGTTTATGTTGATTCAGATTGGGTAGGTAGTGCCATCGATAGGAAAAGCACTTCAGGGTGTTGCTTCAGTATGGGATCAAGTGTGATCTCTTGGTTTAGCAAGAAGCAATCCTGTGTGGCACTGAGTACAGCTGAAGCAGAATATGTCGCAGCTTGTTCAGGTAGTTGTGAGGCAGCATGGCTGAGGAAGCTACTGTCTAATTTATTTGATCTCCAGATGGATGCTACTTGTATACATTGTGACAACCAGAGTTGCATGAAGTTGTCAGAGAACCCGGTGTTCCATGACAAGTCGAAGCATATCGAGATCAAGTATCACTATATCAGGGATATGGTGTAGAGGGAAGCAGTGAAGCTCCAGTATGTTGCGACGGACGAATAGATAGTTGATGTGTTGACAAAGCCATTGGCTAGGGTGAAGTTTGAGTACTTCAGGGAGAAGCTTGGTGTTCTCCAGATCGAGGTTCCCTCCAAGGGGAAATGATGAGACCTAGAGCCATTCTGACATGGTGAGAGGATTGGTTCCTTCCATGGTCAGATGTAAGGGCTGAGCCATTCTGTCATGGTGAGAGGATTGGTTCCTTCCATGTCAAATGTGAGTGTTGAGCCATTATGATGTGACTGTAGGATTGGTTCCTACATGATCAGATATAAGCGCTGAATGCCATTCTTGGAATGGAGGCACCTGGTCAGTTACCAGGAAAGCTCAGTCTGGGACTGAGGGCCATTCTGATGTGACTGTAGGATTGGTTCCTACATGATCAGATGTGAGTGCAGAGCCCTTCTAACATTGGTTGTCAGATGTAAGTGCAGAGCCCTTTCGGCATGAAGGATCGGTTCCTTGCATGGTCGAATATAAGTGCTGAGCCTTTCTGACATTGGTTGTCAAATGTAAGTGCAGAGCCTTTCGGCATGAAGGATTGGTTCCTCACATCGCCGAGTGTAAGTGCTGAGCCTTTCCGACATTGGTTGTCGGATGTGAGTGCTGGGCCTTTCTAACAGGGTTGTGGGATGTGTTCCCACATGGTCAGATGTGAGTGTTGGGCGTGCCTTTCTAATATGATTATAGGATTGGTTCCTACATGATCAGATATAAGTGTTGGGCGGGCCATTCTGACTTAGGGTGAGATATAAGTGCTGGAAGAAGACCTACATGGAGGCTAGGCCTACAACCAGCATGAAAAAGGGTTGGCTCTGAACTTCCTATGACGAGAAGAATCATAAGATAGCACCCGTGATGATCCAGCAGTGATGATCCAGATCGAGGGAAGATCCAGATCCATTGATGATGCTCCAGAGATGATCCAGATCCAGTGATGATCCAAATCCCGTGATGATGATCCAGATCCAGTGATGATCCAGATCCAAATGAAGATGACTTGAAGATGAAGATGACTTGAAGATAGAGATGACTTGAAGGTGAAGATGACAAGAACTCGATGATGATCCAGATGATACAAAGAAGAAGACTTGTGCTGATAAATTGTGTCGAGAGAATACCTTCCTAGTTAAGAGGGAGTGTTGATGTAATTGTAACTTCGGAATGTATTCACTTGTATTTCTTATGTATTGTAACCCGATGTTTATTCCAAGATGTATTTGTAATGTACTTGAGTCATGTCATGCCCCGAGGTTCCTATCGAGAGTTTCTATAATGTAACCAAGTCATGTCAAGTCAAGGTGGGTAACCCTCCTATTGTTCAAGGGTTAAAGACCCCGCAGTTTCGGGGCACTAGGGTTGTTAGACTCACCTAGTGAAGTTGGCCCTAGTAAGGTTTAGTCAAGTCGGGAATTAGTATAAATAGAGAGCTAGCCTCTCTATTTATCACACACTCACTCACACTCAGTTGTAGCGCATAGCTGAGGAAGAAGAAGACACTGGGGCTAGGAAGAAAGAAGGTTACTGTTGTCGGGAGATCATATTACTGTTTTGGGTTTTACTTTTGGTGCTGATTCTATCTCTAAGGAAGTTGCGGGGTTTTCTCCATTTATGGTTTCCCCGAGGAAAACCACTGTGTTCATTGTCTCTTGTGTTTGATTGTTGTGCTTGTTATTCTCTCAGTTAAAGATCCTAATATAATGCTAGCTTAATGTTAAAAATCTAACGTGGAGAAGTACAAGGCTCGGTTTGTAGCGCGAGGGTTTTCACAGGTTGAGGGAGTAGATTATGATGAGACCTTTACGTCGATTGCTCGTTATACTTCGATCAGGGATTTGATTTCCATTGCTGCAGATATGGGTTGGAAGATCCATTAGATGGATGTGAAGACCGCATTTCTCAATGGAATCATACAGGCGGATGTGTATGTTGAGCAGCCTCGGGGCTTTCAGATTCATGGGAGAGAGTCTCATGTTTGCAGGCTGAGGAAAGCCTTGTATGGGCTAAAGCAAGCTCCTAGAGCTTGGTACTCCAGGATTGACTCTTACTTGTAGCGAATGGGGTTTCAGAAGAGTGGAGATGATCTGAATCTCTATTTCATCATGGTTGGAGATGATCCGCTCATTCTTCTGTGGTATGTGGATGACTTATTTATCACAGGAGGAGAGAGACCTATCGCAGCTTGCAAGAAAGATATTGCTTCAAAGTACGAGATGACCGTCATTGGGTTGATGCACTATTTTAAAGGAAGCGGCAATGTAACAACTATAAAATAAAATATTATTTAGATTAGTTAATTATCTTATGAAAGGGTGTAACCCTTTAGTTTACACGCTCAAAGCCTATAAAGGCGAGCTTCCCTTGTAATTATTAAAGCATCCAATATATTATTATTATTCATATTCATTATTACAATGATAATCGGATTCGACTAACGGAAAACCGGATTCGGTTGCTCCAGTAACTTTAGCCTTAGTCACTTAAAAGGGGGAAATAAAGTGACCCTTGCATTAAAGTCACTTTTTGGAAAATTTAAGTGAGGTGAGTGAAATTAATTTTTATATGAGATTTAATGAGCATTTAATCTCATCCACTCATCTCATCTAATCTCCACCGTTGGATTAGAAGAACCCTAGGGTTTTCACCAAAAAGGCAAGTAAAGGCAAAATCAATCACTTTTGCAGATGAGAGTGAAGGAGAGAGTCGAGAGAGAGGAAAGTTTCTTTTTTGAGAAATAAGGAAAATTTGCAACACGCAAATCGAGGAAGACTACAGCAAAAACAGAGCACGGTTTTCAAGGAGCTTAGCTGGCACAATTTTCGAGATGATTGCATTAGTTGTTGCAAGTTCGTACAGGTCGTACTGTACAGTTTCGTATAGTGCACAAAAATCGAGGAAGGATGTACAGCATGAATTTCGAGGTGGTTTTCAACACAAATTTCGAGAAGGTTTTTTGGGCACAAATCCCAAGGCATTTACTACATCACGGATTTCAAGATAAGTCGTACAGTCCGTACAGCAACACATTTTTCGAGGCACCTTCAACAAAATTTCTGAGTTTGATTTTTTTATGTTTGACATCTTGCCATTTGAAGTTTTTTCCACAATTATCACAGCTGAAGGTAAGTAAAATCTTTGCCCATCATTTCTCATTTTTCCAAGAGGGTTTCTTGGTGGTTTACATTGCCAATTAATTCTCCATCTTCAAAATTGGTTTTTAGAGGGTCTTAAACAATATTTTGCACCTGTTATGTTATTTGCAACAATTAAGCATTCCCAAAAAATGGTTTTGCATTTTTTCTTGCCCTAGATCTTTATAAATCCTCACAAAAATGTCCATTTATTTTCCCTCATCAAATCCCAAAAAATGGTTTTGCATTTTTTCTTGCCCTAGATCTTTATAAATCCTCACAAATATGTCCATTTATTTTCCCTCATCAAATCAATGTTTGAATGTTCAATATATCTTCGATTTCTTGTTGTGTTTTACATTTCCATCAATCACATATGCTAAAAAACGTTTTTTTTCTTGCCTTAGGTTCAAAGTTTCAATCTTCATTTTTTCCATATAAAAGATGCCAAAGACTTTGGATCCACTTTGGAAGTGGGGCACACCCGTTGACCCACTCAATCGGCAGATTCTCACTTGCAGTCCTACGCTGTTGGGAGCAGGGAGCGGGAGCAAAAAAGCGAAATTTTCAAAAGCTTCCATTTTGGGAGCGTTTTTTAGAAAATACATATTTTAATATATTTTGATGCATATATATTAAAATAACCATGTATTATGCCAAATTAGCTACAGAAAACATAGATATAACCATATAATACATATATGACATCAATCATCTAGGAGCTATGACTTATAACATTGTCATCAACTGATCAATCATCAATCATCAATAACATCAACCTTCAAATTTCAACATATAATATTTTCCATCAACAAACTCTAACAGATAACATCAGCCATGAATTGAAACAAAGCATCATAATATCATATTCAATACCAAAGAGTTGTAAGATCATAAGATGCAATCAACAATTTAAAGTTTAAACTTCAAAGATAGGTTCAACTTTCAAGGTTCAAATGTCAAAATTTCAAAGTTCAAAGTAGGTCATAATGTTTACAAAATAGGCCATAATAAACATGAAATACTAAGTACTATGATACTATCTACTAAGCTTTCGTCTTGCCACGAGAAACTTCCAATTTTTTTTCTCGTGTTCTAGGTGGAATAGGAGCTGCTGGTGATCGTGGATACATGAGAAGAAGATGAATGGCCCCCGCGGATTGTCAGGCGTTGTGAAGCTAAAGGCAAAACTCCTGCACCTAGAAACCCGCTAGTGGTTTGGGGTGGCATCTTCAAAGTATGAAAAGGATCACCATCATGATCTAGGCCTCCAAGGGTCTAATGCAATGGCTCCATCCTCCACATTAGCCTCCTCTGGATTGTTGTCCCAAGTCAAAAATGTTCTATCATTCTTGGTCGCTTCACAATAATGAGACAACGGCCTCAAGTTATAGTGCACATAAACCAAACTTTTGGCTCGTTCTACATTCAAACTGTTTCTCTTGACATTGTGGATGAAACTGTAGGTGCTCCAACACCTCTCTGCCAAAGAACTATTGACAACCTGTAAAAGCACCCTCACCGCCAATTTATGCAAATATGTGGCACCACTGCCATAAATGTTCCACCAACGGATAGGATTCAACCTCTCTCAATCTTTGGTTGCATGCAAGGTACCAAAGACTCCATGTTCACTAATGTATTGGCTCAATTCACTCCGTACTTGAGCACACTCCTCCTCATTAAGGACCAACTTCTCTAATGCAAGCATATACCCATTTTGCACCTCTGGATCTATGTGTGATCCTTTCCTAACTCCACCACCGGGTGCAAGTTGGGCCAACCAAGATGGAGAATAATATTTTGGGGTAAAGACATATGCAAGGGCATGGAGTGGAACATTCAAATTATCCCACCTTTTGACCATATGTTTATGAATATGGTCATACAAGATTGCATCTCTTTACTCAACAATGTCTTTGATTTTCCCAAGCATGCTATCCATTTGCTCATACACCTCCCCAATCACCGGTCGATCTCTACCTGCAAAATGAATCATACTATAAACAGGCTTGGTGAGTTGTAGAACATATTTAACATGTGCCCAGAACTAACCATCAAGAACGGTGTCCTCCACCTCCTAAAAGTCATATCTATCAAATGCGCTTGCAGCTTTGTCTTTCAATCCCTGCCATGAATCACTTGAGACCATACTAGCTAATGCCTCTTTTTAATCTTACCTTCAAAAGCCTCCTGAAGGTGAGGTAGTAGCTAGCAAATCTAGTCTTCGCAATCTTCAATAGCTCCAACCTAAAGTGATTGCAAAAGATGTGGTGGGCCATGCTATGATTGGTAATAAATGTTATCATGTTCTCACCTCTCTTGTACAAGGCACCAATCCATCGATAACTAGGGTCCTTCATCTTAACGATATCATGCATCAAAAGGTTCAATGTGTGAATCAAATACCCTAACCAAAATATGTTGTGATACTTATCCTCAATGATTGCTCCTGCTTCCTTACAATTAGCAGCATTATTAGTGATGACTTGAATTACATTGTATGGCCCAATATTTTGAATGGTTTCAAGTAAATCTTGTGCAATATTAATACCAATCTTGTAGCAATCTGAGTAGTCATGAGCTAAAAGGAAGACCGCACCACTAACAAACACACCAAGAATATTTATCAATGGCTTGCCTTTAACATTTGTCCAACCACCAGATACAATGGATACCCCATAGTTGGACCAATCATTTGTAAACTTTCCAAGAGCACTATTGATTTTGACTCTTTCCCTCTCAAGACCCTCGGTTCTAACTTTGCCATACCCAGGGCTCCTGTATGCTTTGGGGGCACCATTGATGGCTTGTACCATTCCATGCCAATAGGGTGAGCGAAGAACATTGAATGTCACACCACATGCATAGAGAAACCTGTAAACATTTGAATCCACATCATCTCTACAACCAAGGTCAAGGAAATCTAATAATGTTTTTTGCATAGGAGAGAATCCACTACTATGGGTGGATGATGATCCAAATCCAACACCAAACATTCGCTGTGGGGATTCAAATTCAACCCTTGATCTCTTGGAATTGTTTTGAGCGGCCTCTTCTTCCATCTTGTATTTATTTCTTTCTTTAGCTGACACTTTGTCACGGGTTTTGACTCCAGTAGCCTTATGTTGATCACATGGCATAAGCTAACACAAATGCTTTCTCACACGGGTATATTAACTTCTGTAAGGTTTAGTACAATGGGGGCATGTAAACTTCGTGGTTCCGCCCCCTCTCCCTCCCCCAAGCCTTGTCACATACTTCTACAAAGGTGTTGTGTCTTTTTGTTTTTTCCCCTCATCACTCTCAATCTCCTCATCATCATCATCCTCTTCCTCTTCCTCCTCCTCTCCATGGTATGTGTCACTCCCTATCTCTTCCTCATCATCATCTCCACCACCAAATCTACTTCCCACCACCATCATCATGAGAAGAATTGGAACCAAAAACAAAAACCACATACCCATCATGCTTCTTGATTCAATATTAGAATCACTTCTTGCCTGCAATAGAATGATGGAGAAGAAGATATGGGGAAGAGTAGGAAAAGAAAACATACAAGATTTAAAATTTTAACATAGTGAAATAATTTTTTCAAAAACAAACAAAGATTTGGTTTTTAGAGCCTACCTCTTTAGCTCTTCAAGGGTGGTTGAATGTCTCTATGGAAGCCTTCAATCTTCCTTCCAAGCTCTTACAAATAGAAACCTTCAATCAACCCTTCAATCTTCCTTCCAAGCTCCCACAAATTTGCTCTCAAACAACTAGTAAACCGACTCAAAGCCCTAGCAAGAGAAGTGAAATCAAGCAAAATGAGGATTATAATGAGTCCAATGGAGTCCAATAGTGTTTAAAAAGCCTAATTGAACCTTAGCCAATCACTAAAAAACAAGTCTTTTTTGCAAATTTGAGAAAATTAAAAACAAGTGCCCATAGCCCACGTAATCGTCCGGGAAATGCTTTCGGGAGCCTTTTTTTGGTCCGGGATCGTTGAGGGAGCGATTAGGGATCGGTCTGGGGGCGTCGCTCCCTCATTGCTCCCTCAACGATCCCGTGATTAGGCAGGGAGCGTTTTTTTATCGAAATCGCAAATCGAGAAAACAATCCCGGGAGGAAGCGATGAGGAATGGTGATCCCGAGATCGATTCCTCATCACTTCCTTCTGGATCGCAAATTGGGAGCGATTCCCTGCGGCATAGTTGCAGTCTATGGGCAGCTGCACCTGAGAATGATGAGGACAAGGGAAATCAAGGGCACAAGAGACAACAGATGATACAGGGGGTGATTGATGCGCAATGGAACCACACACTCCATCGCCCCATTAATCCTGCAAGGTTATATCTCAACCCTGCATTTGCTTACTCCTATGGCTTTAGATTTGATGGAGAGGTTATGACTGGATTCTATGAGTGTGTCCAGAGGATGATGCCTAGTGCAGCTGAGCGTACACAACTTTCCCAAGAGTTGGAAATGTATAAGAGAGCCACGAGAGTAATTGGGTTTGATATAGCAATAAATGACAAGACCTACCTGATGCCAAGCTTCGCCTTGTTTCAACTTTCAAGTTTCAAATTTCATTTTCTCTTTCTAATTGTTTGTTTTTAAATTTTTTTGTCATTTCTTATGTTTCTTATTTTTTTTAATTCATTGTAGATACCTAATGGGAGAACTATGGCGATTGTGTACCTATTCTATAAAGACTTGCCATTTGGGTGCTCAGGCAAACATATAGCTCTTCCCGTTGTGAGCGCAACTAGAGTGTATTTGAAAAAGTACACTCCAAAAAGTACAAGTTAGAGAATTTCAAATTCATTATAAATTATTAAATTCTAATTTATAATTTTATGCCACTTTACCTTCTAATTTATGTATTATAATTTTTAAATTTATAATTTAATACATAATATTTATGATCCTCCTACAAGTTGGATACTCAACGCCTTAATGATTTGGTCTACGTCCACTACAATCTCAAGTTGTGGGCGAAGCAGTATGAGAGAAAAGTTGACGCCATGGCCATTTCATTGGATGGGATTGACGCCACTGCTGCATGGAGGGCAAAGTGTGAGGAGCCTTTTATGGAGGTAGCCCCTAATTGGCTAGAGGTTGATCATGATACCGATAGTGATCATGGTGATGATACACAGACTTTGGATGAGGATGTTCCAGACTTCTAGTTCTAGAGGAGTTTCACATTGAGTCTAGGAGTGTGCCACGGCCAGAGCCACAATCAAAGTTAGAGGGAGATAGACCCAATGGTAGCACTGGTACTGGTAAGAGTAGGTGTAGGACTACCTCCTCGGCCTTCTTTAGGACATCAGTTTCGGCCGCCTTCTCCTATTTTTGGAGGACATCGTTTTGCAAGGTCTTCTTCTAGAGGACGTCAAAGTCCAGTACGAGGCCCACAAGCCTCTGTTGTTTTTTCCTGAGCAGCTTCGAGAGACATTCTCTTAAGACAATGGAGACATCTGGCCAGGGACCAGGATGTGGAACCAGTCCATCATTGGGGAACTCAGCCTAGAGCTGAGTGACCATTTGTTGAATGGAGACATCTGGTCAGGGACCAGGATGTGGAACCAGTCCAACACTGGGGGACTCAGCCTAGAGCTGAGTGGGCATTCTGTTGAATGGAGACATCTGGTCAAGGACCAAGATGTGGAACCAGTCTAGCACTGGGGGACTCAACCTTGAGTTGAGTGGCCATTTTGTTGAATGGAGACATCTGGTCAAGGACCAAGATGTGGAACCAGTCTAACAATGGGGGACTCAGCCTAGAGCTGAGTGACCATTCTGTTGAATGGAGACATTTGGTCAGGGACTAAGATGTGGAACCAATCCAGCACTAGGGTACTCGGCCTAGAGTTGAGTGGCCATTCTTTGAATGGAGGCACCTGTTACCAGGAAGATGAACCAATCTAGTACTGGGGGACTCAACCTAGGGCTGAGGGACATTCTCCGAAAGAATGTAGGCACTTGGTCTGTTACCAAGTATTTGACCTTGGGTCAAATTATGCAGCCTATGGCTAAGGCACCTGATCTGTTACCAGGATATCACTATAAGTCCTAGACCAGGTCTAGGCATGTGAGGCACTCTGACCCTCGATCTGTGGGCTTTGTGATCTTCTCTGAGGCTTAGCTACCCTTGGTTAAGACACCTGGTACCCGATCTTGGTGTCACATGGAGTGTGAGATAAAAGCATTAGTAATTCTCTCTATTTATGATGATGTACTTTGAGTGGGGATGAAGGACCACCTTGACNGCTAAAGTAAAAGTCAAAAATACATAAGGACCCTTAGACCACTAAGAAGTCAAAGTGAAAGTGCAAAAAGACCTTTAGTACCACTAAAGGTAAAAGTCAAAGTAATAGAAGAATAAAATATTAATATTTTGTTCTTTTTAAGTTGTGGTCCACTTACAGGTGATTCAAAGGCTATAAAAGAAGATCAATCCATTTCATTTGTTACACACTTGCTCATCAATCTATAGCTGCTCCAAGAAATTTCTTTTCGCTGGTCTTAGAAGAAAAGAAAAGTTCTTGTGGAAATACCCTAGCATGGAGGCTTCTAGCTAGGGCATCCACTCTCTCATTTGCAGTTGCTCCTTGGAAGATTTTTCACTGAAAGTAAGAGAAGTTTTCTACCCTAGCATGGAGGCTTAATCTAGCTAGGGTATCTTCATCACCTTCTCTCAGCAAAACCCTAAAACAGTTAGGGCATCTTCATCTCCTTTTCTTCTACAGCAGAGACCCTAAGCAACTAGGGTACCTTCTCAAGTGATCAACAACGGATCTAGGGTTTTTCACCCTAGTTCACATCTCAGCTCACAGGAAGCTGAAAAACCCTCACGAGAGCAGGAGATTCAGGCTAGGGCATTCACGGGAAGCTCTATTCTATCCACAGGTAGGTTGCTAATGTTTGTGGAAGTTCACGGGCAGTGCTAACAGGCTGCCTCCTCTTGCTATCAACTCCTCATCCCTCTCGGCAGTTACAGCAGACTCACGGGCAACCCTCACTTACCCTCGGGCAGCTCAAATAGGAGCTCGAGTAGGATTTGGGCAGCCCTAACCTGCCACAGAAAACACCCATAGGCAGTAACAGGCCCAGGCAAAGTTCGGGCAAGGAGAAAGCAAGTTCGGGCAGGTTACAGGCAGGAAGAAACAAGCCTTGGGCAGGAGCAGCAGCTCGGGCAGACAGTCTTCAGTTCGGGCAGGTAGAAGAAGTGTTCAAGCAGGGTCCAGACAGGAAGAAGCAGATCCGGGTTGGCTCAGATTCTCTTCGGGCAATTCAGGGAAGCAAATAGTGAACACAGGCAACAGTGTGGGTCCTTCGGGCAGTCCGGGCAAGCAGAAATTGAGTCTAGGCAACAACAAAAAAACTCGGGCACTCTGGGCAGCTTGGGCAACTTCTGAGGCAGCAGCAAGTTTTTCTGGGCATTCCAATTTTTGGGCAGCAAGCCCTAATTTGTATTTCTTGTAAAAATCATCCTAGTGAAATTTTTGATCCATGGTTCAATCCCATTAGGGTTTGATAAATTTGTCCTTAAGGAATTATTGACGAATAATCATCCAGAATTCTGAGATTGAAGAAACTCACGTAATCTTATTTAAGAGATGAATTACTAATGCTTTTGGGGTTTTTGTCCTTTAAAGGTTTCCCCGTGAAAAACTCTTGTGTTCATGGTGTGTGATGTGTATACTGCACTTGTTATTGTTATCTATGCTACAGTCTGCAAATTTTAAAGATTATATGCTAATGCTAAAAATTCAACAGCCTCAAGGGCACCTACTACTAGTTCTAGAGGAAGGGCCATTTCCACAACGATTACCTTTGCCCGTAAAAAGGGTAGAGGTAATCGATAGTTTATTTACTCTATTTCATTGTAGATGACTCGTGAGTCATGATGATGATCATGAGATACATTTGTTATATTTTTTATGACTTAGGATTCAAGACACGATCCATTTTGATGTGTGATGTATCTCTAGACATCTTATATATCTTATATATCGGTTTTATTTCCATATTCATGTGGCAATATGTTTAATTGATGTTATTGTTGCTTTAGATGTTTAAAAAATTGAAAAAAAATGAATACTTTTTGTATTTTCCAACTCGTTGCTGATGTTTACCGATGTGCTGCCAAGATATCCCGAAAGGATGTTTCCTGGACCCTGCCAATTTTTTCGCCGCGCCGATGTTTGCTACATTATAAGATGTAGATTTTGACCATTTAGAAAATATAACTACATCAAACTACCTCTGGACACAATTTTTATACGTCAGGACAAATTGGCGCGCACATGCACACATTTTTTGAATTTTTTTAGGTGTCTTTGACTGTCGAAAACACTTGGATGCATGGGCCCTCAATGCCCAACACATACAACATGCATCCAGCAAAGGACACAAGTCAAACAAGCAGGGCCTGCATGTCCATAAATCCACTCAGTTGATACACAGTTTTGGGACACACAAATCCTAACCCATGAATCCAGTTTCTTAGAGATCTGGTATTAAACATATGAAACTAAGTTTATTGTTACTATCTGATTGTTTGAATAAAAGACTAAATAATAAATCCCTAAACAAATTAAACATAAATTTTAAGAAATTAGACGCTACTGGAAGATTTTACACCTAAACATTTATATGCTCGAAGGAGATTCTTAACTGATGTGCTAGCTTCTTGCCTTAGTTAACCAGCACATACAACACAGGCAGTATAAACCTCAACTTACCGAGTACATGCACTCATTGATGAGAAAGTCTTCTAGTTCGCGAACATTTGAAACGTCTAGTTGCTGCATCAAGAGATCATAGGGCAACACCTAACAAAAGAAAACAAAATCATTAGGCCCCTACAGGGTTATATCCTAACCTGAAAGGAATGAATCAAAAGCCTCTAATGCTAACTTAAAATTATTCTTCATGCAACTACCTTTGCAGTTTCTGCCAATGTTAACACTGTTAGCTGCTTCAGTTTGAGCACTTGGTCAGGTTCCAATGATGGAAGATGAGCAGCATTACCTGTAGAAAAGTGATGCCTCAAAGGTTAAGAATTAACTTATTTTCTCTATTTATTATTTAACTAATCACTGGTATAAAAATGAAATCCAAACTTGAAAACAGAATCAAAAGCACCAGAGACATGACAACAATGGTGCCTAATAAGAACATTATCGGGATAAGAAATGAAACCAACAAAATAAGGACCACAATAAAGAGGATGACTGTTGGAGCCAAGAAATATTAGACTCGTGTATAGAATAGAAACAGAATCAGTAAATGTCTATTAAATACTTCAATTGAACCAACATTACAAATTTCAGCTCAGAGAAAAACTCAACAAGGCAAGAGAGTGAACTGTGAAAGTTCAACTTAGACTAGGCAAAAGCTCAGGAAAAACTTTTATGAAGGGACCCACTGAGCTTTTCAACGAGCTCATGAGTCATGGGTCAAACTTTCCAACCCAGCAAGTGCTCGAGGGTCAGAATTTGATTCACCAGTACATCAACTCAACAAATTTTGTTACACTGCCTGAAAATAACCCTGTTTTTTAGCCCTAAAATTCTACCAAAAAAAAATCCTGAAACTCCAAAAATAACCTTCACCTCATTTATTAGCCTTGGAACAAGGCCAATTTTTTTAAGAAAAAAGACAGCAGATGTTCTGGACATCAATCTTGAGAACACAAGTAAAATTCTGCCTAAAAACTGCACAAAAATAGCCTTGGTTCCAAACAATCCCAATCTTTCACACAAATTAACTAAAAATGGGACCTGATTCTGCCCGTTAATTTGCAGAGACAAAAATCTAGCAAAGAAAGCCAGCAAAACACACATGATATATTATAATGATATTTTTACTGGCCTGCCAAAAAATCACCTATATCCAGTTTAAATCATAATAAGCTACTCAAATCCCTAAGTTTCCAAATATAAGTGTCCAGCCTACAACACTCTTTAAGAAAATTATCAAATCACAATTCCCCACTTTTAAAGAAAATCATGAACTCCCAATTGCAACTAATCAGGGAAATAGTCTAACTACATTAGCACCAAGTGCAAATTCCTAGAAAACTGCTAAAACTGTATTGCTGAACATTAATTTATTCCAAAATGCAATAGCAGCCCATATCATTCGTCTAAAAAGAGGGCCTTGATGACTGTATAAAATCAAGAATCCTGGCAGACTGTAGTCTATCAAGCTTGCTTGTTAAGAATGCACATGCTATCACCGGTATAAATATATTTTCATTTTGTGAAAAATAGGATTCGTTTTGGTCAATCAAGACCTTCTGTAGTGTGTGCAGTAATTGCTATCAAATAGCAAATGCCGATAAGAATTGTTTTCCACAATTAAAGACTAAAGGTCATTGTACACCTTTGATAGCTTATTCTATTAATTCGTAATTTGCTCTGGAAATTGCATCATACCTATGAGTTTCTCCCTAACACGGGGACTGTTATCCACCAATATTGAGGAGGAGCCACATTGCATCTTTCAGAACTCAAAAATAAGGAACTTCAGCAGGGCAGACAAGATTTTTTGTTGCCATGTAGAGCACAAGATGATATCAACAAAGTTAAGTAGCACAACACAAAAATACCATAACATGTAAGAGATAAGCACGTACTTTTGTAATCATTCCATGTGCCATGTGCAAACAGGCGAAGCAGATCCAGAAACTTGGAAAACTCTGTTCCATGAAGCTGCATTTTTTAGGAAAACAGAAAAACCAGATGTCAGGTCATACCAAAAAGGAACAATACCTCTAAACAAAGAAAATTCCAGTAACCAAGACTGTTTTCACCAGAATGTAACTGAAATATACCCTTCGAAAGTAGAAGCATTAACAAGCAGCAGATCTTCCCGTCAGGAGGAAAACTGTTTCTAGCAGTTCATGATATATTTAAAATCCAGCATGATAAATACACTAACATGTAAACCAGGAAACTTATCAACATGCAGGTTGCAAAGAGAAGAAAATTTTGGCAACTTAAGAAAAAAAAACAGAAATCCAGATGGTGGCTTGGAAAAAGTAAGCCATTTTGACCAGAATTTTAATGAGAAAGGAAAATGTTCATAATGAGCAAAAACAATCAGACAAGGTGCAATCCCCTGGCTTGGCTGCCTCTTTGAATGCCTCACTCAATGTCCTACCAGACAGTGTAATCGACTTTTACAGGTTTACACTAAGTAACATCTGCAGGGAAGTGCCCGGGGATTTTCCCATGAGGTTTACCTTGGGAAAAAAAAGCACCAACGATACTAAATTAGATGATGGGTCTGTAAATATTGGAAGGAATCATGAAAAGAGGACAAGAACAAAGTAAGTTAAAAAATGACTCTTGAACTCCTTTAAGATTCAAACAAGCACTAAGAGTCCCTTTGATTGAAAAAGTGATAAAACTTGAACCGCTCTCGCTGGAAGATATAAGTAATAAAACTCGAAACGTCATTTGGTATTTGGAAATATGCCTTCTTAGAGCAATATGTTCAGTCAAGTAAAAATAACCCTAATTAAAATAAACCAAATTTTGTTCAATCATAAAGTACTTTGCTGAGATTTATTTATAATGACCAACGCAATGTGACCCCGAGTCAGAAATTAAGACAAAACCCATTAAATATGGCAGAGGTTATGACAATAAAATAAATCTGCTTTAGTAGAAAACCTGCCACATTCAAGCAATCCTTTAACTTTTTCAATATTAACAACATGATGAACAACACCGAAAAAGAAAAACATGATTGATCAGCGAACATGATTACAAACTGAGAAGGGAATGTCACAATTTCAGAATAAACGAATGCATGGGCTGGTCTAGTGGTTGGAAGCTCCTAATTACCAACAGGCGCACAGGAGTTCAACTGCCCTCGAGTCACGGACAAGAAGGTATAATAAGTAATAATTAAAATAACAAACCCCAAGAGAAATACAATAAAAAATACTAACCTCCAAAATATTGGGTACCGAGAGAATTTCAGAGAAAGCGAACAGTGATGAATGGGCTGTGGCATTTACGATTAATTTGGCGACTGCCTCCGCTCCTCTGGCATTCTCCGCTTCCTTCACGAACTGGTGTATAAATTCCGCCTGCCTCTGTTCAATTTCCATCTTGGTGATCTCCTCGGTGCGCTTACAACACTCACCTAGATCAAAAGAATTGCATGACACACTTGAGGGAACCAAAAAAAAGTTGGGTATCAATGAAAGGAGGAAAATGGAGAAACGAATTTAGGAAGAAAAGAATAGGTTGATCCTGCGTGGGATTCAGAAGGGTTGTACTGTTAGCTGCTTTCAAGGGATCGAGTGTTGGCAGACCAAATTGTGCTGTTTGCGGGATTCAAAGACCTTGCACAGTCGAGGAGAATCATTCGAGGACTCCTATTTATACGACTGTTCTTTTGTTTTCTTAATTTGCTATAAATTAATTGCTTTATTGGGCTCTCGTTAGATAGATAATTGTAAAAGAGTGGTTGGGGCATTATAAAGTTCGAAGAAGTTTAAAAGCACCACCATTTTGAATTTTCAATAAGTTTTTTTTAATTATTGGAATTCCATGATTGTGTTGTTTAAATGGTGATTTTGAATTTAGAGATGGATTTAGTATTTTTAAAAATTCTAAGGTATTTATATTTTAGGAATTTAAACACTATTTAATGAAATTTTAATATTTTTTTATCAGATTTCCTTGAAAAGTTTTTTGGAAATAGTTGACATCGTCACTTATTTAGGCTAAGCGATAAAGTTCTTCATATGTGATGATACATGTGTTAATAGCTAGCCATGGGTAGTGAACATTTTATTACTAGCATAACCACTTCAGTTGTGGCACCGATAGGCCATAAGTTAAGTGCCATGAACAAGTTATACGTTACTTGTTCTCCATGTGTAGTTGTAATCATTAATTGTATGTGCCTCAACTGCCTACTATTTTTTATATTCTTTTGTTATAATTGTTTACTTTGAGTCTGGAACGATGCCCATGAAATCAATATGGATAGTACACTTGTCTCATCCTCCTGCAATCTAGGAAAAACATACTTGCTACTCCACCCCAAATTCTAAAATACTAGCATAGATTTATTTTAAGCCCGGATCTATCAAGCACCAAGAGGGATCCAATTTTTTGAGGTGTACATTTTTTTACCATTTGGATCCCTCTCAGTACTTGATAGATACGGGTTTAAAATGGATCTATTCAAGTTTAATTTTTTTAATATTTTATTGAAGTCGATATATATATATACACACGTTATGCTAGCAGACATAAATAAA